>JAOWBW010002176.1:0-116006 GCA_026119855.1 Campanula takesimana
GATTAGGTTCTAGCAAACCGTCATACCTACCCAAATAGTATAACTAGATACAAGTTCGCATTCCTTAGAATATGTCACAATCCCTTTGTCCACGATCTCATTGAACACAAGTCATGGTCAAACGGTCAACTTTTTTGTTCAATACTTTCTCGATTCCGAATATGTTGATAACCAAATGACATTAATCTAATCAATACATTTGAGTCCGGGCCGAACAGTTTCATCAACATCATTCCTACGAGAGGCCTAAGCTTGAGATCTCTCCGAAGAGGGACAGATCCATTTAGCTTATTATTCTTCCCTACGTGAATTCAATTATGCCAATCATACACTTTATAACTACCCGGTTAAAGGTAGCGTTTGAATATGTCAAACATAATGTTCATCAAGTGGTAGAAGACTATAATAACTTCATGTCTAAGGATTCGAATGACATAACTAAATGAGAGATTATGTACGACATGGACCATGACAATAAATCTCATACAGCGGGTCATGTACAGTACCTTATTCCAAACAAGTACCCATAAATCTAACATGATCATCCCATGATCATTTAGTCTTTATACTAGTGCTTAACAAGTACTAGGGACGGAGATTATTATAAGTAAACATGAACAACAATAATAATCAAAACATCTCTTTATTGATATGAAATAATGATGACAAACAATTACAACGTTCTTAACGTGCCGGCCCACCACTACCAACATAACCCATGCGAGCTCGAGGCACCTGTGTCCCGATGTACCGTCTGTGTTACCGATTAACTAGATTCTGCGAAGCTGAGGACTATACCTAGGTACTATAGTTTACCGATAAAGTGATGTGATTCCACGCTGCGACGTAAGATGGCTTCTTCAAATTGCGTGTTTCATGTTTTGGCGTAAACCCGTGCGAGCTCAAGGCACCTGTGTCCCGATGTACCGTCTGTGTTACCGGTTACTGGATTCTGCGAAGCTGAGGACTATACCTAGGCACCGTAGTTTACCGAGAAAGTGATGTGATTCACGCGCGACGTAAGATGGCTTCTTCAAACCGTGTGTTTCATGTTTTGGTGTAGCCCGTGCGAGCTCCAGGCACCTGTGTCCCGATGTACCGTCTGTGTTACCGGTTACCGGATTCTGCGAAGCTGAGGACTACACCTAGGCACCGTAGTTTACCGAGAAAGTGATTTGATTCACGCGCGACGTAAGATGGCTTCTTCAAATCTGTGTTCAATGTTTTGGCATAACCCGTGCGAGCTCGAGGCACCTGTGTCCCGATATACCATCTGTGTTACCGGTTATCGAATTCTGCGATATTGAGGACTATAACTCGGTACCGTAGTTTATCGAGAAATTATTCAATTACGTGTGCTCTATAGGAAGTTAGAATACATCCCTAATCATATTCTCGATTCTTAAAACTTCTTGTCGAACCGTGCGTATGGCCTCACTTCTTTTCCCCAATAAAAGTCCATCTGCAACGACTTTATTGCTTACGAATGTTCAGTCTTCGTACAGGATAGTGTCCGTAGGATTGTTATCCCCAGCCGGAGTTTGATGTCTCGCTTCTTTTTTTCTTTTTCCCCAGTAGGGTCCACACGACTTTATTGTTTTACGAATGTTTGTCTATTCCCTGCGAAAGATAATGTCTCGTTTCTTTTCTCCCATCTTGATTGAACTACGATTGGCTTGATTCCCCTTGGATACGTAGGTAGCCTGACATAGGTTCACCCGCTTGACCAACTTAGTCACCTTCCTACCTTTCTCTCCCACGATTTGGAACTCATGTTTCAGATCGGTTCCTTTTCTAATCGACGACCCTCCATGCCTTGTAAGAAGCATCACCGAAGGGCTACTGTTAGTACCCGATCTGAAGATTTAGGACTTCCTATATCTTTAGATATCTCCGAGGACCTTTTAGGTAATTATAACCTGATAGGGACCTATCCGACAACTTTCCAGAGTTCTTGATTGATGAAATCAGTTATAGGTTGAATTCTATCAGGATATTGACCTGATCCCGAGAACAAACTGATAAGATCTTATCGATATCTAGATAACCATGCGATCTGGAATGACTGGCCATGCGGCCAGTCTGGGAGTTTCCGCGCGGCCACTTCTGCTGGCCCAAATCCCCTATAAATAGGCCTCTCCTCTCAGCCTATTGATCACACCTCTCACCCACGGGAAAACCCTCACAGAAGCTCTTTGCAGCCTTTCTCTCTCCCTCTCAAAACCCTCTCAAACCCTCTCTTTGATCTTTCTTTGATCATTAAAGAGATTCAACACCGCCATCAACCAAAGGAGTGAAGATTCAACATTCGAAGCCTCTTTAATCGGTTTGGTAACGCGTTCTTACTACTTAACTTCTTAGATCTATTATATTCATTCATATATTGTTAGATCTAGGGTTTTGTTCAGCATTCGTGTTCTTGACTGATGATGATCTAGGGTTTCCATGAAACCAGCATTAGATCTAGGTCACATATTACTTACATAATGCTATAACTAGGGTAGCGATCTTTATGTTTATGTGTTCATTCATATGTATTCATGATGTTCTTGTTATAATGCTAGATTTACGTCTTATACATACATGATATGCTAGATCTAGGATTGTAATCCCTATTTATGTGGACATGCCATAGCCTATGATGATCCTAGGGTTTCATCAAACCCTAATATGATCTAGGAACTACTTCTAACTCTAATCTTCCCCCTCTATATGCATGATCCTGCTTCAACTCTCCCCATTCTAAATTCATCAATGAACTACACTGACCTGAGCTTCTCATGATGAGAAGAATGTAGGAAATCTTCGGATCAGGTCTCAAACACACACACACACACACACACATTGATCATGATAGAAAGCCGATTCGTCGGGTAATAGGAGTGATAACATGAATATTCTTCTCTTATTGTAATTTGACCCCCGAACCCTATTATTCTCATAAATGGTTTTTTCTCAATGTTTTAACTATAAATAAAACAACTTGGCGACTCTCGATTTCAACCTCACGTATTCACACCTAGTTACATCTCATGCAACTATATACTTAATTTTATTCGTAGAATAATTTATGGTGTATTTGTTCGGAACCATTCCAACCAATAGCACTATAATTTAAACATATGTTCATACTGCGATTTTTCATTATCCTTGTCGATGTGGAAGCATGCATCTATATAACTATTTACAAGATCATCTTTCATTCTGACAAGCATCAAGAATGCATCCTTAGTTCTTCTCAAGTACATAAGGATATTCTTGACCACTATCTAGTGTCTTTCACTAGGATATGATTATCATGTTCTCACCATATTCCTATAGATACACGGGGGGGGGGGGGAACCACCACTTGGCTAGGGCGGTGGATTATCCTGGGATGTCTAATTTGGTTTTAGTTGTTTAGAGTCGCCACCTATGTGTAGACACCCTGCCTTGGACCGCTCACCCCGATTGCACACTTGATTTTGTGTTTCTCCCTCTTTTAAGTGTTTTCTGTTAGTTTCTGTTACTTTGGTTAAGTTCCAGACGGACCCCATTAAGTCCCGGGACTAAACTGAATAACAGTTCTAACTTTCTAGTCCATTCTGTCAAAAATTGCTTTTCAGAGTCGCGCGCTTCCGCCTCTTGAGGCCAGACGCGCGCGCCTTCCGCCGCCTAGGTGGGATGCGCGCGCTTCTGGGGTGTGTCAGTTACAGATTCTGCCCAAGAATCTCTCCCTTGCTCATTATACATGATTTTGCCTGGGAAAGATTTCTTGGAGACTCCGTTTGGCTCCAAAAACTCCCCTCTTTCAACTATAAAAACCCCTCCAATCCATCATTGGAAGGGACCTTTTTCCTCACTTCTTTTCTAGACTATTCTTTTAGACCTTTTCAACTAAAAAGTGCGCTCTCCAAGTATTCAAGCTCTTCTTCAAGGCTTTTCAAGAGGTTCTCTTTGAAGGATACTATAGGTAAATGTCTTAAAACTTCTTCTTCTTCTTCTATCTTCTCTTCTTCTTCTTCTTCTTCTTCTTCTTCTTCAATAAAATGTGCAATCACCCCAAAACCACTTGGGACATGACACCAATGGTCCTTTCATTACATTGAATTGGCCTATGAGTCATCTCCCTACATTTTAAACTTTAAAACCCCTCTTTTATCATCATTCAAATAGGAAGAACACATTTATCTTAAAAGTGAATTATGAACAAACAAGACCGACTTTGCTCAGGAGAAATGGGTGTTTAAGTACTTCCCATTTCGTAACCTAAACCCCCGAACCCCTCATCCCAAAGAATCTCTGTTTTCGTAAATTAAACTTAGCTCATAAACATTAGGTTTTCTTACTTTCCTCAAAAATGGGTGGAGACTCTAAAACACAATTAGACATCCTAGGACGAGCTCGCGCGCTTTGGCCTAAAGCCGCGGCCTCCCCTCGGGTATCTACAGTGGCGACTCTGCTGGGGACGCTTGAGGGTTAAACTTGTGTTTCTGTTCATAATTCACTTTTCTGGGCATTCTGGAAATTGATGTGGGAAGCGCGCGCCTCGGACCTTCATGGTCCAAAGCGCGCGCGTCCCGCGTCAAATTCCAGAATCGCCCGCCTTCCATGTGTTCTTCCTATTCTTCCTATTATTTCGTGCTAACAAACATTGCATGGGTTTCGTCACACAATCAGGACCAGGGCAATCCCCTGAGTCCATAGTTTCTGGTAATATGACAGGTTAGCCCAGAAGCGGGCGCCTCCCAGATACAATGCGCCAGGCGCGCGCCTCCCATGACACCAGCCCGAGGCGCGCACTCCTGGGCCAATTTCCAGGGCAAGAACAGGTTTCAGTGATTGAACAGAACAGTGGGGTGTGGGCACAGTTGCCTGCATCAGAACAGAATTGAACCCTTGGACTGTTTAATATTGTGTTTTATTTACCGGTCACACGGGTGATTCGGGAGTTGTAATTTACGTGCTTATGTGTTTTTTTATCTTTTCTTTCACAAAAAAAAAAAAAATAAATAAAAAAATTTGTCACGCGATAGACCTCACACTACATGCACATTACTCCCATAAACTGCTCACTATCGAGTCGCACAAGTCCAACCCCAAACCCGTCGAGGCCCGTCCTAGAAAGTTTCAAGCTCCACTCGACCTTGGCTCTTTCGAAGCGGTAAACCTCAGCCCGTGGCGTAGTTCATGACTACATGCCGGGGGGACCTTTAAGCCTCTTTTTAGCCGAGCACAAACCACACAATTCTAGTTAGGGTGTAACACTCCGTGACCAAGTCGGTTTCCATGTACCGAGATTTCCCTAAACTAATGTTTTCAAATCATACATGCCAACTTGTTGAAACGGACGCAATAAAAATCCGTCCCCAAAAGTGGTTATTTTGGACGAAAATAAAAAAATCCGTCCCCGCATGTATGCTTTACTACATTAATTTAGTTTAATCCCGACACATGTAGGATTCACAAACGTGATGGAATCCGATGAGTATATGGGACCGCGAGATGGTCTCTATACTAGTGTGACGATTCCATTATCTTCTTAGAAACCCCAAAAGGGACCCATTCCCTCCAACTTATAAAATAAAAAAAAAAGAGTCTTTTTCTTATGTGGTTCGAGTCGTGTGCCCAACTATGTGTTCTCAACCTCTTCATGGACCGAAAGTGTGAACCTAGACTGACAAGGGCTTCTTCTCCAATTATAGGTCCGATTGGTACTCTCCGCATCTACAGGAATTCATCCAACCGGCTTGTTCGTGAACCGATCACTCCAACAGCTTCTGCATCATCAATGGCCGGCGACTCCAGCACCAACAACGCCATGACTCTCGAGCAACTCTCTGCCATGGTCCAAACTCTTCAACAACAAGTCACCACTCTCCACAACGAGTCTCAAACCAAAGAAGCCTTGTGGCAAGCTCATGTCGACAGTCAAAGGGAGGCCCACGAGGCCGAGGTTGACCAATTGAAAGCCAAGCTCCTCAAGCTCTCCAAGAACAAGGGGGTTAATGACAATGAGGAATCTGAGTGGACCGAGGGTTTGTTTGAAAGCCCATATGTCAGTGCCCGTACCAAAAAAGTGGGGGGGGGGGACCAAGCACCGACAACAACGACCCCAAAATGGTCGATTCCATCATGGCCTAAATTGATCAGAAATTTGACGGCCTCAACATGGGAAAAGGCTCCAACACAAGCCTTTATCAGTCATCCATCCTCATGAGCACGATGGCCTCTCTCCCCGACAAATTCAAGATGCCCGACATTAGCAAGTTTAAGGGCAACTCATGCCCAATGGCTTACATCGAGACTTACATTTGGGCTATGGTTCCGAAGAAGGTCTCCCCAAAAGTTATGGCTCAATGCCTTCCTCTCACCCTCGAGGGGGCGGCAAAAGATTGGTATGCAACTCTCCCGATCACTGTCCGTCTTGATTGGGATGCCGCTATGCTTGCCTTAAAAAATCAATATCAAGGCAACACCACTCACCGGCCCATAAGGAAAGAGCTCGAGAACACCACCCAAAGAGACAACGAGTCCTTCATTGACTTCACAAGGAGATGGAATGACAAGCTCTCTGAAATTGTTGAGAGGCCAAACACAAAAGAGCAAATGGACATCTTTCTCAAGTGTCTCAAGATTGATCTCCACACCCACCTAAGTGGGGCTTGCTACTCCGACTTCTCCCAAATGTATGAGGCGGGGGTACGCATGGATGACTTGCTCAAGGAGATTAAGAAGGCCACTCCTACCTATCGTTACAAGGCCGCCACTAATTAAAACAAAGAGGCTTCTGTCAATGTCGTTACTACCGACAAGGGGAATTACAAGAAGGTCCCTCCACCACAAGGCAAGCGGTTCCAAAACGACCGCGTCTACACTCATCTCAATGGCATGACCATCACCGAGGCCTATGAAGCTCTAAAGGCCAAGGGACAAATCACTCCTCTTCAAGGGTACAAGCAACCACAACCGCTCCGTCCTAATCATGCCCACCACAAATGGTGTGACTACCATCAATGCACCAGCCACCTCACCGAGGATTGGTTCTCCATCCGCAACACCATCCAAGACCTCATAGACAAGAAGGAATTCATAATCCCTAATGAGGGTGGTGTCAATGTAATAGAGGTAGGAGAGTTTGAAGGAACCACTCATTCGATCCCAATTGTGAATGAGGGCTCCGATGATATGAATAAACTTGATAATTCTTGTTATGTTGTGACTTATGATGAGATTATGAGGGAAGTCTTAGAGAATAGGAAGAAGAAGCTATACGGGACCGTGAACGTGCTCACTCGCAATGGCCGAGTAACAACGAGCATAATCCCTCCCAATACCGCAGCAACCAACACCTCTTCTCAAAGATCGCAAGCACGCGACGTACCCGAAGATCCTTTGTTAACACAACTAAAGAAGACGCAAGCCAACATATCCATCTGGGACTTTATTGCATCATCAAAGGAACACCGAGACCTCATCATCAAGAACTTGGATGACACATCAGTCTCTCCCAACACGACTCCCGAGGACCGCATAGCAATGATAGGTCACATTCACTTCGGCAATGTCATCACTTTTGCCGACATGGACCTCCCGCCATTTGGGTCCGAACACAATGAAGCCATCTACCTCAAAGTAAGGGCAAGGGGGAGACCCATCTCAAGAGTTCTAGTAGACGGTGGTTCTGCATTCAACTTAATGCCTAGCCGAGTCTTGGGCATATTGGGGCTCAAAAGCTCCAATTTACAACCCTCCGCCCAAGTCATTAGAGGGTACGATAGCACTTCCCGTACAGTCATGGGAATGCTAGAAGTTGATATCGAATTTAAAAACCTGATCATGTCTGTCCCATTCCAAGTACTTGATGTCCCTGCTTCATTCAACTTGCTTTTGGGCCGACCATGGATCCACAGTTCCAATGCGGTCCCTTCCACTCTCCATCAATGTGTCAAGATCAGAAATGGGGACGAGATAGTCACCGTTATGGCCGAGAATGTCACCATCCACAGAAATGGGGGACAACCCGTTCACCAAGTTCAACACGGGATAGAAGATGCCATTCTCTCCGGCGTCAACACCATCGACAAAGAAGGGGGAAACAGACAATGGACCCTCGGCAATCCTAAAATCCTCCGCATGATAAGGAACATGAATCACTTTCCCGGTCTAGGCCTAGGGAAGCATCAACAAGGGATATTGCACTCCGTAGAGGTTCCTTCTGTCAGAAACAAGTTTGGTTTGGGATACGAGCCAACCGAAGATGACTTGAAATACGAGCAAGCAGTCAAGAGTCAAAAGACCCAAGCTCGCAAAGAAGGTCGACAATATGAAATCCCTAACTTGAGGCCTTACCGCAACACACTAAACGGTTATTTTGTTGGCCAAGGGGAAGATGTTCCGTACATGATCTTTCCCAAACCATGGGTTAACAACAAGGGCGTCAGAAAGCCCGATCTCGAGATCTTCACTAATTGTGAAATTCCGACACAAGAAAGGGAGCCTACTCCAACGTCACCCCGAGAGTGGTGGGGTAGGAAAGTGAATATGGAGTCCGAGGTAGAGATTACCATGGGGGAAGAACTATCCGATCTAGCCTCCATGTTCGAAGAATTTGCCATCATGGACGATTGTCAAGTCAACGCCATCTACGACACCGTCGTCAGAAAGGAAACCATCAGTGAGATCCCGCCAGGCCCCGAGCCAATCAACAGCTGGTATTCAACGAAGGAGCCCGTAGCCGAGATATTTCTTGATCCGAGGAAATGGGTTGGTACACTGTACAGTAACAAAGGAAGAGCGGCTCACACTTACTTTCGAGTCCGAGAGTGTTTCTAATACCCTCACCCAAGAGGATATGGAGGCTATAGCCGAGCGTGTGTTTCCTTTCTTTGCTAATGAAAAATTCGATATTTATGAGTACCCCGAGATTGCAAACATCATAATGATGAATGATAATAACACAATAAACTGAACAACAATAACAAATTAAAATAATATAAAGACTCAAATTATGATGAAATAGACACGAAAACATAACATACTAAATGAACTAGCTCAACAGGTTCGTTGTCGTGGTGAAAATGGTCCAGGGGCTGATGAGGAATTGCATGTTGTTAATCTGGGTACCGACGAAGAGCCGAAAGAAACGAAGATTGGCAGCTTCTTCAAAGGGAAGACAAAGACAGATTAACTGCGCTGCTCAAAGTGTTTGTGGATGTATTCGCATGGTCGTACAAAGACATACCGGGTTTGGACAGAAATGTCGCGGAGCACAGAATTCCGATCAGAGAGGACGCCAAGCCAGTAAAGCAGAAGCTCAGAAAGATCAAGCCAGAATGGTCTCTACAAGACAAAGAAGAGATTGAAAAGCTCCTCAGTATGGGTTTCATCAAAGTCATTGAGTATCCGACTTGGCTAGCCAACATTGTGACAGTCAGAAAGGCAAACGGCAAGGTTCGAGTTTGTGTGGACTTTCGGGATTTGAACAAAGCTTCCCCGAAAGATGATTTTCCACTACCAAACATTGATATGCTCGTCGATTCGACTGCCAACTATGGAGTCCACTCATTTGTGGACGGTTTTGCCGGTTACAATCAGATTCTCATGTCCGAAGAGGATCAACACAAGACAGCTTTCACAACTCCGTGGGGGACTTTCTGCTACACAGTCATGCCGTTCGGACTAAGGAACGCTGGGGCTACCTACCAGAGGGCTGTTACGGATCTATTCCATGACATGATTCATAAAGAGATCGAGGTCTATGTAGACGACATGATCATCCATTCGAAGGGAACCAACGGTCAACATTTGATCGATCTTCGCAAATTCTTTGAAAGACTTCGACAACACAACATGAGATTCAATCCCGCAAAGTGCACTTTTGGGGTCGTCAGAGGAAAGGTTCTCGGTTACACAGTCACTGAGAGGGGAATTGAAGCCGATCCCTCCAAGATCAAGGCAATCATTAACATGCCTCCTCCAAAGACGCAGAAGGAAATCAAAGGTTTCATGTGCAGACTTCAATACATCAGTCAATTTGTGCACCAACTCACTTCTATGTGTGAGCCGATCTTCAAGCTACTCAAAAAGAATGTGGCTCTAGAATGGACTGATGCTTGCCAAGAAGCCTTCGACCAAGTGAAGCATTACTTGACATGCCCTCCAGTTTTGGTTCCACCGCACAAGGAGAAGCCTCTCTTGCTCTATCTCACTGTCAATGATGAAGCCCTAGGAGCTATGTTAGCACAAGAACAGCGAGACTCCACAAAAGAGAATGCTATCTACTTTGTCAGCCGCCGGTTTCAAGGAGCTGAAAAGAACTACTCTGTCTTAAAGAAGTCTTGTGCTGCATTGGTTTAGGTTACTCAAAAGCTCAAGCATTACATGGAGGCCTTCCCAATCAAGTTGGTAGCAAAAGTGGACCCGCTCTGCTACATCTTCGAGAAGCCTTTCATGTCAACAAGAATAGCCAAATGGTATTTCATGCTCGTCAGCTACGATAACACTTACGTCACACTCAAATCCATCAGGGGGAAAGTGTTCAGTGATCAGCTTGCTGAATTTCCGTGTGACGAAGTGAAGGGGGAAGATGTACAGTTCCCCAATGAGCATTTAATTTGCGCTACAACAGAAGAAAATAAGTGGCAACTTTTTTTCGATGGCGCAGCCAATAAGTATGGATATGGCATAGGGATGTTACTTGTTGATCCAAAGGACATGTATACTCTAATCGCTATCCGCCTCGAATTTGAAGCCACCAACAAGCTGAGTACGAAGCATGCATAGCGAGGCTCGAAGCAGCCCTCGAGAGAAATGTCACGAGTTTAGAGGTATTTTGGTGATTCCTTGCTCATCATCAATCAGGCATCTGGAAAGTGGAAGATTCAAGACTCAACTCTGCAACGGTATGGTCAACATCTCGAGGAGTTGGTTAGATAGTTTCAAGAAATCACCTTCAACTACCTACCAAGGGACAAAAACCGTTTTGCTGATGCACTAGCCACCATCGCTTCACTGATCGAAATACCTGAGGGTAAAATGGTGAAGCCCTTCAAAATTTCCCCAAGGAACAGTCCGGCATACTGTATGAGTATCGAGATCAACGAGGTCCAAGCAAACTCCCCGTGGTATGCGGATATCATGAATTTCCTTAAGGATGGCACTTATCCCGAGAATAGCAATAAGAAGTCCCAAATGGCATTACAAAGACTAGCCTCCCGATATGTACTTATTGGGGACCGAGTCTACAAAAGGCACCACGAAGGGATCAATCTCCTATACGCAAATGAGACCAAAGCTCAAGAAATAATGCATGAGATCCACGAAGGTGAATGTGGGCCCCACATGAACGGGTTTATGTTGACCAAGAAGATACTCCGCATGGGTTATTATTGGAGTACCATGGAAAGGGACTGCATCGAGAAAGTTAAGAGGTTCGCCAAATGCCAATTCCATGCCAATCTACAGCACGCTCCACCCTCACAGCTTTACAATATGACCACGCCTTGGCCTTTCTCTTTTTGGGGCATAGACATCATCGGCAAAGTTCACCCTACTGGCAGCAACGGACAATCTTTCGTCCTAGTAGCCGTGGACTATTTTACAAAATGGGTCGAAGCACAGGCTTACCGAGTTCTCAACGCCAAGAAAGTGGCCGAATTCGTAAAAACCCACATCATGTGCCGATACGGCGTTCCTCATGAAATCATCTCAGACAACGGTTCTCACTTTGAGAAAGAGATGGACGCGCTCCTGGTAGAATACAAGATTACTAAGCACAAGTCATCTCCATACCGTCCTCAAGTAAACGGCGCGGTCGAGGCAGCTAATAAGACAATCGAGACCATTGTGAAGAAAATGGCCTCCACTGGAAGGGATTGGCCCGAAAAGCTACCTCTAGCACTATAGGGCTACCGCAAGTCAATACGGACAGCGACTGGAGAAACTCCTTATGTACTGGTATATGGTTCCGAAGCTGTACTCCCAATAGAGCTTGAAGTCCCATCCCTACGGGTCCTCCTCGAGATCCAAGTCAATGAAGTCGATTGGATGCAAAGTCGATATGAACAGCTAGCCCTACTCGACGAGAAAAGGCTAAGGGCAATCGAACGTACGAGGGCCTATCAACAAAGAATGGCTAGGGATTTCAACAAAAAGGTGAAGCCCCGAAACATCAGTGTGGGAGATTTAGTCCTAAGACAACACCCTCATAATGCCATGAACCCCCTTGGAAAATGGGGACCCCGATGGATCGGTCCGTACGTAGTCAAGAAGATACTAAGCGGCGGTGCAGTCCGACTCGTGGATTTAGACGGAGATCAGCTGCCAAAGGAAGTCAACCTCGACAAGTTGAAGAGATTTTACGTCTAATAAACGAAGACCGTAAAAAAAAAAAAAAGAGAGCTCGCTAGGTTGAAAACCTGCAAGGGCGGCCTAGGTAAAAATTAGAGCACGTGCAAAAAAGAAGCCCGCTAGATTGAAAACCCGAAAGGGCGGTCTAGGCAAAAAACAGGGTGCACACAAAAAAAAACAAAAATATGGTCTTCGTTTGTTTGAAATACAGAGACCTGAGCCTCTACACTGGAGGAACGTAGGCAACCTTCGGGCGCGATCTAAAATATAAACAAATACCCAAATCATTTCAAATTAACGAGATGCAATTCTTATTCATTCATTGAATTATTTTGATCATTACAATGGAAATGTTGAGCTAATAAAAGACATAAAACATTAAAATCCTATCAATTGGTCTATTTTAATTGCAATCTTTTGGGGATACTAGGAAAAATCTAATTTTCTCTTGGCCTTCGAAGGACCACCGAACGACCATCAATCCTACCTTTCTTGGGAGGTCTAGGAACACTGATGCGGACCGATACCTTCTGCGCAACAGAGCGCCTCCGAGCATAAAAGTCATCCAAAGAGGTACCGAAAGGGTCAGTTAGAATGTTGTTCACATCAGCAGCAGCCTCCTTGTACCTCAAGGCACTGCTAGGCTCAAAGTCCTTTCCCAGCAATTCAGCCCGAAGAGCATCTACCCAAGTAATTCCGCGGTAGACGGTACCAAGCAAATGATCCAAGTAACTCTCGGGAAGAAAAATACTACCCCGGTGCAATGGAGCGGAAGCCCAACGGTTACGATCATCTCCCCAAGCCGACTGAAGCTCATTCGAGAAGTCTGGACCCATATAAGAAACTGGACGAAGCCTCCCGCTCCTCGGAAAAGGAATTATCTGTTGACGGCCAAATTGCCTCAGAACCCGTTCTGGTTGGTAAAATGAAGAATCTCTCAACCCGGGTAAAACCACATACTGAAAACCAGAGGTCCACTCCACAAAAGGGCGAAGATTACCCCAAGGGCACCACTCAACGTCAGGTGTAAGACGAGAAGCAAAAAATCTCCTCCAACCCTCTTCAGTCAAATCTCTAATCAGCAACCGTCGCCTATGAATAGCAAAAGGAGAAAGGTCACCATCTGACGCATAAAGCCTGAAATGCTCCCAAAGCCATATGGTCAAAAGCAAGGGGCTTCCTCGTCGCATCTCGCCCGTACAGTGCAATTCGTCCAAACCATGCAAGGTCTCTCCTACAACGAGCGGAATTATACTGAGTCGTTGTCCTTTCGCCTGCAACACGATTTCAGCCAACTGCGCATCCGCAGTACCTAGAGGAGTGACAAACAAAACCTCGCTGAAAAGGCAGACAGCCATGGCGTTTCTCTTTAAGGACTGAACCGTGACATCTTCCGAATGCAAACTGAAAAACATCGGAAGCTCAGTTATGTCAACAACGGTCCCGTGCATCATCTTCTTCACCTCTCCAATAGGGAGATTCAGAAGGTCAACCCAAGAATCAACAACACCGCGGTGATACTTAGGGATGGGAATCCGACCGGCCAGAGGCATACCCAAAATGGCCCCAAAATCATCGACAGTCGGCCCCAAAAGCTGCAGCAGCCTTCAACAAGTCCCAATCCGGCTTCAATGTTCGCAAAGTAAAAAGAATTCGAAATCCAAAATCTTTGATGAAAGCATTTTTGGGATGGGTCTTGAAAGAATAAACGAATGTCGATAAATCCTTCTCGTAACTCTTGACAACCTCGGCACCAAGACTAAAAAGGTTTAAGGCCATGGGAAGAAGGTTATAAGCAAAATTGGGCAATAAAATGGTGTTCTAAAATGGCAGAAGAAAGCTGTTGGAATCGAATTACGAACCAGAAGCTGATATTATAGCTGTTGGGGGGATCTTTTGGTCAGCAAATATCAGGCCCTGAATTTCGCCTCCCAGAGGCGCGCGCCTCCCGACACCGGTCTACAAGGCACGCGCGTCCCGTCTCTAAGAGAGGAAGCACCCGCGTCCCAGGTAGAAAATGCTCCAGAAATAGCCTTTGTCAGTTCAGAACAGAACCCAGGCGTTCCAACGCCTTCAACCTACAGAAAAGATCAATCCCAGCAACAAGAGAAGCTCAAACGACGACAGCAAACACTCAGCTGGGCACACATTAATTTGGTCCGCCCTTAAGGCATGTCTAAAAACTTAAATAAGATAAAAACTCCCACTCAAAGTAGGGTGTCTGTTATTTTCTCAAAAATCAGTTTTTACAATTCACCCCAGCATAAAGCACTCCGCAGTCAACTGTGCCCGCACCCCATCGAAAGTCAAAGTCAAACAGTCAACATCAAAGTACGACTCTCGACAACAACTTGGTCCAGGGTGAGCCACAGAATCACCGCTTCCTCATCAAGCAAAATCTAAATCCATTCAAAGCAACGGTCCTCCGGGTCCCGCACTCAAGAAAACGGTCCTCCGGGTCCCGCACTTCGACAGACGGTCCTCTAGGCCCCGCACTTCAGCAGACGGTCCTCCGGGTCCCACACTTCAACAAACGGTCCTCTGGGTCCTGCACTTCGACAGACGGTCCTCTAGGCCCCGCACTTCAGCAAACGGTCCTCTGGGTCCCGCACTTCAGCAGACGGTCCTCTAGGCCCCTCACTTTAGCAGACGGTCCTCCGGGTCCCGCACTCAAGCAAACAGTCCTCCGAGTCCCGCACTTCAACAGACGGTCCTCTAGGTCCCGCACTTCAGCAAACGGTCCTCCGGGTCCCGCATTCCAGCAAACGGATCTCGCTCTCAGCAAAAAGGTCCCGCTTCCAACAAACGGATCTCGCTATCAGCAAACAGATCATGCTTCCAGCAAACGGATCTCGCTATCAGCAAACAGGTCCCGCTTCCAGCAAACGGATCTCGCTATCAGCAAACAGGTCCTGCTTCCAGCAAACGGATCTCGCTATCAGCAAACAGGTCCCGCTTCCAGAAAACGGATATCGCTATCAGTAAACAGGTCCTACTTCCAGCAAACAGATCTCACTATCAGTAAACAGTGTTGGTGTTGGTGCCCTAGGCACGTTTGTTAAACGTTGTATAAGTTATGATTTTATTCATGATGATAAAGAGATAATAAGATTATTATTGTTGCTCATGTTTGCTTATAATAATCTTTGTCCCTAGAGCTTGTTAAGCACTAGTATAAAGGCTAAATGATCATGGGATGATCATGTTAGATTTATAGGTACTTGTTTGGAACAAGGTACTGGACATGACCCGCGGTATGAGATTTATGTCATGGTCGATGTCATATATAAATCTCATATTAGTTATGTCATTTGAATCCTTAGACATGAATTTATTATAGTCTTCCACTTGATAAAGATTATGTTTGACATATTCAAACGCTGCCTTAACACGGTAGTTATAAAGGGTATGATTGGCATAATTGGATTCACGTAGGAAAGAATAATAAGCTAAATGGATTTGTCCCTCTTCGGAGAGATGTCAAGCTTGGGCCCCTCGAAGGAATGATGTTGGTGAAATGTTTGGTCAAACTCAAATGGAATTATTGGATCAATGTCATTTGGATTATCAACATATTCGGAATCGAGAAAGTATTGAACAATACAAGTTGACTTATTGACCATGACTTGTATTCAATGACATCGTGGACAAAGGGATTATGACATGTTCTAAAGGAATGCGAACTTGTATCTAGTTATACTATTTGGGTAGGTATGTGTGAATACCCCTTTCCGATGAAGCGACGCATGGGAAGTATCTTGTGATTATTTTTATTTACAAAGGGAATATTCTTAATGACATTAAAATTATGAGAGTCGCCACGTCGTTTTAATTAAAGCCAAAACATTGAAAAAAGCATTTTTAGTGGGTTCGGGGGTCAAATTACAACAAGAGAAGAATATTGGACGTTATCACTCCTATTGCCCGAATCGATCGGTCTTTCTATCATGATGAATGTGTTAGTAGTGTGTTAGTGATTTAGACCGGATCTGAAGATTGCCTACGTTCCTCTCAATGTGAGAAGCTCAGGTCAGCGTAGTTCGAGAGAATTAGAATAGGCAGAAGAATCGGGATCATGCATAATGAGGGGGGAATTACCTAATGTTTAGGGTTTAGAAGTAGTTCCTAGATCATCCTCGGGTTAATGAACCCTTGATCATCATCGGCTATGAAATAACATGTAATGAAGAAGATCGCAACCCTAAATATAGCATAAATAAGGTTTTATATATGAACACGAAGAACATGCGAAGAACATATTATGAACATATGAATAAACATGCAAAGCTCATGAAGAAACTGTGAATAAACATGTACGAACATGAATATAAAAGATCTACATTAAGAATAATGCAAGAATACGAAGAAAAAGTTAGAAAACTTACCTATGTTGGCAAGAAATAAACCTTGGATCTTCTTGAGTGTTTGAATGCTAATTAGAGAGAAAAATAGTGTTTAAGAACTCCAAAACTTGGACTTAGAGCTCTCAAAATCAGATCCCAAAACCAATGGAATGGAGTGGTTTATATAGTAAACTGATGGGAGGATCTGATGGTCCAGATAATCCGGCGCAAGGTTGGCCGCCTGGCCATGGTTGAAGCCGGTTACAAGAGTGGCCGCGTGGCCAAGATCAACGCGGAGCAATGTTGGCCATGTGGCCAAGGCTGCCGGCTGACTTGATTCTTAAGCTAGGGTTTCACTGTTGCTTTATGGTAACCCTAAGTTGCCTATTTTGATGGATTTTGTCATAAATGAGATATTTTGGGAATCCAGGACAAGTCTTTGCAAGGTTTCTAATTCCTATAAAGTCCTTGTATTTTTGGGAAAGTCCTAATAAACTCATTTTCAGGTCGGGTACTAACAGTAGCCCCTCGGCGACGCTTCTTGCAAGGCAATATGGGGTCGACGATAAAAAGAAGGATCCGTCTGAAACATGAGTTTCAAAACAGATGAAAGGTAAGGGAACGGCTGAACCTTGGCAGGTGACCTACGTATCCACGGGGGAATCAAGCCAAACGTAGTTCAAATCTGTTGGGAAATTGGGAATGACTGTCCTCTGATGGGAAGCAAAGTCTTCTGCTAGGGAAAATGCACCTGCTGGGGATGAGAGATGACCGCGTTGGTCGGGTGGCTGGACCTTTTCAGGTTTCCTACGTATCCTCCGAGGAATCAAGCCGGTCGTAGTTCAGAGCTATTGGGGAAAGACGAGACATCGGACTTCTGCTAGGGATAATAAACCTACGGGCACTATCCTGTATGAAGAACGAACATTCGTTAGGAAATGAAGTTATTTGGGAAAATTAAAGACTACGTTGTCTAAATAATCCCAAGATGGAATGATGGACGCAATCAGGATCGCCAGGGTTCCTGCCGATCGCGCTAAAGTAATAGATGTTGGATCTCTCGCGAATAGAAACACCGAGGCTTCTGCCAACCACGATCGATCAAGGATACGTATGTCATAGAGGCGCCGAAGTCTCTACAATCACGCAAATCCTAATAATAGATGCTAGATCTTTCGCAAACAGAAACACCGAGGCTTCTGCCAATTACGATTGATCTAGGATGGTATGTCATAGAGGCGCCGAAGTCTCTACAACCATACGAATCCTAAAATAGATGCTGGATCGCTCGCAAACAGAAACGCCGAGGCTTCTGCCAATTACGATTGATCTAGGATGGTATGTCATAGAGGCGCCGAAGTCTCTACAATCATGCAAATCCTAAGCAAATATTTGGTGAAGAATGGAAATTTTAAAGGGCTTTCCGTACCCAAAGGTAACGAATATCTTTCAAAGTAGTGTTAAAGGCATTTAAAATGAATTAAAGGGAAAAGATCAGGGGCAAAAGTGGAATTTTATCTGAAGGGGCAAGGTTGGCCGCGTGGCCAAACACACTGAATTGCAAAAGTGGCCGCGTGGCCAAGACCGCTGAGTGGTCAGATCTCTTTCACACGGATCGCTGATCTGACGGCTGGGGTTGCGAGGACGAAAGTGGCCGCGTGGCCAATGCTGCCGATGGGCTGACTCCTTGGTCACATCACCAGAATCCCTCCCTCTTCCTCTTCTTTTCTTCTTCTTCTTCTTCCTTCCTCCATTGACGAGTTAGAGAGAGAAAATTGAGTTTTTAGAGAGAGAAAGCTCAGATTTTGATAATTTCGAAGCCTTCATTTCATATATCTCTTGAAGCTATGGCAGATTGGATCAATGAGGCGTTATTTAGAGATTTCCCAGGCCAAGGTGGGTATATGATTCCACAACAAGAGCCACAAGGAGAGGGGCACGGTAATGCTCAGGGCGAGGAAATGTAGGGGCTGACCCAGGAGCGGGCCTTGAAGCGGCGCCCTTGATTCCGCGGGGCGGTTTGAGACCACGAGCCGCGACTCGGAATTATCGCGATAATCTGCTGCGGTCCACGTTCGACCAAGATTACGATTTTTACATCGACTCTGAGCGTCATTGGTCGATGGGGCTTCCGGAGACGCGAGAGGTAAATTTCGAATTTTCATTCCTCTCCTTCTCGCACATTTGTATGTTTTATGCACATAATATGAAATGCTAGAATAATGGAATGCTAGAATTTAAATTGCTAGAATTGTAGATTGCTAGAATGGTAACATACCTGTGCTGTGTTTACCTGCAGAGGATCAAGGCTCGTGGGTCCACAGTGACTGTGGGTAAACTGTGGGCGTCCCTGCCGGAGGGACCGGGCGGTTTGCGTGCTCGGATCAAGGCTATGGGCTTTGGCCCATTCTTTGACAGTGTCCGCATGGTCGGGGCTACCCTGAAGGTGGCAGCGGTGATAGAGGTGTGCCGGGAGTTCTGGTGGGATACCACCCATACCTTCCACTTTAGTTGGGGAGAGATTACCATCACGCCGACGGATTTCACGGCCATCACAGGGTTGAGGTTTACTGGTACCCCTTTGCCTTTTGATGAGAGCTTGGCGGAGCGGCGGGACTATAGACAGGCTCTGCTGGGAGTTGACACCGACCTAGGAGGAGGTGTCAAGGGTTATGGAGTGGAGGCCGGGAAGGTGAATCGCTTGGTGGAGGTGGCTATTGAGGCCTTTAGTAGGGGAATATGATTTGGATTGCTTGGTCCAGCTGTTCTTATGGTACAGCTTTTCAGAGATTTTGTTTCCAGTGGGGCTACTGTCTGTCGGTACTCACTGCTAGGGGCTCTTGTGGACTTGGACTTAGTCGGTGGGATTTCTTGGGGTGGAGCCGGTTTGGCTGAGATTTACCGGGCTTTGGACCATTGCTCGAGGGCTAGCTCGTCGGCCTTTGACGGGTTCCAGTTCGCCTTTGAGGTACGCTCTTGACTACCCTTCTTTTCATTTGTTGAGATCTATGTTCTATTTTCTGGTCTGAAATGTCTCCCTCATTATATGCACAGGCTTGGGTGTACGAGATCTTCGGCGTCGCCCCTTTTCAGTTGGTGATGAGTGCTAACAAGGTTGTTCCCATCATGTTGTACTGGTGCAAGGGCAACAGGGCTCCTTCCCGCAGAACCGGGACAGGAAGACAGTGGATGCTGCTGATCTGAGGAGGGTGTTCGCGATGTCTGAGCCCATCGGGGTTAGATTTTACCCATGGAGCCCGGCCAATGAGGCTTCGGTGGGTCCCTATGTGGTGGATTTGACCTCTTCTAGGGTTCTGCTTGTGGGTCTCACCGGGGAGGCCATGTATCTTGGGGAGAGGGTGGTTCGTCAGCACAGGGATGGTGCGTTACCGTGGGCTCCTTATGACCCTCCTCGGGATATGCTCCATCCCGTGAGGTTGGCGACTTTCTTGGCTCCCACTCCGGCAGAGCATTACAGAGGGATGACGACTATGCCGGTTACGTGCGGACACGGCTGATCAGCCCTCAGGTTCGGGCTAGGATGCTATCGGGAGAGGGATCGAGCTCGGCCCGGTATGTTGGTCGGAGTCGGCCTTTGGTTGACATGCCCCTTCGCTCGAGTAGCGTGAGAGTGATGAGGGGTGGCCGGGAGGTGGAGCTTAGCTTAGAGCCGACTGATGCAGATCTCGTTGAGGAGACATTTATTCCTCCGCCCGACGCTGGGGTACGGCTTTGTGCCTTATATCAGTCATGTTCGCACACACTTTTTTCTTTCTACATTGTAATCCTTGCCTTGGTTTCCCTTTCAGGTGACTCGGGAGGCATATACCAGTTCAGCTCGGCTGGAGAACGTGTTGATGCGCTTACTGAGGGAGGCGTACCATTCATGTACTTGTCAGAGGGACGACGTTGCGTCACCCCAGCGTCGAGAATGAACTCCGAATGGTGCGGGCTCTTCTCATATTGGTGGTCGAGAGGTCCGGGGACGGAGTTCAGGTGCCGGTAGCTCTCGGGCTTTAGCGCGGCGTGGAGACACCACGGAGGAAGATTCAGATTAGGCAGGATCTACCTTTATTTCCTACACTGTTAGCTAGTAGAGAGCAGAGGGATATGTATGTACAGAACAAATGTATAAAATGCATGTATGTATATTATGTTCTAAAATGCAATTTTATTGTGGGAGCCTACTTGTGCAAACTAGTTATTTTACAAACGTTCTTAATTTTATACAATGCATGAGCCATGGAAGGGGGCAGGTACGTAGTTGCATGGATCCGTCACGGAGTGGGAAGAAACAACCTGGATTTCTGCATGGAGCAAAGTTGGCCGTATGGCCATAGCGAGGCCCAGAACAATGTTGGCCGCCTGGCCATGGCAAGATCCGGAGCAAAGTTGGCCGCGTGGCCTAGGACGAAGTTGGCCGCCCGGCCAAGGACAACATCGGCCGCGGGGCCAAGGGCACATGTGGCCGCGTGGCCAAATCATGCGCCGCCTCCGGTTTTCCTTTTCCTGGCAAGAATCGGGAGTTGTGCAGTATTTAATGAACCCTTTGCAGCCATAAAAACGTACCAACAACCTTTTGAGCAGTTTTTGAGTTCCTTTTAGCCAATTTTCTTGCTCTTTGCCATGGATCAAGAGGCTAGGATCACAAGACTTGAGAAAAAAGTCTTTATAACCTCTTTGGAGAAGTGGGTTGCCAAACTTCCTGGTTCTAGTCGTAGGAAGCTTGATGAACGGTATGGGATAAAGTGTCTTTGGTCACTTTTGCACATGAACTCCAATACCAACCTCTTGCAAGCCTGTGGGAGATTTTGGAATGATACCCTCCATGTCTTCAACTTTTCATTCAACGAGATAACACCCACTTATGAGGACATCGCAGCATTATGTGGCTACGAAGGGAAGGGTAAAGTTGCCTTGCCTTTTGACTTCGTTTGCTTGAGGGACAAGTTGGTGACCTTTGGTGTACCCGCGGATGACTTTGATAGGTATGCTAGGGGCGGTTATGTCGACCTTTCTTGGATGCCACAACACTTCATGCATGCAGACGTGACATCTAACCGCTCCTTGGACCATCTTGCACTGTGCTTGTTTAGCTCTATCCTTTTCCCTTCTGAGGTGGGATTTGCCAGTGAAGGATGTTTGGGTATGGTGAACTTGGCTCGTTTGGGTTATGATATTGTACCGGCCATTCTTGGGGAGATGCTCTGTGGGATTCCCCATCTCGCGGCTTATGGTGGGATGCCTTGTGGTAGTGATAGGCTTTTGACCATGTGGTTGCAAGAGCGGCTTCGAGTGAATAAACCGGCGGCTTCTCTGAAGGTGGCCCCATAGATGCACCGCATTAGAGGCATGGCGGAGCAGTTTGAGGGCATGACTCTCAAAGGTTGGGAAAAGTATTTGGCGGAAATGGTGACTGACGACATTCAGTGGGTGGTGCCCCATTGGCACATTCACTCTGTGAGGGAGAAACAAGTGGGACTTCACATGATCAAAGTTCCGACCCTTTCTGGAACTACTTTTTACTATCCCTCTAGAGTGCTTCGTCAGTATGGTTTGGTGCAGACCATCCCGGAGGGTTGGGACGAGGAGAGAGATGATTTCCCTTTTGGGATACTTCAGTTGGATGATAGTGCCTCAGTCCCTCTTTCTCAGATGTGGGGCGAGGCCGGCTTTAGTCGTAGGACTTTCCTCACACGCTCTAGCAACACCTTCCTGCCACGCGAGTATTTGGATTGGTATATGGGGAGACTTGGGCATGCGGAGCAGACTCTAGAGACCCTAAGGGGCACTATTTTGGGATCCTGTGCTCCAAGTTTCTCATTGAGAATTAAGGAGGCTGAGGCTTATGCGAGGAAGATGAGTAAGAGCGTGGCTAACGGAGGCGGAGAAGAAGTGGGGGCGTCAAAGAAGAGGAAAGGTGAAGAGGCTCCTAATGGCAAGGCTAAAGGTGTTAGCGAGTTCGAAAGAAGATTTTGTGAGAATCCTAGCAAGAGGAAAGTTCGCCGTGGGCAAAGCAAGAAGAAAGAGACCGAAGGCACAAGTGACACTAAGGAGTAATCCTGAGCGTCTCTCCATAGTCGTGCAGACACATTAGTTTAATTTAGTTTGCTTTTGTTTGAGTTTCAATTTCAGAATAGGTTATTTATTCAAAAAGTATGTCAAGCTTAGACTCATCAAATAAGTGTTAACATGCAATGACTATGGGAATAAAAGTTTTTGCTTTCAGAAAAATACAACTTCTATCTTTATTGCTTTGACAAGATTTGGATGTTTATTTGTTTTTTAGACCGCACCTTTTGAAAGGCTGCCTACGTTCCCCTTTTACAAATAGGACTAAGGGGCTCAGGTCACCGTAGTTCACTCCAGTCAGACTAGAATGATTATAAAGAAAGGGAAGATAGAAGGGGGAATGCTCTAACTTTTGCCTAGACCGCCCTTGCGGGTTTTCGATCTAGCGAGCTTTGTACGCACCCTTATTTTGCATAGACCGCCGTTTGCGGGTTTTCAGTCTATCGGGTTTCTTTTTGCGTAGTAGACATTTTTCTTTTTTTTTTTTTTTTTTTTTTTTTGAGAGGGGGAGTCTAGTCATAATAGCGTCTGAGCTTGCTGAGGTTGACTGGTTCCTTGAGCGGGCTGCCATCCAAATCTGCCATTCTGTCTAGTCTTGTGGCGCGCCTCGAGCTTTGGTCATTGCGTCGACGCGTTGCTTCAAATCCCCTATTTCTCTTGAGATGTCTTGAATCGTTTCTGCAGTCAGGTGCGAGAGCATCTCTGGGCTGTCCTCACATAAGGCTCGATTTCGTAGCAACCGAGGAGTTCTAAGTTTTCCTTTTCTCTATAGAACTAAAATCCTCTCACGCCGGTGAGCCTGTTCTCGTCCATCAAGCCTTGGATTTTTCTTTGTAGAGTGACACAGTCGTTGGTGTCATGGCCTTCATCTTGGTGGTAAGAGAACTTTTGGTAGGTTCAAATAGTTGAAGGGGTGGTAATTCGGAGAGGAGTGAATGTTCTCCTAGCGGTTGCATCTTGCCCATTTGTCTTAATTGGTCGAACAATTTTGCGAAAGGGGTCCCTATTCTTGTGTAGCGGGGGACTGAGAGGGGATAGTTTTCCAAAAATCTTTGCATTTTTCCACTGATTTCCTTCTCCTGGCGCGAGGGCCACGATTCTGTCGTTGGTGTTGGGGTCTGAAGTTCATTCCCATGTGCCGAGTGCAGGATTGGGGTATTCGCGAGGTGCTCCTTGAGGCAGCATAATGCGAACTCACATCTCGAACTCCATTCTTGGTCGCGGGCCTTTTCTACTTCTCTGAGTGTCGGCTCCCCCACTGTTGTAAAATGGTTGAGGTGTTGCAGTAACTTGACGAGTTCTTCCTTTTCGGCTTTGTTTCGAGGAGACTGCATTCTCAACACGGCTCGAACTCGCCAACTTATGGTCCTCCACGAGGTTGTGGAGGGGGTCGCTTCTTGGTCCTCCTCGGTTGTCTCGATCTGGTTATAGCCGGCAAACCCATCAACAAACGACTTGACCTCATAATGGGCGGTCGCGCCCACCAACATTTCGATATTTGGCAAGGGGAAGTCATCCTTCGGCGTAGCTTTGTTGAGATCCCGAAAATCCACACATACTCTGACTTTACCGTTGGATTTCTTGACAGTCACCAGATTTGATAACCCAGTTGGATACTCGATCACCCTGATGAAACCCACACGGAGCAGCTTCTCAATCTCTTCTTTCACTTGCACAGACCATTCCGGCTTAATGCGGCGCAGCTTCTGTTTGACTGGCTTAGCGTCTGGTGCTATCGGGATTCTATGCTCTACGATCGAGTTGTCAAGCCCCGGCATGTATTTATAAGACCATTCGAACACATCCTCATATTCTCTGAGTATCTCAATCAGTGCTTCCCTTTCGGCTCCGCTGAAGAAGCTTCCAATCTGCGTTTCCTTAGGCTCGGCTTCGGTCCCCAAATTCACGCATGTTAACACCTCATCGGCAGCTTGGGCTCGAGATTCTTTTTGATTAATAACCTGTTCTGAGATTGTGTCTGTGTCTGCCTCTTCTAATGAATCGTTATTAACTAAGTGTATATCATTAGTTTGATTATTAGCCAATTTATCAGTTAAAAGAGTGACTATGGAGGGATACTTGGAAAGGTCGAGGGTTTCATTCATGGCAAAAGGGAAAATAGCGTTTGCAACAAGATCATAGTCTTCAGACGTAAGGTCGTCAGACTTAGAGGAAGACTCAAATTCAAAATGTAAAACACTAGACTCTGGGGACGGGGATTTTGGGCGAGTGACAGGAGATGCTGCAGGAGTGGCGACAGGAGAAGGAGTAAGCCCCAGTGTTCCTATCATGAATTCCGGAGTAGCTATAGGTTCCCCAATGATGCACCAATTCTTGAGCTTGTCCCCCATGGGTACCACCAATGTCCTTGGGTCCACCTTATCTTCAGAATCGTCCCCGATGACGGCAACCATGTCTTCGTGAAGCCCCAGATTACCCAGATGCTGAAGCAGATATTGGCCGTCCCACGTCTCAGCCAAACTTGGAGTTTCTACGGCTTCTTTTGCTGGCTTGTCAAGGGTTGCGACTTCAAGTTGATCTGCCAAGTCATCTGCAACCTTGGTGGAGTACTCGTGCTTGATGGTTCTAACTCTGCCCGTGGCTTTGTCATATTCCATGTAGGTCAGCTTCATGTTGGACCGATCGAATTCCACATCTCTGAAAATCTCGAACCCTTTTTGCAACTTCCCAGTGGGGTCAATCCATGGCTCTGCGAACTCAAAACACGAAAACTCCTCGCCTTCCCTAACAAAGTAGGTATTTAGGGACAGGCGGTATGGCCGCATTTCAGGCTTTTTGTAGGGAAGCTTCATCTTTTTAAGCAATTCTATCCTCTGTTGCTCCATCTTGTCTTCAAGAGTAAGGGTGTATCCTAGACCGAACAACCCTTGATGATCAACCTCTTCAACCAATTCTGTGGGGCCTTGCAAGTTCTTACCTAGCCCCAGCCCCGGTATGAAGCCCATATTACGCAGTATCTTGACAACAGGTGCCACTTTATCCGTTGTTTTGGTGAGGTCGATGGTCCAGATCTGTGCTTGAGCGACTATTTCGAAGCCGTTGAAGAGTCGTCTCTCTTCCCATGCTGAATCTGTAAGACAGGAACGCCCTTGGTGTCCGTCCCTTGGGCAGTTACGAGATCGCTGTAGATGATGGTCACTTCATTACCAGATTGAAACTTCACACACTGGTGCAGGGAAGACGGGACAGCGCCCGACTGATGTAACCATGGCCGGCCGAGGAGGAGTGAGAAGGTTGCGGGGATGTCTATGACGTGGAAGTCTGTCGGCAGGATCTTTGTTCCGATGGTAATGGGCAGGGTGACTTCGCCTATCACGGCGCGGCATGTAGAGTCATAAGCTTTGATGGTTTGCTTGGATGGGCGTAAATCAACACCATGAACGCCAACCACATCCATCATCCTTGAAGGCAGGATATTAATAGCAGAACCATTGTCAATGAATACACGGGGAATCTTCTTGCCATTTACTTCGACAGTGATGTACAAAGGCTCATTATGATCAAATCCGAACACTGGCTTGTCTAGCTCCGAGAAAGTGATGATGTTTCCATAGTGGATATTACCAATCATGTGGGTGACGTCCTCCGGGGTAATAGTGGATGGTACCATGGTGGCGGCGAGGTTTTGCTCGAGCATGAGGCGATGGGCTAGGGAAGAGGTGAGTAGGGACCATAGTGAAATATGGGCTTGGGTTTGTTTGAGTTGAGTGAGGATAGGGTCTTCTTTGTCTAGGTCGGCTTGCTCGGGTTCCTTCCCAAAGATTTTCTTTGCACCCTTCGGGTCGGATTGGTACACTTGACCGGATCTTGTAAGGAGACAAACTTCTGCACGTAGCTCCTCCAAATACAATGGCGAGTCATGACAAGGGGGCGAAACTTTGGTCTTTTCGGCCTCCTCGAAGATTTCGGCCCAAGAGAGAGGTTGAGAGGGTTTGGGACTCTCTTCCTCTAGAGATTCGACTTCACTCACTAGTTCTTCTAAAGACAACAAGTAGCAAGAAGATTCTTTATTATTAGTCATTGAAATACAACCCATCTCATCACAGTCCGCCACAACAGGCTCGGTCGGATCAGTGATCTCACTAAGTTCTACCATGAGTACATTGCTATCTACATAATCTCTAGGGTCTTCGACAACTCCCTTGTGGATGAGCTCTTGCACGGCCTTCTTGAGTTCAAAGCATTCTTCGGTAGTGTGACCGGTGCACTTGTGCTAGTGGCAAAACTTCGACAAATCGCAACCAAGGCGGGGAAGGTGTCCTTCTAATGGTTCGAGCATTTCTAACGTCACCAATGCCATGAAGATATCCACCATCGTGAGCCCTATCTTGTCAAAGGCATCCACGAGCTCTAGGATACTAATCTCGCATGTTTGCACCATGTTCACCCCACCCCCATTGTTAGGAAGAGGGTTATTCACTACATTAGGACCCTTCGGCTTCTCAATCTTCTTGTCATTGATCAACCCTTGTACTACGCGCTTCAACTGAATACAACCATCCGTTGTGTGCCCGATGTGCTTGTGATACTTGCAGAACTTGGAGGCGTCCAAATCACTTCTTGGGTAGGCAGGTTGGTAATTCTCTAAAGGCTTGATAAGTCCCCTCTTGACTAACACATCAAAGACTTTCCCCATGGGCATTCCAAAATCGTCAAAGTGTTCTCTCTCTCTTTGCGGCGGAGCCCCATTCCTTGTTACAGCTTGGACATCCAGCGGGACCTCTTTCTGGACCATATTTACTTGGCCGACGGACTCCTTTCCACCCCTAGGAGGCGCAGGCGCAGTAAGAGCCTTGTAGCGGAAGGAGTTGTTGTTGTTGGTCTTTGGACTTTCCTTTGGCGGCACAATCCCAGTGAACCCTGCTTCGTACCTTACTCCGGCGTCAACCATTTCCCGCAAATCAGGGAAGTAACCATTACCTATAGCTGCTTTCATCTCCGATAGCAAGCACTTGTAGAAAATCTGTTTCTGTTCCTTCGCTTTTGGTGGGTATTGGACCTCGCACAACCGATGATTCCACCTCTTGTAAAAATCATAAATAGCCTCACCGGGCTTTTGCATAGTGTTCTCAAGGTCGGTTCGATTCACATGCCAATCCAAGTTAGCTTGATACTTCTCACAGAAAATGGCACTGATTTGATCCCACGTTTGCCTCTCGCTTGGTTCTAGCCCCAAGAACCAACGCAGAGCTATACCATCCAAAGTGCTATGAAATACGCGAGCCATTTGTTCGTTGGTGCAGTCACGAGCCCTCATGGCCAACACATAACTATCCAAATGAGTCTTAGGACACGAGTCACCATGAAACATTGCCACCTTAGGCATCTTGAAATCCTTGGGGAGAGCCCCCACTTGGCTAGGGTTGATTGTCTTGGTAGTCGGTGCACTTTGCTTATCCACGGTCTCGATCAACTTTCGCATTTGCTCTTGCATGGCCATAACCACTGGGTGATTGGAGATGTCGGGGATAGTTTCTGACAAAATGACGGGAGGAGTAGTGGAAGTAGTAGCAGCGGCCATCCCAATACTCAGAGGCAGCGAGGGTGCGGGTAGTTTGCTAGCGGAGAGGTAGCCACCAAGCAGTTCAGGGGAAGGTTCATAGACGGCCTTGTTCTTGCTCATAGTAGTGAAACCTTGTTGGGTGTAGAGAGAAGGAGGTGGAACATTGCGGTAGCTTGGGAATGGGAAGGCAGTAGCATTGGTGTTGGAGGGACAGTTGGTATTGACCTCTTCATCCTCGACATAAATGAAATTCTCCCCATCGGGCACCAATTTAGTCCCGCTTTGTTGAATGTGACCCTTCAACTGTTGGTTCTGGTCTTCCAACATCTTGTTGCTTTCTTCGAGATTCTTGACCTTGGCTTCGAGACCGGCGAGGAAGTTCTGGAGGCTTGGGGGAATACCATTGAGAGTAGACTCAGTGTTGAGCTCGGCGGCACTAGCAGGAGGAGCAGAGGCTGAAGCTGAAGCGGGAGTTGACATTGCTGATGACGAGACTGAGAACGTGGACGGAGTAGAAGCTTCACGTTGTAGTCGACCACCCGAACGGATCCAAACTTGCTTTGCTGAAAGGTTGAAGGGCAATGAAGCTTTTAGGAGAGGGGGAAGGCTCATGCAAAGTATATTTTAATTTACAAAAACATACATTATTTACATCCTAATTGGTTGGAAGGGGTACCCCTTTTTCGCAACTAGTTAGAAGACTACGATCAGTGGAGGCCATCACTACGTCTATAGACCCCTCGTTTTTCACCTGCATTGCACACCCCCAAACGGACAATTTGGGCGAGGGTCCTATAGGGCAAGCGGCTTCCACCAACCATCGGATCCTACGACTAACCCTTCCTTAAAGGCATTTAACGTGATGTCTATGTTGCATCCTACGCAAGTTAATGATGAGCGGAGATCTTGAAAATAAACACTCATCTCACTATGGCACGTCCCTTGTAGGGAAATCACTTTTTTGTGCACTTTCTCTCAAAGATCTCGATTCATCATTGACTTGGGGATGACTCGACATAGACAGCACGTTAATTGACTATTAAGAAAAAGCTAGCCAAACCAACCGGTCAAAACCTAGGTGTGTTACCTATACTAGTGTGGGTTGACACGGGTTAGGTAAAAGGTTCCCACCGTATACGGTGAGTGGAATAGACGAGTGACTCGAAAAGAGTGCGACAGTAGCGCACAAATTCCTGCACAGCGAATACTCCGGGTAATGGGGACCTGTGCAGTACTGACACAGACTAGTGGTAGTGTGTGGCAAGAAACTAATTCTTTTTAAGGAGAAAAGAGAGAAGTTTTTGATGTTAGGATGATGCAATGCAATGCATGAGAGAGGGATAGAGAGCCATGTACAAGGGAGCATAGCAGAGTTTTGTTTGACCCTAATACTAAAGCGAAGATGACAAGGGTACAAGGATGCAAGGTATATACAAGGTACAAGTATCAACAAAGTACAAGTATTAACATTGCGGGGTGCACGGGTGTATGTGTAAACATGGCAAGTATGTGGAGGGTGCATGTGTGAACATGGCAAGTATGTGAGGTGCATGTATAAACATGGCATGTGTGTGCATGTGTGAACATGGCAGGTGGTGCATGTGAGAACATGGCAAAGTGTGAGGTGCATGTGAGAACATGGCAAAGTGTAAGGTGCATGTGAGAACATGGCAGGTGTGCGTGTGCATGTGTAAACATGGCAGGTGTGCGTGTGCATGTGTAAACATGGCAGGTGTGTGCATGTGTAAACATGGCAGGTGTGCATGTGCATGTGTAAACATGGCATGTGTGCGTGTGCATGTGTAAACATGGCAGGTGTGTGCATGTGTAAACATGGCAGGTGTGTGCATGTGTAAACATGGCAGGCATCATGATGTGAACGAAAGTTAGACCCACTAAGTTTGAAAAAGTTTCAAAGCAGTCCCCAGCAGAGTCGCCACTGTGAATACCCCTTTCCGATGAAGCGACGCATGGGAAGTATCTTGTGATTATTTTTATTTACAAAGGGAATATTCTTAACGACATTAAAATTATGAGAGTCGCCACGCCGTTTTAATTAAAGCCAAAACATTGAAAAAAGCATTTTTAGTGGGTTCGGGGGTCAAATTACAACAAGAGAAGAATATTGGACGTTATCACTCCTATTGCCCGAATCGATCGGTCTTTCTATCATGATGAATGTGTTAGTAGTGTGTTAGTGATTTAGACCGGATCCGAAGATTGCCTACGTTCCTCTCAATGTGAGAAGCTCAGGTCAGTGTAGTTCGAGAGAATTAGAATAGGCAGAAGAATCGGGATCATGCATAATGAGGGGGGAATTACCTAAAGTTTAGGGTTTAGAAGTAGTTCCTAGATCATCCTCGGGTTGATGAGCCCTCGATCATCATCGGCTATGAAATAATATGTAATGACGAAGATCGCAACCCTAAATATAGCATAAATAAGGTTTTATATATGAACACGAAGAACATGCGAAGAACATATTATGAACATATGAATAAACATGCAAAGCTCATGAAGAAACTATGAATAAACATGTACGAACATGAATATAAAAGATCTACATTAAGAATAATGCAAGAATACGAAGAAAAAGTTAGAAAACTTACCTATGTTGGCAAGAAATAAACCTTGGATCTTCTTGAGTGTTTGAATGCTAATTAGAGAGCAAAATAGTGTTTAAGAACTCCAAAACTCGGACTTAGAGCTCTCAAAATCGGATCCCAAAACCAATGGAATGGAGTGGTTTATATAGTAAACTGATGGGAGGATCTGATGGTCCAGATCATCCGGCGCAAGGTTGGCCGCCTGGCCATGGTTGAAGCCGGTTACAAGAGTGGCCGCGTGGCCAAGATCAACGCGGAGCAATGTTGGCCGCGTGGCCAAGGCTGCCGGCTGACTTGATTCTTAAGCTAGGGTTTCACTGTTGCTTTATGGTAACCCTAAGTTGCCTATTTTGATGGATTTTGTCATAAATGAGATATTTTGGGAATCCAGGACAAGTCTTTGCAAGGTTTCTAATTCCTATAAAGTCCTTGTATTTTTGGGAAAGTCCTAATAAACTCATTTTCAGGTCGGGTACTAACAGTATGACGGTTTGTTAGAACCTAATCATATCTTATGGTTTCATGTTTGAACCCATTGCCAACTTAGTATAATCCTAGAGGGTCACACACAATAGAATGAATCTTAAATAAGGATTATATTGGATTTTTGGAAACTATGGGAATCTGGACAAGTGTCCGACCGCACAAGATGGGTTGGGCGGCCGCATAGTTTGGGTCAAATAGTACAAGAACCTTCCAGATAGATGTGCGGCCGCACAGGTGGTTTTAGGCGGCCGCACACCATATCGGGACTGGTTTCCTAATTTGATTTCGAAAAGAATTTTGGACGGGTTTAGACACAAGTTTCCTATTTGGAATAGGTCTAACTTGTATATAAACAGTAAAATTCGGCCAGAATCATAGCGAATGCTTTTTTGCAAATCTCAAAGAGTTTGAGAGAGGTTTTATTTTGTTCTAAGACATCCTAGATTGAAGAACAAAATAATACACAAATAAAATTCCATATAGTTCATATTAGTTGTGAAAACGTGTTTCACAATTTTGATCCAGCAACCAAGATCAAGTGTTCTTGAAATTCGTTCGCGTGTGGATACCGCTAGAGGGTGAAACTTATCATCTTCAAAGTTCGTGATTCTTACTATGTTCGTGATCAAGGTTTCAAGCCTCCATCGAATTCAAGGTTGCAAAAATCAAAAGCATCAAGGGTTAGTATTCTGGTATTCATCATATAGTATTTGACTTAATCATATGAATGGATCTATGGGCTTTGGGTTTCATTAAATTTTATATGCTTAATTCCGCTGTGCATGTTACTTCGAAACCCAACAGTGGTATCAGAGCCCCGTTCATGTTGATTATTTCAATACTTAGATCATGTTGTGTGTATATAAATTGTTTGTATGCCTAGCATGATATGAATATTGGATTATATGATGTTTATGTGTTATATGATTCTATGTGGTTTATTGTTTTACAACTTTAATCGCACTATTGAATCGCACCAAAATTATGTTGGATTTTGAATTGTTTGATTATTAATTTTTGATTGGATCAATGTTTTAATAATCGGGGAAAAACAATTTTGAGACAAATTTTCGAATTTTAAAAATTCTGTCTGATGCTACTGTGCGACCGCACAGAAAATATTGGGCGGCCACACATGTTTGGGCGACCGCACAGATTTTCTTGGGCGGCCGCACAGTTGGTCAGAATCAGAATCAGATTCTGGAATTTTGATGGGGTCCAACTGAATCAGTGACAATACCGGCCAGACCTGCTGATCTGGAGTGGGTTTTGGGCAGTTGGTTTTGGTGTGAATCCTGGGGTTTGATTTTCCTATTTGTTTTAGTCTTATGATTCTAAGATTGGTTCAAGGTTTTGGATGGCTAATCTACGTTCATCGAGATTGTGTTTCCCAAACTTGATCGCAATCAAAGTTTCAAGGATAAAACGAAGTTAGAATTATGAAGAGTTCATAATTACTAAAATTGAGAAACAAAGTTCTTGATTCAAAGATTGGAGATCCATGTGGAATTGTGGATGCAATTGGCCTACGTTTATCGAGACCATCTATTGCTTAGTTTCGGCCACATGGACTACTTTCTTGGTTTCTTGAATTAGTGCAGGATTGTGGTTGCCTAATGGCTTAGTTCGACCGCACTTCTTGTTGTCTTGATTTGGAGATAATAACCAAATTTGAAATAGTCTCATCCTCATAATTATAGAGAAACTAATGACACATAAATGTTGTGCTTAAATTAATGATGATTAATTTAGTGGCTAAACTTGATGCGTAACATGTTTATCTTGTGTGCTCATAAATATGTTGTATGCTATATGGTAATGAACCTTCAAGAAAGTTTTAAGTCCTCTTGCCATGCCATGATTAAAACACTTGTTAGTACATGGGTGACTTTAATGTGGGTTCGCCTCCCCGAGGTGCATTAATTTTATTCATGTATGAGCAAGATGAGGTTCATTAATTTAATGTGGGTTCGCCTCCGCGAGGTGCATTAAAATTGAATGGTTCCTATACGTTTAAAAGGGTTGGACTTAATAAGGCGTCAAAACAGTTTTGGGCCTAGGTAAAGATGAGATTAAACATGCTTTTCAAATTGGATCCCTAAGAATCATATTGGATATGATTGACAAGAAATTGTCTACCTAATTAATTTGATTTTGAGCAGTCCGCCTCCGTGGACTCAAAATTAAATTAAATATGGATCTTAGGCCAATTTAAAAGAATCTCAGAAAAGGATCTAAGAGTCATATGGGATATGATTGACAGGGTTGTCTACCTAATTAATTTAGTTTTGAGCGGTCCGCCTCCGTGGACTCAAAATTAAATTAAAGTTGGATCTTAGCCCATTTAAATTATATTATACATTGGATGTATAAGAAGGTTATATAATTTAGTGGGAGTATTTTTGGAAAATACATTATTTATCTCTTTAATGAGATTGGTACTTGTAAAATTTTGGAAATTTTGCATGAGTTGTAGATAATGACAACTAACTTTGTTGCGATCAATCCTTTAGAAGGATGAGCTTCAAAGAGAATGGTACAAACTTCATAGATTGGATCCTGAGCCTAAGAATGGTTCTAAGGCAAGAAGATGGGTTGTACATTCTTGATGGGCCTATTCCTAAAGAACCCAATGCCGGAATAGACAATCACAAGAATCATGAGTATGATTCTAGGAATGTGAGTTGTCTCAAGCTCACGATTATGTTCTCAAAACTTCAACAAAGTTTGGAACTTTGGAAGCCTATTAGATAGGCGTGGAGTTGAGTTACATGTTTCAAAGAGCAATCTAGGCAAGAAAGGTATAAAACCATTATTGCATTCACTTCTTGCAAAAGGAGTAAAGGGAAATAAGTGGAACCTCACATGCTTAAGATAAAGGCTACGTAGAGCATCTTGAGAAACTTGGTTGTCCAATTGGATTGGAGCAAGCCACGGATCTCATTCTTGATTCAATGTTCAAATGTTATGATCACTTAGTGATAAACTATGACATGCTTGGAATGAATAAGAATCTCTCCGAGTTGCATGATATGCTGAAAAACTGGGGAGATGAAGATGATGGAGAAATGTTCTCCAATGCTCATGGTTTATGATGGAAAGGAGCCAAGTGCCAAAGGAGAGGTAAGACAAGGGTTGTTAAACCTAAAGGAAATAATTGATGCAATTTGGTAAAGTGGCAACTGGATTGACCATTTAAAATTGTAGTCAAAAGGTAAGACAAGAGTTGTCAAACCTAAAGGAAATAATTGTGGTTAAAATTATAACTCTAATTGATGCAATTTGGTAAAGTGGCAATTGGACTGACCATCTAAACTGGGAATTTTATGTTATAAATTAATCTTTCTAAATTTAATTATTAGGTATTGGATACCAGAATAATTAGTAAATTGAAAGACTACTTATAGTAAAGGTTGATCTATGAATGGTAATGATGCAAGAGTTGCAACATTATTCATAGAACACTTGTAAAGTGACTTTTCTAATGAAGTAGGAAATATTATTTTGTTATAAGATAATGAAGGATATTTATTTCTTATTTGGAATAAGAAAGGTGCTTTATTTATTATGATTTAGTTCATTGTGTTATCATATAAATAAATCTTATATCCTAAATCTTGAAGAACAAAGTAATAAAGGCTATAACATAAATAATTAAAATTCTTTATGCATTATTGTTTTGATCAAATAAATGAGAAATGCATATCTAAAATTTTATGGAACGGAGTTTTAAGTCATATGATTTGGAATCATATGAGTATGTAAACTTATTTACTTGGACCAAGACATCTTTTACTATGATTGGTAAAAGGCTAATATCTTACTTGACCTAATAATTTGATATATATGGCGCATTAAGAAGCAATGCTAAAAGAGAATTTTGGTTATACTTGGTAAAACTATTCAAAGATTCTGATTGGATCATGATGAAGAATAATTTAACCAAGAATTTGACAGTCATCATTAAAGTTGTGAAATAGTTTCACAAATTAACTTCACTAAGAACATCATTCTAAATGATGTGTCTACGTGGAAGTACAAGAATCTTATTGGATATGGTTCATTAGATGATAAAGTCAAATTTATCTTCCATTATTAATTTTGGGGTTATGTATTACAAACCGCTATAACTACACTAATTTGAGTTCCATCAAAAGAGGTTAAATAGTGAAAGAAAACTGGGTTTGTATTTCATAAAGATTTAAGATGGTGAGACTTTTTGGAAAGGAGTTCTCTGGGACACACTCACATTTAAATCTAATAAATATATTTTCATGGGATATCCTAAGGAAACTTGAGGATAAAATTTTACTCATGAGAAACAAATGGTTTGTTGCTTATGATGATACTTTTCTAGATAAAAGGTTTATCTCTAAAAGAATCAGTGGGAGTAAAATATATCTCGAATGGTTCGAGACCCAGAAAATAGTATTTAACCTATGATGGAGGTTGAACAAGTTTTCACAAGGGGTTATGAAAATCCGTTCAAGATATACAAGTACTAGCACACATGATAAAGTACAATCTATTAGAAGAAATATTGGATATTTCGAAATAGAAAGTATTGAGGTAAAGTTCATTTAGAATGAAGTATTTACCACCTATCAAAGATGCAATATCAACTCCACATTTAGATTAATGGCTTGGAGTCATAAAATCTAAAATGCAATTCATGTATAATAATCAAGTTTGGAACTTGATCATTCTAACCTAAGGTGTAAAAACCAAAGGAGATGAATGACTTTTTTTGGAGAAAAACTTACATGGGTAGCAAGAAACTTATTAGAATTTTCATAGTCATATGTTCATATTTGGAATATGAAATTTGACAAAATGATGTCAAACCAAGCGTTCCTCAATGGGAACTCACTTAAGGATGTATTGGATACAACCTAAAGGTTTTGATAGTCAAGAAAATTCTAAAAAGGTATGAAAGTTGCGAAGATTCATTGGATGGATTGAAGCAAGCTTTTTGGAGTTGGGATCTCCGTTTTGATAAGTCATAGAGCTTGGCTTGATCAAGAACGAAGATGAATCTTGTATATACAAGAAGGTTAGTGGGAGCATGGTGCTATTACTTATCTAATATGTGGATGACATATTGCTCATTGGAAACGACATTCCTACACTTTAATCTGTAAAGATTTGGTTAAGAAAGTGTTTCGCAATGAAGAATATGGATGAATCCGCATAAGTCATTGGAATTAAGATCTATAGAGATAGATCAAGGAAGCTAAATGGTTTAAAGCCAATGTACATACATTGACAAAGTCATAAGAAGATTCCGCAAGGAAAATTCTAAGAGAGGACATTTGTCAATGTTACATGGAGTTTCTCTAAGCAAGACTCAATGTCCTAAAGACAAAAGATGAGCATGAGAAAATGAATGAGATGCCATTTGCTTCGGCAATTGGATCCATGATGCCATGATAAGTACTAAGACGGATATATCTAATGCTTGGAGCATGACGAGTAGATATCAATCCGACACCGGTGAGATTCACTGGATGGCTATGAGAGCGATTCTTAAAGTACTTTAGAAGAACTAAAGATTTGTTTATGATCTATGAAGGTATGGAAGATGATCTCGGATGCATGCTTCCAAACCAACAAAGATGATAATAGATCGCAATGAGGTTTTGTGCATATGTCAAATGGTGGAACTGTAAGTTGGAATGGTTCCATGCAGAGTACAGTCACTAATTCTATAACTAAATCTAAGTATATTTCCGCATTGGATGCTGTAAAGGAAGTGGTTTGGATTAAGAAGTTCATTGTTGAACTTAAGATGGTTCCTAGTATTGCTAATCCAATAGACCATATTAGTAACAATTGTGGTGCTATTGAATCAAGCAAAGGAACCAAGAGCACATCCCAAATCCAAACACATACTTAGGCGTTTTCTTATCGTTCGAGAAATCGTTGATAAGGGAGACGTAAATATATGCAAAGTACCAAGTAATGATAACGTTGCGGACACGCTAACAAAGGAACTTCCACAAGCTAAACATGATGTTCATGTTGGGTCCATGGGTATTGGATACCTAGGGAATTGGGCCTAGGGAAAGTGGGAGATTGTTGGTGTTGGTGCCCTAGGCACGTTTGTTAAACGTTGTATAAGTTATCATTTTATTCATGATGATAAAGAGATAATAAGATTATTATTGTTGCTCATGTTTGCTTATAATAATCTTTGTCCCTAGAGCTTGTTAAGCACTAGTATAAAGGCTAAATGATCATGGGATGATCATGTTAGATTTATAGGTACTTGTTTCGAACAAGGTACTGGTCATGACCCACGGTATGAGATTTATGTCATGGTCGATGTCATATATAAATCTCATATTAGTTATGTAATTTGAATCCTTAGACATGAAGTTATTATAGTCTTCCACTTGATGAAGATTATGTTTGACATATTCAAACGCTGCCTTAACACGGTAGTTATAAAGGGTATGATTGGCATAATCGGATTCACGTAGGGAAGAATAATAAGCTAAATGGATTTGTCCCTCTTCGGAGAGATGTCAATCTTGGGCCCCTCGAAGGAATGATGTTGGTGAAATGTTTGTCCAAACTCAAATGGATTGATTTGATCAATGTCATTTGGATTATCAACATATTCGGAATCGAGAAAGTATTGAACAATACAAGTTGACTTATTGACTATGACTTGTGTTCAATGACATCGTGGACAAAGGGATTATGACATGTTCTAAAGGAATACGAACTTGTATCTAGTTATACTATTTGGGTAGGTATGATGGTTTGCTAGAACCTAATCATATCTTATGGTTTCATGTTTGAACCCATTGCCAACTTAGTATAATCCTAGAGGGTCACACACAATAGAATGAATCTTAAATAAGGATTATATTGGATTTTTGGAAACTATGGGAATCTGGACAAGTGTGCGACCGCACAAGATGCGTTGAGCGGCCGCACAGTTTGGGTCAAATAGTACCAGAACCTTCCAGACAGATGTGCGGCCGCACAGGTGATTTGGGCTGCCGCACACCATGTCGGGACTGGTTTCCTAATTTGATTTGGAAAGAATTTTGGACGGGTTTAGACACAAGTTTCCTATTTGGAATAGGTCTAACTCGTATATAAACAGCAAAATTCGGCCAGAATCATAGCGAATGCTTTTGTGCAAATCTCAATGAGTTTGAGAGAGGTTTTATTTTGTTCTAAGACATCCTAGATTGAAGAAAAAAAATAATACACAAATAAAATTCCATATAGTTTATATTAGTTGTGAAAACGTGTTTCACAATTTTGGTCTAGCAACCAAGATCAAGTGTTCTTGATATTCGTTCGCGTGTGGATACCGCTAGAGGGTGAAACTTATCATCTTCAAAGTTCGTGATTCTTACTATGTTCGTGATCAAGGTTTCAAGCCTCCATCGAATTCAAGGTTGCAAAAATCAAAGGCATCAAGGAATAGTATTCTAGTATTCATCATATAGTATTTGACTTAATCATATGAATGGATCTATGGGCTTTGGGTTTCATTAAATTTTAAATGCTTAATTCCGCGGCGCATGTTACTTTGAAACCCAACAGACAGGTCCCGCTTCCAGCAAACAGATCCCGCCTACAGCAAACGGATCCTGCTATTGGCAAAGCCTCTCACACAGGGAGCGCACCTTTATCTCTCAAAGCCGCTCACACAGGGAGCGCACCTCTATCCCCTGCAATTTCAAATTCCTGCTTTTATCGAGTCTTTTCTTTTTCTTGGTGATGTCCTAGGCGGATGTCTGTCTTTCGTCGGCGCATTTGCTTCGTAATCCACACCGCTGAGGGGCTCTGTAGACACCCCGCCTTGGACCGCTCATCCCGATTGCACACTTGATTTTGTGTTTCTCCCTCTTTTAAGTGTTTTCTGTCAGTTTCTGTTACTTTGGTTAAGTTCCAGATGGACTCCGTTAAGTCCCGGGACTAAACTGAATAACAGTTCTAACTTTTTAGTCGATTCTGTCAAAAATTGCTTTTCAGAGTCGTGCGCCTCCGCTTCTTGAGGCCAGACGCGCGCGCCTTCCGCCGCCTAGGTGGTATGCGCGCGCTTCTGGGGTGTGTCAGTTACAGATTCTGCCCAGGAATCTCTCCCTTGCTCATTATACATGATTTTGCCCGGGAAAGATTTCTTGGAGACTCCGTTTGTCTCCAAAAACTCCCCTCTTTCAACTATAAAAACCCCTCCAATCCATCATTAGAAGGGACCTTTTTCCTCACTTCTTTTCTAGACTCTTCTTTTAGACCTTTTCAACTAAGAAGTGCTCTCTCTAAGTATTCAACCTCTTCTTCAAGGCTTTTCAAGAGGTTCTCTTTGAAGGATACTATAGGTTAATGTCTTAAAACTTTCTTCTTCTTCTTCTTCTTCTTCTTCAATCAAATGTGCAATCACCCCAAAACCACTTGGGACATGACACCAATGGTCCTTTCATTACATTGAATTGGCCTAGGAGTCAGCTCCCTACATTTTAAACTTTAAAACCCCTCTTTTATCATCATTCAAATAGGAAGAACACATTTATCTTAAATGTGAATTATGAACAAACAAGACCGACTTTGCTCGGGCGAAATGGGTGTTTAAGTACTTCCCATTTCGTAACCTAACCCCCGAACCCCTCATCCCAAAGAATCTCTGTTTTCGTAAATCAAACTTAGGCTCATAAACATTAGGTTTTCTTACATTCCTCAAAAACGTGGGTGGCGACTCTAAAACACAATTAGACATCCTAGGACGAGCTCGCGAGCTCTGGCCTAAAGCCGCGGCCTCCGCCCCCGGGGTATCTACACTATGTTTTAGAGGAACATAAGAAAAACCTAGTAAAGCCTAATTTTTATACGAAAACCAGAGATTCATTTATGAGGATCGGGGGTTAGGTTACGGAATGGGAAGTAGTTAAACACTCATTCTTCCGGACTAATGTCGGTCTTGCAAGTTAGTGTTCTACATGAATAAAAGTGTTCTTCCTATTGCTTTTTAAAAGATGATTTAGGGAATAAAAGGGGGTTGAATGTAGGGAGATAACTCATTGGTTAACTTCAATGAGGTAAAGCAACCTTTGGTATTATGTCCCAAAATATTTGGGTTGATTTCATGTTTAATAAAAGAATAAAAAGGAGATGAAGTAGAGAGAGAGAGAGAGAGAGAGTGGGGAGAAATACCTAAGCTCTTCAAGAACTTCAAATTTAGGAGATGCCTTTTGATAAAAAAATGTTTAGTCTTCTTTTATGATGATTTTCCAAAAAAAGGTGGTCCTTTGTAATGGATGAAGAGAGGGTATTTCTAGGTGAGAAAAGATGTGTTTGGTGCCAAAACAGGGTCAACAATCAGAGATTTCCCGGGCAAAATCGACATTGATGAGCAAGGGAGAGATTCTTGGAAAAAATCTGTAACTGATGACCAGAAGCGCGCGCCTCCTGCCTTAGGGGCGGAAGGCACACGCCTCTGACCCATAAGGGCGGAGGCGCCCGACTCTGAAATGGTTTTTTTGACAGAATGGACTAGAAAGTTAGAGCTGTTGTTCAATTTAGCCCCCAAAACTGATGGAGTCACTTAGGAACTTAACAAAAGTAACAGAAACTAACGAAAAACACTTAAAACAAAGTAAAAACACAAATTAAGCGTGCAATCTGGGTGATCGGTCCAAGGCGGGGTATCTACAGAGCCCTTCGGTGGCGTGGATTGCAAAGCAAAACGCGCTGACGAAAAAAAGACATCCGCTGAGGACATCACAAAGAAAAAGAAATAAAAGAAAACAAAACAAAGGCTCGATAAAAGCGGGAATTTTAAAATCCAGAGGGATAGAGATGCGCCCCCTATGTGGGTGACTTTTGAGGATTATTGATAGAGTGGCGGTGATATTCAAAAGCTCACCGCCAGAATACGTCCCCATGGGGGCGTCTTTGTTGATGAAGAGGTGGTGACATTCAACGGCTCACCGTGCTAGAGTGCGTCGCTGTGGGGGCATCTTTGTTGATGAAGAGGTGGTGATATTCAAAGGCTCACCGTTCCAGAGTGAGTCCCCGTGGGGGCGTCTTTGTTGATGAAGGGGTATGTAGATACCCCTGGAAAACCACGGCTTGGCTAGAGCGGTGAATTATCCTAGGATGTCTATTTGGTTTTAGATATTAGAGTTGCCACCTATGTGTAGACACCCCACCTTGGACCGCTCACCCCGATTGCACATTTGATTTTGTGTTTCTCCCTATTTTAAGTGTTTCTCGTTAGTTTCTGTTACTTCCATTAAGTTCCTGACTGCCTTCATTAAGTCCAGGGACCAAACTGAATAACAGTGCTGACTTTCTAGTCCATTCTATCATTTTTGCCATCTCCAAGGCGCGCGCTTTCACCCTTTGGGGCTTGAGGCGCGCGCATCCCGCCACCAAGGCAGGAGGCGCGCGCACCTGGGCGTCAGTTACAGATTTCTGTCCAAGAATCCCTCCCTTGCTCCTTTTAACAGGATTTGCCCAGGAAACTGACCTTTGTGACTTGGTTTTGGCACCAAAAACACACCTTCTTTACCTATATAAACACCTCTATTTCACCATGGAATAAGAGGAAGATTGGAATCGTTAACAAAAACTATACACAAATACTTACAAGGCATTTTCCTAAGAACCTCTTGAAGGAGTCTTTGAAGTCTTTTGAAGTATAGGTAAAAGACTGCTCTTTTCTCTCCTTTTCTACTTCATCTCTTCTCTCTTTCTTTTGTTTTAATCAAAAGTGCAATCACCCAAACATTTTTAGGACATGACACCAATGACTACTTCACTTCATTGAAGCTAGTCACGGAGTTATCTCCCTACATTCCAAAACTCCTTTTAAACCCCCCTTTTGTCATCAAGAATAAGAAGAAAATTTCATCACTTATGTAGATTTTGATCAAGCAAGACCAAATTTAGTTGGGCGAGATGGGTGTTTAAGTACTTCCCATCTCGTAACCTAACCCCCGAACCTCATAACAAAGAATCTCTGTTTTTGTAATCAAACTTAGGCTATAAACATTAGGTTTTCCTTATGTTCCTCTAAAACATAGGTGGCGACTCTAAAACACAAATAAACATCCTAGGGTAACTCACTGCTCTAGCCAAGCCGTAGTCCCCTGGGTATCTACAGTGGCGACTCCGCTGGGGACGTTTGAGGGTTAAACTTGCGTTTCTGATCAAAATCTACATCTTTTCTGGGCATTCTGGTTCCTGATGGGGGAAGCGTGCGCTTCTGGCCTTCTTGGCCTAAGGCACGCGCGGCCCACATCAAGGACCAGAGTCGCCCGCTTCCTGATGTTCTTCCTGTTCTTCTTTTTTATACACTAATCATTTCTGCAGAGGTTAAAATATACATTCAGGACCAGGGCAATCCCCTGAGTCCAAAGTCTGACAATCTGACAGGTTTGCCCAGAAGCGGGCACCTCCCATAGAATCTGCGTCAGGCGCGCGCCTCCCACAACACAGGCCAGAGGCGCGCTCTTCTGGGTGGTTTTCCAGAATAGGGACAGTTTAAGAACAGAGCAAAATGATTGGGGTGAGGGCACAGTTGCCTACATCATGGACTGATTTGGACCTCTTAACTGTTTCATTTTGTGCTTTGTTTTATCGGTCACACGGGTGATTCGAGAGTTGTAATTATGTACTTATTTGCTTTTCTTTCATAAAAAAAAGTAAAAAATGTTTTGTCACATGTTGGACCTCACACTACGCGCACAATCTCCTATAAATTGCTCACTATCGAGTCGTACAAGTTTATAACCCCAAACCCGTCGAGGCCCGTCCTAGAGAGTTTCAAGCTCCACCCGACCTTGACTCTTTCGAAGCGGTAAATATCAACCCGTGGCGTAGTTCATGACTAAATTCCGGGGGTGATCTTAAGCCTCTCATTAGCCGAGCACAAGCCAACACAATTCTAGTTAGGGTCTAACACTCCGTGACTGAAGTCGGTTTTTATGTGCCGAGATTTCCCTAAACTAATGTCTTCAAAACACACATGCCAAGTGGTTATCATGGACGAAATAAAACTCCATCCCCAAGTGGTTATTATGGACGAAAATAAAAATCCGTCCCCGCATGTATGCTTTACTACATTAATTTAGTTTAATCCCGACATGTGTAGGATTCACAAGCGTGATGGCATCCGATGAGTATATGGGACCGCGAGATGGTCTATATACTAGTGTGACGATTCCATTATTTTCTTAGAAACTCAAAAGGTATCCCGTCCCTCCGACTTATGAAAAATAAAAAGAGTCTTTTTCTTATGTGGTTTTGAGTCGTGTGCCCACTATGTGTTCTAAGCCTCTTCATGGACCGAAAGTGTTACTCAAGACTGACAAGGGCCTCTTCTGTAATATAGGTTCAATTGGTACTTACAGAGTCTACCGGGATTCAGCGGTTAGTCCGTGAAGTGATTACTCCAACAGCTCCAACAGCAACCATGACCGGCAGCAGCAACACCATGTCTCTCGAGCAAATTTCAGCTATGGTCCAAGTGCTCCAAGATCAAGTCTCCACTCTTAATAACGAGGCCCAAAATAAGGATGATCTTTGGCAATCCCACCTCGACAATCAAAGGGAGGCCCATGAGGCCGAAATGGAGCAAATGAAAGAAAAGCTCACCAAGCTTGCCAAGGGTAAGGACAAGAAAGACAATGAAGAGTCTGAGTGGACCCAAGGCTTATTCGAGAGCCCTTATGTTAGTGCCCGCACCAAGAAAATGGGGGAATCGAGCACCGAAAACAATGCGCACAAGATGGTTGATTCAATTATGGCTTACGTAGATCAACGCTTCAACAGCCTCAACGTGGTAAAAAATCCCGACACGAGCCTTTATCAGTCCTCCATTCTCATGAGCACCATGGCCGCTCTCCCCGACAAGTTCAAGATGCCCGACATCAGCAAGTTCAAGGGAAACTCTTGTCCCATGGCACACATCGAGACTTACATTTGGGCTATGGTACCGAAGAAGGTCTCTCCCAAGGTTATGGAACAATGCTTCCCTCTTACACTCGAGGGGGTAGCAAAGGATTTTTATGCTACTCTCCCTTCACAGTCAGTCTTGATTGGGATGCCGCCATACTTGCCTTCAAGAGTCAATACCAAGGCAACACCACCCACCGGCCAACTAAGAAAGAGCTCGAGAACACTACTCAAAGGGACAATGAGTTCTTTATTGACTTCACGAGAAGGTGGAATGACAAACTTGCTGATATTTTCGAGAGGCCTAACACCAAGGAGCAAATGGACATCTTTCTTAAGTGTCTAAAGATTGATCTCCCTACCCACCTAAGTGGGTCTTGCTATGCCGATTTCTCTCAAATGTATGAGGCGGGGATCCGAATGGATGAGTTGCTCAAGGAAATCAAGAAAAGTGCTCCTAGCCTCCGTTACAAGGCCGCCTCCAACCCTACAAAGGAAGCTTCGGTTAATGCCGTTACTACTGACAAGGGGAATTACAAAAGGGTTCCTCCTCCACAAGGCAAGAACTTTCAAGATAATCGTGTCTACACTCCTCTCCATGGCATGACTATCACCAAGGCCTTCGAAGCTCTCAAGGCCAAAAGGCAAGTTACTCCTCTCCAAGGGTACAAGCCTAAAACGATGCGTCCCAACCATGCCTACCACAAGCATTGCGACTACCACCAACATAATGGCCACACCACCGAGGAATGCTTTGTCCTCCGCAATGTCATCAAAGATCTCATAGACAAGAAAGACTTAATAGTGCCTAATGGCGAGGATGTCAATGTAATAGAGGTAGAAGAATTTTAGGAGACCACTCATTCAATCCCAATTGTGAATGAGGGCTCCAATGTGATGAATAAATTTGACAATTCTTATTATGTTGTGACTTACGATGAGGTAATGAGGGAAATACTAGAGAATAGGAAAAAGAAGAAAGATGGGAACGTCAACACGATAACTCGATCCGGATGAGTCATAGCAAGCAACCCCGCTACTTCTGCACTAAGCACCTCTTCTCAAAGACCGCAAGCTCGCGACACTCCCGAAGACCCTTTATTGGTTCAACTCAAGAAAACTCAAGCCAACATCTCCATTTGGAACCTCATTGCATCTTCAAAGAAGCACCAATATCTTGTCATTAGTAATCTCGACGACACGTCAATCTCTCCCGATACATCTCCTGAAGACCTTATGGCAATAATAGGTCACATTCATTTTGGCAATGTCATCACTTTTTTCCGATATGGACCTTCCGCCATTTAGGCCCGATCACAATGAAGCCATCTACCTCAAAGTAAGAGCAAGGGGGAGACCTATTTCAAGAGTCTTGGTTGATGGTGGTTCCGCACTCAATTTGATGCCCGGCCAAATCATGGGCATACTGGGGCTTAAGAATTCAGACTTAAAGCCTTCTACTCAAGTGATCCGAGGTTACGATAGCACTGCCCACACAGTCATGGGCATGGTGGAAATAGACATTGAGTTTGGAAGCATGGTCATGTCCATCCCGTTCCAAGTGCTCGACGTCCCTTCCTCATTCAATTTGCTCTTGGGCCGACCGTGGATACACAGTTCTAATGCCGTCCCTTCGACTCTCCATCAATGTGTGAAGTTCAGAAATGGGGATGAAATAGTAACCATTATGGCAGAAAACGTCACTATCCACAGAAAGGGGGAACCCATTCACCAAATTCAGCATGGTTTAGCAGACTCTACCCTCTCCGGCGTCTCAATCAATGCCATCGACAAAGAAGGGGGAAACGGATCATGGACCCTTGGCAATCGCAAAGTCCTCCGCATGATGAGGAATATGAATTACTTCCCTGGTTTAGGCCTAGGGAAACATCAACAAGGAAGGATGCAACCTGTTGAGGTTCCTTTTGTTAAGAACATGTTCGGTTTGGGATATGAGCCTTCCAGAGATAACTTGAAACACGAGCAAGCCATCAAGAATGAAAAGGCCCGAGCCCGAAGGGAAGGCCATTATTATGAGATTCCCAATTTAAGGCCTTACCGCAAGACACTTAATGGCTACTTTGTCTGACAAAGGGATGAGGTTCCGTATGTAATCTTTCCCGAGCCATGGGTTAACAGCAAGGGCATCAGAAAGCCCGGTCTTGAAATCTTTGCCGACTGCGAGATTCAAAAATCTGAAAGGGAACCAACTCCCATCTCTCCCCGAGAATGGTGGGGGAAGAAAGTGACCATAGAGTCCGAAACAAAGATTACCGTGGGGCAGGATCGGCAGATCTAGCCTCCATGTTCGAAGAACTCGCCATCATGGATGAGTGCCAAATAAATGCCATCTACGACACCGACACGAGAAAGGAAACTATCAGTGAGATCCAGCCAAGCTCCGAGCCGATCAACAACTGGTATTCTACAAAGGGACCCGTGGTATCTGAGGAATTCTTGGTCAAGAAGATGGGCTGTATACCGCGCAAGGTCACAAAAGAAGACTTGTTCACATTCACTTTCGAGCCCCGAGAGTGTTTCCGATACCCTCATCCAAGGAGATATGGTGGCCATAGCCGAGCGTGTGTTCCCTTTCTTTGTTAATGAAAAATTTGATCTTTCTGAGTACCCTGAGATTGCAAACATCATGAATGATGAATTAACTAATAACGAATTTAATGAACTAGTTAATGACGATTCAAATAATGATAAAATAGACCACGAAAACACGACATACTTAAATGAACTTGCTCAACTGGTCTGTAGTCGTGGTGAAAATGGTCCAGGGGCTGACGAAGAACTGCATGTTGTTAATCTGGGTACCGACGAAGAGCCGAAAGAAACCAAGATCGGAAGCTTCTTCAAGGGGGACGAGAAAGACAGATTGACTGCACTGCTCAAGGAGTTCGTGGATGTATTTGAATAGTCGTACAAAGACAGGCCGGGTTTAGACAGAAAGGTCGCTGAGCACAGAATTCCGATCAGAGAGGATGCTAAGCCGACAAAGCAGAAACTCAGAAAGATCAAGCCAGAATGGTCTTTACAAGTCAAAGAAGAGATAAAAAAGCTTCTCAGTGTGGGCTTCATCAAGGTTATTGAGTATCCAACATGGCTTGCAAACGTCGTGACAGTCAGAAAGGCTAATGGCAAGGTCCGTGTATGTGTGGACTTCCGGGATTTGAACAAAGCTTTTCCAAAGGATGACTTCCCATTACCCAACATCAACATGCTAGTCGACTCCACTGCTGCCTACGAGGTCCGCTCATTTGTGGACGAGTTTGCTGGGTATAATCAGATTCTCATGGCCGAGGAGGATCAATACAAGACTGCTTTCACAACACCGTGGGGCTCCTTTTGCTACACAGTTATTCCGTTTGGGTTAAGGAACGCTGGGGCTACTTACCAAAGGGCTGTCACAGAATTGTTCCATGACATGATTCACAAAGAGATCGAGGTCTACGTGGACGACATGATCATCCACTCCAAAGGAACCGACGGTCAACACTTGATTGATCTCCGCACGTTATTTGAAAGGCTTCGGTAACACAAGATGAGGATCAATCCCGCAAAATGCACTTTTAGGGTTATCCGAGGCAAAGTTCTTGGCTACATGGTTACCGAGAGGGGAATTGAAGCAGATCCCTCAAAAATCAAGGCAATCATTGATATGCCTCCTCCTAAGACACAGAAAGAAATCAAAAGTTTCATAGGCAGACTTCAGTACATCAGTCGGTTTGTGCACCAGCTTACTTCCATGTGTGAGCCAATCTTCAAACTACTCAAGAAGAATGTGGCTCTAGAATGGACTGACGCTTGCCAAGAAGGTTTCGACCAAGTGAAGCACTATTTGACATGTCCTCCAGTTTTGGTTACCCCTCACAAAGAGAAGCCTCTCCTGCTCTACCTCACAGTGAACGATGAAGCCCTTGGGGCTATGCTAGCACAAGAGCAATAAGACTCCACAAAGGAGAATGCCATTTATTTTGTCAGTCGCCGGTTTCAAGGAGGCGAAAAGAACTACTCTGTCTTAGAGAAGTCATGTGCAGCACTGGTTTGGGTCACTCAAAAGCTCAAACATTACATGGAAGCCTTTCCGATCAACCTAGTAGCAAAAGTGGACCCGCTCTGCTACATCTTCGAGAAACCTTTCATATCGACAAGGAAAGCCAAGTGGTACTTAATGCTTGCCGGCTATGATATCACTTAGGTCACACTCAAATCCATCAGGGGGAAAGTATTTAGTGATCAGTTTGCTGAATTTCCGTGTGACGAAGTGAAGGGGGAGGAATTACAGTTTCCTAACAAGCACTTGGTTTGCACTATAACCAAGGAAAATAAGTGGTAACTCGTTTTCGATGGCGCCACCAATAAACATGGTTATGGGATAGGAATGTTGCTTGTCGATCCAAAGGACATCTACACTTCAATTGCCACCCGTCTTGAATTCGAAGCTACCAACAACATTGCCGAGTATGAGGCATGCATAGCGGGGCTAGAAGCGGCCCTAGAAAGAAATGTCACAGAGCTAGAAGTATTCAGTGACTCCCTGCTCCTTATCAATCAAACATCGGGTAAATGGTGAATCCAAGACCCGACCCTCCAACAGTATGGTTAACACCTCGAGGAATTGGTTAAACAGTTCCAAGACATCACGTTCAATTATTTGCCAAGGGACAAGAACCGCTTTGCCGATGCTTTGGCTACTATAGCCTCACTGGTTGAGATGCCCAAAAGAAAAATGGTGAAACCCTTCAAAATTTCAAGAAGGACCAGTCCGGCATACTGCATGAACATTGAGATCAATGAAGTCCAAGATAACCCCCCGTGGTACACGGACATCCTGAATTTTATCAACAACGGCACCTTTCCCGAGAATAGCAATGGGAAAACCCGAACAACACAACAGAAGCTAGCCGCCAGATATGTGTTGATTGGAAGCCGAGTCTACAAAAGGCATCATTAAGGGATCAATCTCTTATGTGCAAATGAGACCGAAGCCCAAGAAATCATGCACGAAGTCCACGAAGGCGAGTGTGGACCCCACATGAATGGGATTATGTTAGCCAAGAAGATACTCCATATTGTTTACTATTGGACTACAATGGAACAAGACTGCATAGAGAAAGTCAAGAAATGCACCAAGTGCCAGTTTCATGCCAATCTGCAACATGCTCCACCTTCACAATTGTACAACATGACCACACCGTGGCCATTCTCTTGTTGGGGAATAGATATCATCGGCAAAGTCCATCCTACGGGGAGCAACGGACAGTCATTCATCCTAGTGGCCGTGGATTACTTCACAAAATGGGTCAAAGCACAAGCTTACCGAGTTCTCAACACCAAGAAAGTGGATGAATTCGTGAAGAACAACATCATGTGCCGATACGGTATTCCTCATGAGATCATCTTCGACAGTGGCTCTCACTTCGAGAGAGAAATGGATGCACTTTTGGTTGATTATAAAATTACCAAGCACAAGTCATCCCCGTACCGCCCCCAAGCCAATGGAGCAATCGAAGCAGCAAATAAGACAATCGAGGTCACCATACGCAAAATGGCTTCAACATGAAGAGATTGGCCCGAGAAATTACCACTAGCATTGTGGGGCTACCGCACGTCAATATTGTCAGCAACAAGAGAAACTCCGTACTCATTAGTTTATGGTTCTGAAGCCGTACTCCCAGTCGAACTCGAGGTTCCTTCTCTACGGGTCTTACTCGAGAACCAAGTCAACGAGGTCGATTGGATACAAAGTTGATACGAGCAACTGACCCTACTCGACGAAAAGAGGTTAAGAGCGTTTGAACGCACAAGGGCTTATCAACAAAGAATGGCAAGGGCTTTCAACAAGAAGGTGAAGCCTCGAAACATCAAAGTGGGAGATTTGGTCCTAAGACAACATCCTCCCAATGCCATGAATCCCCTTAGGAAGTGGGGACCTCGATGGATCGGTCCTTATGTGGTCAAAAAGATACTAAGCGGTGGGGCAGTCTAACTCGTAGACTCGGACGGTGATCAATTGCCAAAGGAGGTCAACCTCTACAAGCTCAAGAAGTTCTACGCTTAACAAATAAAGACCATTAAAAAAAAAAAAAATCGCTCGCTAGGTTGAAAATCCGCAAGGGCGGCCTAGGAAAAAATTAGAGCAAGTGAAAAAAAGAAGCCCGCTAGACTGAAAACCCGAAAGGGCGGTCTAGGAAAAAAAACAGGGTGCACAAAAAAATAAAATAAAAAAATGATCTTCATTTGTTTGAACTACGGAGACCAGAGCCTCTCTACGAGAGGAACGTAGGCAACCTCAGGTGCGGTCTAAAACAATAAATTTTACCCAATCATGTCACAACGAAATGCAATTTTTATTCATCTCTCAAACTATTTTAACCATTACAACGGACGATGTTGAGCAATAAAAAGACATTAAAAGACATTAAATCCTAAACAAGTGGTCTATTTAATTGCAATCTTGGGGTACTAGGAAAATCTAATTTTCTCTTAGCCTTTGAAGGGCCACCCGAACGGCTCTCAATCCTATTCTTCTTGGGAGGCCTAGGAACACTGAGGCGGACCGAAACCTTCTGAGCAGCAACACGCCTCCAAGCATAAAAGTCATCCAAGTAACTACCGAAAGGGTCAGCCAGGATGTTGCAGGAATCAGCAACAGCCTCCCTATATCTCAAAGCACTGCTAGGCTCGAAGTCCTTTCCTAGCAACTCAGCGCGAAGTACGTCTACCCAAGTGATACCACGGTAAAGAGTACCAAACAGATAGTCCAAATAGCTCTCGGGGAGAAAGATACTACCCCGATGAATGGAGGCGGAAGCCCACTGATGCCAGTCATCTCCCCAAGCCGATTGAAGCTTTCTCGAAAAGTCCGGACCCATATACGAGATAGGACGAAGCACCCCACTCCTAGGGAAGGGAATTATCTGCTGATAGCCGAACTGCCTCAGAACCCGCTCAGGCTGATAAAACGAAGAATCCCTGAGGCCAGGAAGGACCACATGCCCAAAACCCAAAATCCACTCCATAAAAGGATGAAGACCCCAAGAGGGAGGGAACCACTCGATGTCGGACGATGCCCGAGAAGCAAAGAACTTCTTCCAACCATCCTCGGTTAAGTCTCGAATCAGCAATTTTCTCTTGTGAACAGCAAAGGGAGATAGATCACCTTCCGAAGAATAAATCCTAAAGTGTTTCCGGAGCCATATGGTTAGAAGAAAGGGGCTTCCCCGACACATCTCGCCCCTTCGATGCAACTCATCAAGGCCGTGCAAGGTCTCCCTTACTATAAAAGGGATTATACTGAATTGTTGCTCCTTGGCCTGCAAGATAATCTAAACCAATTGCGCGTCCGCTGTCCCAAAGGGTGTAACGAAAAGAACTTCACTGAAAAATCAATCCGCCATGGCACTCCTCTTGAAAGACTGAACCGTCGGGTCCTCCGAATGCAAACTGAAGAACATTGGCAACTCGGTTATATCTACCACGGTACCGTGTAACATCTTTCTCACATCTCCACTAGGAAGGTTCAACAAGTCGGACCAAGAATCGATCACTCCACGATGATATTTGGGGACGGAAATTTGACCCACCAGCGGCATGCCAAGAATGGTACCAAAGTCATCAACGGTCGGAACCATTTTATTTGCCAAAAAATTAAAGGTGTGACTCTCACAATCCCAAAAAGCTGCAGCGGCCTTCAACAAATCCCAGTCCGGCTTCAACGTCCGTAACGTGAAGAGAATGCGAAATCCAAAGTGTTTGACAAAAGACTTCTTGGGGTGGGTCTTGAAAGAGTATATAAAAGTTGACAAATCCTTCTCATATTCACTAATAACCTTGGTATCAAGGCTGAAAGAATTGGAGGCCATGGCAAAAGTCGATTACAAGCTAAATTGAGCAAAGAAAAGATGTTCAAGAATGGCAGAAAAGAGCTGTTGGAAGAATGTGTTAGAACAGAGGCTGATATTATAGCCGTTGGGGATCTTTTGGCCAGCAAATGTCAAGCCCCGAAATTCGCTCCCCAAAAGTGCGCGCCTCCTGACACCCACTTGGGTAGCGCGCGCCCCACATCCACCATCTGAGGCACTCGCCTCCCACTTCAGAAGTGCCTCAGCCGGCCCTTGTCAGAAGAAGAAATCATGCGGAAACAGAGTCCAGACGCTCCCGAAATCAGCAGGATCTACATTCTTCATCAAAGTCACGCCAACTCCGCCCTTGGAGACACATTTGGGCATACATTAATTCGGTCCGACCCTAAGGCATGTCTAAATCGAAATAAGAGAGAAACTCCCACTAAAATTAAAAGTAGGGTGCGCCTTTTAAGTCAAAGTCAATCTCGACGTTTTCCCCGGTCCGCGTTCGACTGTGCCCGCACCCCGCAAAAGTCAACTGCAGACGCTACTCCAGACAGCGTACATCAAAATACAGCTACAAACAGCAATTTGGTCCGCGGTGAACCATTGAAATCACCTCCTCATCAGCAAAGTCTACTCAACAAATTCACATTCATCAGTAGGCAGACTTTCGAGTCCCTTTACATCAGCAGACAGACTTTTTAGTCCCTCCAAATTAGCAGGCAGACTCTTGGGTTCCTCCACATCGGCAGGCAGACTCTCCAGTCCCTCCAAATCAGCATTCAGACTCTCGGGTCCCTCCACATTGGCAGGCAGACTCTCCAGTCCCTCCAAATCGGTAGGCAGACTTTCAAGTCCCTCTACATCGGCAGACAGACTTTCGAGTCCCTCTACATCAGAAGGCACACTTTCGAGTCCCTCTACATCAGCAGGCAGACTTTCGAGTCCCTCTACATCGGTAGGCAGACTTTCGAGTTCCTCTACATCAGCAGGCAGACTTTCGAGTCCCTCTACATTGGCAGGCAGACTTTCGAGTCCCTCTACATCGGTAGGCAGACTTTTCAGTCCCTCTACATCAACAGGCAGACTTTCGATTCCCTCTATATCAGCAGGCAAACTTTCGAGTCCCTCTACATCTGCAGGCAGACTTTCGAGTCCCTCTACATCTGCAGGCAGACTTTCGAGTACCTCTATATCAGCAGGCAGACTCTCCAGTCCCTCCAAATCAGCAAACACACTATCGAGTCCCTCTACATTGGTAGGCAGACTCTTCAGTCCCTCCAAATCAGCAGGCAGACTATTGATTCCCTCTACATCGGCAGGCAGACTCTCCAGTCCCTCCAAGTCTTCTATACGGACTCTAAATTTTGACCACGGTGGGCCGATTTCTATCACCGCACCCCTACTATCAGCAAAAGCCGCTCACACAGGGAGCGCACTCCTATCTCTTGTAATTTTAAGATTCTTGTTTTCATCAAGTCTTTGCATTTTTCCTAGTGATGTCCTCGGCGGATGTTTTGTTCTTTCGTCGACGCGTTTTGCTTTGCAATCCACATCTCTGAGGGGCTCTGTAGACACCCCGTCTTGGACCGCTCACCCCGATTGCACATTGATTTTGTGTTTCTCCCTATTTTAAGTGTTTTTCGTTAGTTTCTGTTACTTCCGTTAAGTTCCTGACTGACTTTGTTAAGTCCAGGGACCAAACTGAATAACAGTGCTGACTTTCTAGTCCATTCTGTCATTTTTTCCATCTCCAAGGCACGCGCTTTCACCCTTTGGGTCCAGAGGCGCGCGCATCCCGCCACCAAGGCAGGAGGCGCGCGCACCTGGACGACAGTTACAGATTTCTGTCCAAGAATCCCTCCCTTGCTCCTTTTAACAGGATTTGCCCGGGAAACTGACCTTTGTGACTTGGTTTTGGCACCAAAAACACACCTTCTTTACCTATATAAACACTTCTATTTCACCATGGAATAAGAGGAAGATTGGAATCATTAACAAAAACTATACACAAATACTTACAAGGCATTTTCCTAAGAACCTCTTGAATGAGTCTTTGAAGTTTTTTGAAGTATAGGTAAAAGACTACTCTTTTCTCTCCTTTTCTACTTCATCTCTTCTCTCTTTCTTTTGCTTTAATCAAAAGTGCAATCACCCAAACATTTTTGGGACATGACACCAATGACTACTTCACTTCATTGAAGCTAGTCACGGAGTCATCTCCCTACATTCCAAAACTCCTTTTAAACCCCCCTTTTGTCATCAAGAATAAGAAGAACATTTCATTACTTATGTAGATTTTGATCAAGCAAGACCAACTTTAATTGGGCGAGATAGGTGTTTAAGTACTTCCCATCTCGTAACCTAACCCCCGAACCTCATAACAAAGAATCTCTATTTTCGTAATCAAACTTAGGCTATAAACAATAGGTTTTTCTTATGTTCCTCTAAAACATAGGTGGCGATTCTAAAACACAAATAGACATCCTAGGGTAACTCTCCGCTCTAGCCAAGCCGTGGTCCCCCGGGGTATCTACACTATGTTTTTAAAGGAACATAAGAAATCCTAATATAGCCTAATTTTATATAAAAACCAGAGATTCGGGAGAGACGGGTTCGGGGGTTAGGTTACGAAGTGGGAAGTACTTAAACACACACTCCGCCTGGCTAAAGCCGGTCTTGCTACTTTTGGTGTTCTAGGTATGAAAAGTCCTTCTTTTATTAATCATGCTAACAATTACATTGAATAGAAAAAGGGGAATTACAAAGGAAAAGAAGATTATTTTATATAGTAATTTATGCTAACTATTACATTAAGAGATAAATGGGAAATTAAAGAGAATTAAAATGTAGGGAGATAACCTTTAACCAACTTCAATGTAATGAAGTGATCATTTGGTTATGTCCCATTTGATAGGGATTGCATACATTCAAAAAATCGTGTAAAATAAAAGAGGAGAAAATTGTACCTTAGAAAACGGAACTTCAAACTTTGATTTGAAGATGGTGTGTTTGTAGGGAAATGGTGTGCAAGAACTTGTGTAGAGTTTTTGTAGAGAATAGAAGTTGGGTCTTTTTGGTAGAGTTTTTGTACTCAATTTTTGGTGTCCAAAATCCTCCCCTTGAAATGGTGGAGAAGGGGAGTTTTTATAGGTGAAAAGAATATGTTTTTGGTGTCAAAACAGAGTCAACAAAGAGGGCATTCCCGGGCAAAATCATATAAATTGAGCAAGGGAGAGATTCTTAGAGAGAATCTGTAACTGATGCCCAGAAGATGTATACACCCCGCCTTAGACCTCTCATGTCTTGATTGCATACACATTCTCCGTCTTCCTCTTTTCTATTAAGTCTTGTTACTTTTCGTTAATTTTCATTACTTTCCATTAAGTTCTTGAATTACTCCGTCAGATTTGGACTTGACTAAGTGACAAAGTCAACCTTGAGTCTTTGTTTCATTTTTTTTGTTGACTTTCGTGGTGTTTGTTAAGTTTCTGACTGATTTCGTTAGTTTCGGGGTTTAACTGCATAACGAGGTTAACTTTTGGGCTAAAATATGGATTTTATGAAGGTGGGACGTGCGCGCCTTTGGCCTCCTTTGTGGGAAGCGTGCACTTCCTATAGGGGGTGGGACGTGCGCGCCTCCCGCTTCCATAATATCAGATTTTTCCATTTTTCTCTCCTTTTATGATTTGTAACCCCCTTAGCCATTACTCCTATGCTTGATCCGGGAAAAGTCCATCTTTGTGACCTCAAACACTCTCCCTACACCTATAAATACCTCTCCATTCCACCTTAGAAAGGAGGACTCTCTTAACACAAAAAGGGGAACAATTCTTGACTCAAGAACACTCTCTCAAAACTAAAGGTCCATTTTCAAGGGTGGTTACTATAGATAATTTGGTCGTCCCCATTCAAGCACAAGGTACAATGTCCATTTTCTTCTTCTAAACTCGTAATCTCATTTTATTACCTCTCTTTATCAAACCTTTTTTAATTACCTTCTTCGTTTTTCTATCTCTCTAATGTGTATGCAATCTCCATAAAAAGGAATATAACAAAAAATGCCACTTCACTATTGAAGTTTGGTCAAGGTTATATTCCAACATTTTAAACTCTACTTTAATTTCCCCTTTGTAATTCCCCTTGTTTTTCTATTCAATGTAATTGTTAGGAAAAAATTTTATTAATAAAAGAAGGACTTTTTATTCTTAGAACACCAAAAGTAGCAAGATCGGCTTTAGCCGGGCGGAGTGGGTGTTTAAGTACTTACCCCCGAACCCGTCTCTCTCCCGAATATCTGGTTTCTGTAACAAAACTTAGGTTAATTATTAGGTTTTTCTTATGTTCCTCTAAAACATAGGTGGCGACTCTACTTTCTAAAACCAAATAGACATCCTAAGATAATTCACCGCTCTAGCCAAGCCGTAGTTTCCCCCGGAATATCTATAGTGGCGACTCCGCTGGGGACTGCATAGAGGATTAAACTTGCATTTTTATTTTTGGTGTTCTTAATTCTGTTTTCTGGTGAAAAGGGTGGGAAGCGTGCGCCTTTGGCCTTCTTGGCCTAAAGCGCGCGTGTCCGACCCTTTGAACCAGAATCGCCCGCCTTCCATCATGTCCTTCAAATTGCATGTTATTGTGCTAATAAATTCTGTAAGGGAAAGTTTTCTTATCTAGGGTCAAGCCAATTCCTTGAACCCACTGATTTGCAGGTACTGCCTAGAACTGGGCGCCTCCGCCTTTCATGCTCTGAGGCGGGCGCCTCCCATCAACATAGCCCAATGCACGCGCTTTTAGGCTAATTTCCAGAAAGAGAACAGTGCACATAACAAAATGATTGACAGTGTGTGGGCACCGGGCCTTCACATAACCACTTTTATGTTCTGTTTATTTTATCGGTCACACGGGTGATTCGAAAGTTGTAAATATGTGTTTATTTACTTTTTCTTTCTTTGGAAAAAAATATTTTGTCACTTGGCTTGACCTCACACTATGTGCATAAATTCTTCTCAATTGCTCACTATCGAGTCGCACAAAGTCCATAACCCCAAACCCGTCGAGGCCTGTCCTAGGAAATTTCAAGCTCCACTCGACCTTGACTCTTCTGAAGCGGTAAACCTCAGCCCGTGGCGTAGTTCATGACTACATGCCGGGGGTGACCTTTAAGCCTCGCTTTAACCGAGAACAAGCCAACACATTCTAGTTAGGGTATAACACTCCGTGACCAAGTCGGTTTTCATGTGGTGAGATTTCCTTAAACTAATGTTTTCAAATCATACATGCCGTTTCCAAGAGAAACAAGTGGTTATTATGGACAAAATAAAAATCCGTCCCCACATGTATGCTTTACTACATTAATTTAGTTTAATCCCATCATGTGTAGGATTCATAAACGTGGTGGAATCCAATGAGTATATGGGACCGCGAGAGGTCTATATACTAGTATGACGATTCCACTATTTTCTTTAGAAACCCCAAAAAGGACTACGTCCTTCCGACTTAAATAAATAAATAATAAAAAAAGAGTCTTTTTTCCTTATGTGGTTGAGTCCTTTTCTTGTTTGTGGGTTAGATCATTTTACTCAAAAGGTGTTTGTGGGGCCATCCTAAGATCAACCGTGTTATTCTAATAGGTCCAAATGGCTTCCAACAGCCACAACAACAATGGCGGAAATGTTTTCGTGTCCAACGATGGGTTACTCAACATAATGAGAGCCATGGGGGAACAAATGGATAGACTTGCCAAGGATGCCCGCCGTAAAGGTGATTTGTGGCAAGTCCGTTTTGATCTTGAGAAGAGAATTCACGAGGAAGAGGTTTCCGAACTCAAAGCCCGTTTGAAAGAATTCATCAATGACAAGGCAAAGGTCGATGATAAGGCATGCTCAAATGTCCCGCCCCTCAAAAGCCACAAAGGTGCCGCCGACAAGCGAGTTTTCACTCCTCTCCTAAGAATGACCCAAATTGAAGCATTTGAAACTTTGTAGCAAGTGGAAAGATCAAGCCTTTGGAAGGGTACAAGCCCAAGAAGATACCAAAGAACTATGCACATGGTAAATTGTGCAACTACCACAAGCATAGTGGCCATACTATCGAGGGGGTGCTTCTCTCTCCGAGATGTCATTCAAGATTTGATTGACAATGGTGAATTTACCGTGGGTGAAGAGTTAGAGAGTCGCAAGATGCACGAATTCATCAATGAAGAGGTAATTGTGAAGCAAGGAACGGCTTGGATTTGAAATGGGGAGAACTACAACAACAAAGACGACAACAACAATCTCCGTTTCTCTTTCTCTACCTAGTTTAAAAAAAAAGAGTCAAAAGTCCTCTTAAGTGTGCATTAAGTTTTCTTTCGTCTTGTTTATGTAAAAATTTGAGTCTTATCATAAAATAAAAGTCATTCTTCTCCCCATACACTATTCCAAGTTGTTCAATTTAATTCTTGGCAAAATGATGAAAAGATGTCCAAGCATGTTTTGGAACGAATCACTTGAACGCCTAGGGGCTAAACATCGCAACGAAGGAAACAATATCAACAACAACATCAACGAAGAAGCCAAGAAGCAAAACAAGGTGGAGCAACGTCAAGCAAAGTTTTCAAGGGGGATAAAAAAAAAAGGGGGCTCGCTAGGTTGACTCTTCAAAACAACCTAGGCAAAAGTAAGAGCACAAAAAATAAATAAAACAAATCCCCCACATTCGAGGAAATTCACAACAACATCATCATTCCATCCACCAACGAAGGACAAAGCAACATCAACAACCATCACGACGAAAGGAGCATCAACAAGAACTACGGTGACCTGAGCCTCTACACTGGAGGAACGTAGGCAACCTTCGGGTCCGGTCTCATGCAAGAAAGAAGATATTTTTAGCCCTAGTACATTATGGTGATTGACCTTCCTCTCGAACTTATCAAGACATCTTTATACGATTCATTTGCCAATGAATTAATCACCTCAAGATTGAATAACTTTCTTAGAATTGGAGTCGCTTTGCGTTGCTTATCGAGTCTAGGGGCTTCTTATCTTTCAGCGATACTCCCAGTTTCTCGCAATCAAATTGGGGCTTTCCTTATCTTCTCTCTTAATGACTCACTTTCCTTCGTGGGTCATCAAAAAATATAAAGTCAATACTAGGGGCTACTTCCCTAGTCGAGTCAATGTCACTCATCATTAGTGACAAAAGGTCTCCACCGTAAAATCACACGTCTCTCATCCTCAGCTAGAGTCAATGCATATTTCCTCATTAATCGATTCAAAATGAAGACGCAAAAGAGATGCCCACTGTGAGAGCCCGCGCTCGAAAGCTCCTCCACGCCGAACATATGCGAAATGATATGTGATCGCTCAATGAAAGCGGTTCGGGTGAGTGCCTCGTGTAAATGCGCTTTTAGAAATGCGCTCGGTTCCCACACAATGGTTTCCTCTTGAAGCTTTAATTTAATTGCAAGAGTCGCCACCTCACTTTATTTTAGGAAAAATGAATAAAAAACCTTTTGTTTAGGGAAAGTGGGTTCGGGGGCTAAGTTACGAGAAGAGAAGGGATTAAGCACTCTCCTCGCCCGTGACGGTCTCTAGCATGCATGCCACTTAAGTTCAATTTTATGCCTTTTTACCTTGCCTTTACGCCCTTAACAAAATGGTGATTTAATATATGCGGAGGTCTTCCTAATCTAAGTATGTTCATTTTAATTCGCAACCGGAAAATCGGTTTGGGTGGATTTCCCGATTGGTTTTTGAGAGAGGTTTGATCATGTCAAGAAATAAAACATCCACGGGAGGGGGATTATCCGCAGTCTGGGATATACATATATACAAAAAAGGGAGACAAATCCCATAAATAAAATAAATGTCCTAGACGGGGCTTTTGTCGATTTTTGGTGTCATTCTCCATCCCCGAGCCATAGTACTGTTAGTACCCGACCTAAAAATGAGTTTATTAGGACTTTCCCAAATATATAAGGACTTTACGAGAATTAGAAACCTTGCAAAGACTTGTCCCGGATTCCCAAAAATAGCTCAATGTTCTAGAAAACATTAAATATTGACATTTAGGGTTGCCTTGTATGAACAGTAAAACCCTAGCTTGAATTTCAAGTCAGCGCGCAACGATGGCCACGCGGCCACTTTCGCCGCCGCCCTCAATATTGGCCACGCGGCCACATCCGCCCCGATGATCTGGACCATCAGATCTTCCCCTCAGTTTACTATATAAACCAATCTCATGCTATTGGTTTAAGGGGATCCGAATTTAGAGCTCACAAGTGACGATTTTGCTCCCAAATCAAGTCATTCAAGCCTCCAAAAACACTCTCAAGAATCCCAAGAAGATCCAAGGTTATTTCTTGCCAACAAAGGTAAGTTTTCTAACTTTTTATTCATGTTCTTGTCATATTATTAGTTTAGATCCATAATATTCATATTCTTAATATGTTTATTCATGTGTTCTTTATAATATTCATGTTCCTAACATCTTTATTCATATTTTCTTCATGACATTCATATGTTCATAATATGTTCTTCGCGTATTCATCATATTCTAGATTAAAACCTTATTTATGCCATATTTAGGGTGGCGATCTTCATAATTACATGTTATTTCATAGCCGATGATGATCTAGGGTTCATCAACCCGAGGATGATCTAGGAACTACTTCTAAACCCTAAACTTTAGGTAATTCCCCCTCATTATGCATGATCCCGATTCTTCTGCCTATTCTAAATTCTTCTCGAACTACGCTGACCTGAGCTTCTCACATTGAGAGGAACGTAGGCAATCTTCGGATCCGGTCTCAAACACTAACACACTACTAACACATTCATCATGATAGAAAGACCGATCATTCGGGCAATAGGAGTGATAACGTCCAATATTCTTCTCTTGTTGTAATTTGACCCCCGAACCCATTAACATGCTTTTCTCAATGTTTTGGCTATAATTAAAACGGCGTGGCGACTCTCATATTTTAATGTTACTATGAATATTCCCAAATTCAAACACACGTATTCACAGTGGCGACTCTGCTGGGGACTGCTTTGAAACTTTTTCAAACTTAGTGGGTCTAACTTTCGTCACATCATGATGCTTGCCATGTTTATACATGCACACACCTGCCATGTTTACACATGCACACACCTGCCATGTTTACACATGCACACACTTTCCATGTTTACACGTGCACCCTACACACACCTGCCATGTATACACATGCACCCTACACACACATGCCATGTTTACACATGCACCCTACACACACTTGCCATGTTTACACATGCACACACTTGCCATGTTTACACATGCACACACCTGCCATGTTTACACATGCACCCTACACACACTTTCCATGTTTACACATGCACACACTTGCCATGTTTGCACATGCACACACTTGCCATGTTTACACATGCACACACTTGCCATGTTTACACGTGCACCTCACGCACACTCGCCATGTTTACACATGCACCTCACACACTTGCCATGTTTACACATGCACCCTACACACACTTGCCATGTTTACACATGCACACACTTGCCCTGTTTATACATGCACCTCACATACTTGCCATGTTTACACATGCACCCGTGCACCCCGCAATGTTAATACTTGTACTTTGTTGATACTTGTACTTTGTATATACCTTGTATCCTTGTACCTTTGTTATTTTCGCCTTAGTATTAGGGTCAAACAAAACTCTGCTATGCTCCCTTGTACATTATTTTCCTTCTCCTTCATTGCATTGCATAGCATCATTCAAACATTCAAACCTTCTCTCTTTTCTCCTTAAAAAGAATTAGTTTCTTGCCACACACTACCACTAGTCCGTGTCAGCACTGCACAGGTCCCTACTACCCGGAGTATTCGATGTGCAGGAATTTGTGCGCTACTGCCTCACATTTTTCGAGTCACTCGTCTACTCCACTCACCGTGTATGTTCCGCGAGCGGTGGGAACCTTTAACCTAACCCGTGTCAACCCACACATAGAAATTAGGACACTCCTCGGACCACCCATTTAGGATGTAAATAAATGCAAAACTTTTCGCAAAATAAAATGTGCATTGCATCTAGGCGACCTCTAAGGTCCATCGCTCATCCGTTGGGCCATCATTGCGATCCATTTGGGTCTACCCTTCACCTTCGACCGCCTAGGTCAACCTTCTCAACCTTTGACCGCCTAGGTCAACCTTCTCAACCTTTGACCCCCTAGGTCAACCCTTACCAACTTTTGACCTCCTAGGTCAACCTTATCCGCCTTTGACCCCTTAGGTCAACCTTTGACCTCCTAGGTCAACCTTTGACCGCCTAAGTCAACCTTCTCATCCTTTGACCCCCTAGGTCAACCCTCTGAACCTTTGACCTCCTAGGTCAACCTTTGACCGCCTAAGTCAACCTTCTCAACCTTTGACCCCCTAGGTCAACCTTTGACCGCCTAGGTCAACCCTCTGAACCTTTGACCTCCTAGGTCAACCTTTGACCCCCTAGGTCAACCTTATCAACCTTTGACCGCCTAGGTCAACTTTATCTACCTTTGACCCCCTAGGTCAACCTTTGACCCCCTAGGTCAACCCTTACCAACTTTTGACCTCCTAGGTCAACCTTATCCGCCTTTGACCCCTTAGGTCAACCTTTGACCTCTTAGGTCAACCTTTGACCGCCTAGGTCAACCTTCTCAACCTTTGGCCCCCTAGGTCAACCTTTGACCGCCTAGGTCAACCCTCTGAACCTTTGACCTCCTAGGTCAACCTTTGACCCCTTAGGTCAACTTTCTCCGCTCTTGACCCCCTTAGGTCAACCTTTGACCCCTAGGTCAACCTTCTCCGCTCTTGACCCCCTTAGGTCAACCTTTGACCCCCTAGGTCAATCTTATCCGCTTAAGTCAACCTTTGACCCCTAGGTCAACCTCATTTGTCTTTTAATCTCTTAGGTCAACCTTTGACCCCCTAGGTCAACTTTCTCCACTCTTGACCCCCTTAGGTCAACCTTTGACCCCTAGGTCAACCTTATTCGTCTAAATTAACCTTTGACCTCTTAGGTTGACCCTTGACCTCCTAGGTCAACCTTATCACCTTCGACCTCTTAGGTCACCCCTCGACCCCTTAGGTCACCTTTGACCCCTTAGGTCGACCTCATCCGCCTTTGACCTCTTAGGTCAACCTTTGACCCCCTAGGTCAACCTTCTCCGCTCTTGACCCATTTAGGTCAACCTTTGACCTCCTAGGTCAACCTTCCCAAACCTTTGACCTCCTAGGTCAACCTTATCTACCCTTGACCCCCTAGGTCAACCTTTGACCCCTTAGGTCAACTTTATCCGCCTTTCACCTCTTAGGTCTACCCTTGACTCCCTAGGTCAACCTCATCCGCCTTCGACCTCTTAGGTCAACCTTTGACCCCCTAGGTCAACTTAATCATCTTTGACCTCTTAGGTCAACCTTTGACCTCCTAGGTCAACCTTTGACCACCTCGGTCAACATTATCACCCGTTGACCTCTTAGGTCAACCTTTGACTCCCTTAGTCAACCTAATCACCTTTGACCTCTTAGGTCAACCTGTGACCCCTAGGTCAACCTTATCCGCTTTTGACCTCTTAGGTCAATCTTTGATTCCATAGATGAACCCAATTACCTTTGACCTCCCGCTTAGGTCAAACCGTCATCTTGACCCACCGTCGTCCAGACCAACCTAGGTCAACCCGTTTAGGTACACACACCATCCTTGACCCATTTAGGTCAACCTGCCCGTCTTAGGTTAAATCTACCCCTTCACCTTTGACCCGCCAAGGTCACCCCATGACCCGCTTAGATCGACTTGCCTATCTTGGATCCATCTAGGTCAATCTCCAGCCTTCCTTAATCCACCAACCCGAATAGGTCAACCTTAGACCCGCCTAGGTCAAACCATGTCCATCCCGCTTAGATCATCCCATAGGCAAATAGCTACAACCCGCTATCTTGATTCATTCACCATATAGGTCAATCCAACCCTTCTCATTTAGGTCGACCTATCCTTTACCCATCTAGGTCAACCCACCATTATCGCCGCATCCTAGCTTGAACCACTTCTTGTCTCAAACCTTAGGTCAAATTTAGGTCAAACCATACCCTACTCAATCAAAACCAACTCCTATAGGTCTTCCTCACCCATGCTTGACCAAGGACCGAGTCATCTCCCTCTTTTTGACCCCTATGGTCATCTCTCACCCCTTTTTAAAAGTCTAACTTGATTCGAACTACGGCGACCTGAGCCTCTTATTGTGTGGGACCTCTCCCTCATGATAAGGGGAATGTAGGCAACTTCGGCCCGGTCAAACTTTCAATTTTTTACCAAAATACATTTCAAAAATGTGGAGACCGACTCTTTTCCAAAAAATGATTCTTATAACGATGCCTTATCATTAAATACGAATCTAATTCTTTCATGACATAGAGTTCTGCATCATGTCGGCTGCAAGGAACATCGAAGTTGCAACTGAAGCTGCTACCCAAGATCCCGAGACAATCCTCTACACCGGTACTGCTCTCAGTAAGCAAGCATCTCACTTCGAAGCCATCCTCGATGAACAAGCAATCCACTTTAAGGCCATTCTCAACGAGCAAGCAACACACTTTCAGAAGGATATGCATAAGACCCTAAGAGATATCGAGAGGCGCCATTTGTCTGACATTCGTGGCGTTTATGATTATCTCAGTCGAGTTCTCCCTCTTGCTCAATGTCAACACCCGTACGCTCCTCAAATATACGGGCCGCCACAGACTGTCCCCGTCGGGATGCCTCCTATGACTACTCATCAACAAGGGGTGCCGGTACCTAAATCACCCTCAAAGACAGTTCGTGAAAGGAAGGACGAGCGCGAATTCGACGACTTAGGTATGCCGTTAGCAAAACTCTTCAAAAGTCTAGTTCAAGCCGGCAAGTTGTCTCCTTTGATCAACTATGAACCAAGTAGGGTGAAGCAATGCTTGGATCCATCCAAACACTGCCAATACCACCAGTACATTGGGCATGACACCGAAGATTGCGTCCAATTGAGGAGAAAGATTCAAAGCCTCATTGACAGCGGAGCCATCACCCGCCAACGGAATACATGGGCATGGGCAAAAGAGGAAATTGGGGCTACCTCCTTTAAATAAAAGAAAAGAAAAGGGTCATTCAGTCTTCGTAGGTTCTAGAGTGTCCTTAGTCAAAAGTCCACCTTGGACGATTTTTGTTTCTTTAAGTAAAAGTCCACCCCGGACTAGTCAGTTTAAATCTTTTAGTTCCAGTAAAAAGGTCTTTATTTCTTTTCTTTTCTCTCTAGACTTGAGACATAAGCTTGCATATATCAATTTCATGAAAATTGTCTTATTCGCTATTTTCGCTTGATTGCTATATCTTTATATGATGAATTAATCTTAATCTTACTCATTAATGACGACTCATTAAAAGGTAAATGGACCCACAAACCATTCACATAACTAAGTAAACGATTAATCTCAAAATAATAAATGCTTCAATCAATTGGGATGAACGAATCACTTTCCCTTCTCTCTACATTCTACCCCCATACACTCTCTCTATACACTCACCCCTTGTACACACTTCATGTACACTTTCTATATACACCTTCTCCCATACACTATCCTCATATGCCTCTCATCCCACCATTAGACCCCTTTTTATAAGGTCGTGACAAAGAAATGGATTGCGGTTGCTCATCATCAAATAGACATCCATGCTGCCACAATTTAAAGGGTTGGTTTGTTCCCTTCATGAGTACTACATGCCGTTACACTGGGGCTGTCCGTATTCCATCGCAAATGTAATACAAGTGCACGAAGTCATTCATGCCATTAATTGGTGCACGTGATAATCCAATGGAGCTCTACCGGTGAAAATCAAGGGGCTAGGATGCCCGCCGCCAGCAAAAGGCCGCTTAAAATATAAGGAAGCTACCTCGCAATCGAGAGAGGCGAAAGCAAACTAGGGGCTTGTCTTGCCCAATGTTTCATGTACAAATATATAAAAAAAAAAATATGGCTCGCTAGGTTGAAACCCAAAAAGGCGACCTAGGCAAAAGTTAGAGCATTGCACAAAAAGAAGCCCGCTAGGTTGAAAACCCGAAAGGGCGGCCTAGGCAAAAAAGGGTGTGCACAAAGAGATAAAATAAAAAAATAAAGAAAAATAGAAGGGGCTATCACCATAGAAAAGTAAAAGTCTCATTTTATTTTCACTTCAAATGTTCTATTTTTCTTTCTTTCCCTACAAAGAAGATTAACGCGGTAGCAGCAGCCATGACAACTGCAATGGAGCAATCCACCGCAATGAGCTGCAATGAAGCAATCCAAAGCAACAAGCTACAACGGAGTAACCTATCTCGACAAATTAACCTCATACTCAAACCCCAACTTCATCATCATCCGGGCCCCCCCGAACTATGCGGACCTGGGCTTCTCACATTGAGGAGAACGTAGGCAACCTTAGGGTCCGGTCCAAAATATACACAACCCACCTCTTAGCCAATTTTCCTTCTCTTCTCTCTTCCCCCATATTTCTACTCCTGACTTCTTCACTCACAATTGATCAAAACATTTACTAATTTGAGGCTACTTGTTTACCAATTAACCATAACTCATTAACTAATCAACGAGGTCCATTCTCGAGCAATCAAATGAGAATCTTGAATAAAACAATTTTCAAATGTCTCGACAAGTCTTCCGTTCTACAATCTAGGAAAGAGCTAAACACTTACTTTCTGTCAAAGCAGGGGCTTCCTCCCTTTTGTACATATATACCCTCAGTTGCTCAAAGAGTCAAAATGTGAGTACTATCTCTCTCTCTCTCTCTTACTCTCCCCAAAATGCCCCCGCATGTTTTCAAACAATTATTTTTTCCTTTTTTGAGTCGACTGAATGATTTCAAAAAAAAAAAAAAATTGACGCAAAAGAGATGCCCGCTAGATTGAAAACCCGCAAGGGCGGTCTAGGCAGAAAAAAGGGTGCGTCTTAAAAGAGGTAGGATACCCCGTTCTACGCAACTGGGACTTCCCTAACAATAAAGGACCGACCATAAGGTTTCTCAAAGAATGCCGGGGCTTCAACAAGCACATACTTAGAAGAAGAGGACTCCTCATCATCAAGCTCGACGTAGGATTTCTCAAAGGAGGGAGGATACCCCGCTCTACGCAACTGGGGCTTCCCTAACAATAAAGGACTGACCATAAGGTTTCTCAAAGAATGCCGGGGCTTCATCAAGCACATACTTAGAAGAAGGGCATCCCTCATCATCAAGCTTGACGTAGAGTTTCTCAAAGGAGGGAGGGCACCCGCTCACCAAATTAGATAATCCCCAACGGAATGGGTCGACTTAGAAGAAGGGCATCCCTCATCATCAAGCTTGACGTAGAGTTTCTCAAAGGAGGGAGGGCACCCGCTCACCAAATTAGATAATCCCCAACGGAATGGGTCGACTATGTGGTTTCCCAGAGAATACCGAGGCGTCAACAAGGATACACTTAGAAGAAGGGCACCCCTCATCGTCAAACTCGGCACGCGACGACCTATTTGGATTGATTGGAATCATAATTAATTATGAGGCATATGTATAAGATCATAACACTTTCATAAAGTTTTCTCCTCCCCGACACTTTGTTTATAAACCCGCACGCTCGGTCTCCACAAAATTGTAAAAACATCCTCGATCCATCTGAGACCCATCTTCGTGATTCTTGAGTTGACTCGGTCCTTCACCCTATTTCCTACACAATAGGATACCCTTAGGTCCCAACCTACCTGGTTCAAAACCTTAGGTCCCAAGCCTACACGGCCAGTCTTGCCTAAGTTACACCATAAACTCTCTAGGTCCCGAGCCTACCCGATCAGTCTTACCTAGGTCCCAAACCTACCCGGTGAATCTTACCTACGTTACATCATAACCTCTTAGCTCGACCTTCCGCAAGTTCGTAGCATGACCCCTCCGGCCTCAAACCGGTTCTACCCAAAACTTCAGACCTTAAACCAGTTAACCAAAGCCAAATCCTTAGGGTGACCCATAGGTCCTGAACCTACCAGTCCCGAGCCTACCCGATCTCCTAGATCTCAAACCTACCAACACATACTCATCCTTACCTTGTCTAAGCAATAGCTCTCTTATCCTCCTCGTTCCAACCTTTTAGGTCTACTCAGTATAACCTGTTGAGCGATCCCTTAGATCCCAAGACCATTCGAGTCTACCAAACTTATCCTTGAAGTCCATGATATGTCTGGTCCATACCTTAGGCCTCAACCCCTAAACCTTTAGGTCACAAGACTTTCTACCCTCTAGGTCTCTCACCTTACATCTCCACCCTTGGAACTCTTTAATTCCCAAGCCTACTTGGTCCAATTAAAAGCGACGCATCTACATCTCCCGACTCCCGTCATATCCAAGCCATGGCCCTACCACTCTTAAACCTACCAAGTACCAACCTAGTGTCATTCCCTAGCTTCAAAAGACTTCCTAGTCTGACCTTCAACCCCTTAGGTCTCTAACCTACTTAATCCAAGCCGAGTCCAAACCTCGCCACCTACGAGGTGCACCCTTTAACTCCATGGATCTCAAACCATTCTTCCCCACGAGTCCAAACCTCAAACATGCTCGAACGCATAGGATCTTCCGCATACCGTGACATGCCATAAAGATATCCAAACCCGTCCGGTCAAAACTCGTGCGCTTAACACCTTTGGGTCCCATCCCTAGCCTACCTTCACAATCGCCGAACGAGTTTGGTCACGCGCAATGACCTCTAAGACAAACTTCGGTCCTAAGCATACCCAATCCAACTTAGGCACCTATTGTACTCGAGCAAAGTCTTGGACACTCAATCCCTTTACCTAAAGCGCGAACGTGGTCACATATCCAGACCATCTCCCGCACATGGTTCGCACCTAGCACACCTTTGGACCCAAACCCGCCATGTCCGCCTTACACCCTTAACTGGTCCCAATCCGTTGCTCCTTGGCCGACTTCAAGCCTGCTTGATCCTAACCCATAACGCGGTTTCTCTAGGACAAAGGACTTACCCGCTTGAAAGCCTTATGTCCCAACGCTATCCTGCCTAGCCTTCGATCTCCTAGATCTCACGCCTACCATTCCATTAGGCCCCGGTCTCCTAAACACATGTCTGAGTCTTACCCTAGCTAAACCCTAGCACTCTAGCCTAGGTCTAATCTATCGAGCCTATCCAGCCACGAGGTATCAAGCTCATTTGCCCCAAACCGCAACACTCTTATACCTCAAACTTGCTCGGTCTAAACCAAGACAAACCTTCAAATGCTTTCGGTCTCCAAACCCTAGCCTTAAACCTAGGTAAACACATTCTCTAAACCCTAGCCTCGAGCCTAGGTAGTCATATCATTCTCTCTGAACCCTAGCCTCAAGCCTAGGTAATTACATCCTTTCAAACCCTAGCCTAAAGCCTAGGAAGTTACATCCTTCTTAAACCCTAGCCTTGATCCTAGGTATCTACACCCTTCCTAAACCCTAGCCTTGATCTTAGGTAGTCACATATCCTCTCTAAACCCTAGCCCTAAGCCTAGGAAACCACAACATTCCCTTCAAACCCTAGTCCTAGACCTAGGAAATTCCTTCACCTTAGTCTCAAAATATAGGAAATTTACAATCTTAATCCCCCGTCTTATTGAACCCTAACCCAAAACCTAGGATACAATGCCCTGTCCAAAACTTAATCAACCCTAGCCTCAGGTCTAGGTAGTCGCATTCTTTCTAAAACCCTAGCCTCAAGCCTAGGTAGAAATTATCCTCTTTAAACTCTATCATCAAGCCTAGGATTCAACATTCCCTTCAAACCCCAGTCCTAGACCTAGGAAACTCCTTCACCTTAGTCTCAAAATATAGGAAGTTTACAGTCCTTAGCCTTAAAATCTAGCCTAAAGCCTAGGTTACCACGAACATTTCCAAGCCATAGTCACCAATCCCGGAAAATGGTGAACCCTAACATCAAGCTTAGTGGACCTTCCACAAAAGCAATCCCTCTTCCCAACGGTCCATGGTCTCAAGCCTAGGAAGTCACAACCTTTCCAACTCACAGCCTTATGTCTAAAAGCCAATGCCTTTGCAACCTCTGAGCCTACCACAACTCCAAGCCCTAGCCTCCTAGACCTAGGAAATTCCTAAACCCTAGTCCCAAACCTAGGAGAGTCATGGTCCTTAAACACCAGTTTCCAAACCCTTGTCCGAAACCCTAACATCTAGGAAGTTCCCAAACCTCAACCTTTTCAAGCCCTAGCACAAAGCCTAGGATAGAATACTCTCCTCATGCTTAAATAAACTCCTATCCCTAGCCCTTAAGCCTAGGAAACCCACATTATCTCCAAGACATAATCTAAAGCCCAAGAAGCCGTGACATCTTTGGCATCCCTATCTCAAGATTAGGAGACCACCATCTTCCTTATTCCCTTTCCTTAAAAGAGCCTTAGGTCCTACCTCTAGGCAACCAAGAAAAATGTCCCTTACCTAACACCTTGGTCTCAATGGCTCGTAGCCTCATCCCCTCCTAAATTAGGATAAGCGGAACCCAGATCATGTTTCCCATATTAGCAACTCCCCGAGAGTCCATCTCCTTCGTGTCTCCCTAAAGGTCATTTGCCCTTGTGACTCACCAAAGAGTCCCTTGTGACTCCCCGAGAGTCTATCACCTTTGTGACTCCCCGAGAGTCCGTCACCCTTGGGACTCCCCGAGAGTCTATCACCTTTGTGACTCCCCGAGAGTTCATCCCGTTTGCGACTTCAAAACAATCCATCATCTTTGCCTCAACATGCAAAATTTCAGTTTTACCCCTAGTACATTCCCCTTTGATTCATTTTAGGTGCCCTTAGCGCTGTTTTGACTGATATTCGTGACCTTCGGGTGCGGAAAGCCCCTAAAAATTTCAATTCTTCACCGAATATTTGCTTAGGATTCGTATGGTTGTAGAGACTTCGGAGCCTCTACGACATACCATCCTAGATCGATCGCGATTTGCAGAAACCTCGGCGTTTCTGTTTACGAGAGATCCAGCATCTATTATTAGGATTCGTATGGTTGTAGAGACTTCGGCACCTCTATGACATACGTATCCTTGATCAATCGTGATTGGCAGAAGCCTCGGCGTTTCTGTTTACGAGAGATCCAGCATCTATTATTAGGATTCGTATGGTTGTAGAGACTTCGGCGCCTCTATGACATACGTATCCTTGATCAATCGTGATGGCAGAAGCCTCGGCGTTTCTGTTTGCGAGAGATCCAGCATTTATTAGGATTTGCATGATCGTAGAGACTTCGGCGCCTCTATGACATACGCATCCTAGATTGATCGCGATTGGCAGAAGCCTCGGCGTTTCTGCTCGCGAGAGATCCAACATCAATTACTTTAGCGCAATCGGCAGGAGCCCTGGCGATCCTGATTGCGTTTATCATTCCATCTTGGGATTATTTAGACAACGTAGTCTTCATTTTCCCCAAATAACTTCATTGCTTACAAATGTTCGTTCTTCATGCAGGATAGTGCCCGTAGGTTTATTATCCCCAGCAGAAGTCCGATGGCTCGTCTTTCCCTAATATCTCTGAACTACGATCGGCTTGATTCCTCGGAGGATACGTAGGAAACCTGAAAAGGTCCAGCCACCCGACCGACGCGGTCATCTCTCATCCCCAGCAGGTGCATTTTCCCCAGTAGAAGACTTTGTTCCCCATCAGAGGACAGACATTCTCAATTTCCATCAGATTTGAACTACGTTTGGCTTGATTCCCCCGCGGATACGTAGGTCGCCTGCCAAGGTTCAGCCGTTCCCTTACCTTTCATCTGTTTTTGGAACTCATGTTTCAGACGGATCCTTCTTTATCGCCGACCCCACATTGCCTTGCAAGAAGCGTCGCCGAGGGGCTACTGTTAGTACCCGACCTGAAAATGAGTTTATTAGGGCTTTCCCAAATATATAAGGACTTTATGGGAATTAGAAACCTTGCAAAGACTTGTCCCGGATTCCCAAAAATAGCTCAATGTTCTAGAAAACATTAAATATGGACATTTAGGGTTGCCTTGTATTCATATGTTCATAATATGTTCTTCGTGTATTCATCATATTCTAGATTAAAACCTTATTTATGCCATATTTAGGGTGGCGATCTTCATAATTACATGTTATTTCATAGCCGATGATGATCTAGGGTTCATCAACCCGAGGATGATCTAGGAACTACTTCTAAACCCTAAACTTTAGGTAATTCCCCCTCATTATGCATGATCCCGATTCTTCTGCCTATTCTAAATTCTTCTCGAACTACGCTGACCTGAGCTTCTCACATTGAGAGGAACGTAGGCAATCTTCGGATCCGGTCTCAAACACTAACACACTACTAACACATTCATCATGATAGAAAGACCGATCATTCGGGCAATAGGAGTGATAACGTCCAATATTCTTCTCTTGTTGTAATTTGACCCCCGAACCCATTAACATGCTTTTCTCAATGTTTTGGCTATAATTAAAACGGCGTGGCGACTCTCATATTTTAATGTTACTATGAATATTCCCAAATTCAAACACACGTATTCACAAGTACCTGTCCTAAAATGATCCAATTCCAAAACTAAAAATTGGGGATTACTCCCTGAATTTTAGGGATCACAGTGAAGTTTTCATGAACTTTTTGGATCAAATTTAGACCCCAAACACAAGCAAGAAAGTTCATCACAAAAATCTGCCCAGAAAAGGCACACAGCAAACCTAGCACATTGATCACCAATTTTAACCATTTTAGCCCATGAATCTGACAAAACACCAAGAGTAAAAGTTGAATACCACACTGAAAACATGAAGATCCCAAGATTTTGAGTTCATAAGATGAGTTTAAGTGGTCAAAAAGGTCTCTGACATTTTAATGTCAGAGACTGGAAGTGCAGAAACTGAAGCTTGAAGGCTGAAACAAGTGACTAAAAAGAGCACTTCCATTGGTCCAAACAATGTTTCAAAAATATTTTCATCTTCCCGAGTTTGTGTAGAACAAAATACATGTTTTGACCTTTGTTCAAAAAACAAGTTTTCATTGAGTTTGAAGCTCAAGAACAGAGCAAGGTACCACAAGGAACAAGCAGGACAGCATCACTGGAACCCAAATTTATGCATGAAAATATAACCTAAACATGTAATATGAACATTAAACTTTAGTATCATGCACTTCAACATATGAGGAACAACTTTTGATTTTTGACTCAGACCAAGAAACCAATCTAAGATGGAGTTCCAAGAGCATAAAAATCATGGCTCTGAACAGAATATAGAAACTGATTGCATGAGGCATAAACATGGATCTCAAAACACTACAAAAACTCCTAACCAAGCCATGATGCTCAAGGTTTTTATCATTTAGCATGTTAAGAACATTATCCAAGAGCCATTTTCCAACAAAGATTGATTTTTACATGCATGCTCACTAAGAATAGCCAAGGAGGGCCAGATTTGCACCCTTTGAGAGAAAGATGAGAATTTACATGCAAAACTCAAAGAAAATGAACATTTTGGCTATCATAAAGGCATACAAACTTGATAACCTGAATATTAACAACACATCCATCGTTTATATATACATATTGCAAGTTTTACATAGATAAAAACATGGAAGATGAGGGAAACCTAGTCATTAGTTGACTAGGTTCCAAACTAATCCCATGACCATTTACATAGCTAAAGAGTTCAAGGTTACCTAGAGATTTACCTAGCTTGTGAGATGAGGTGGTGCTTCCTTTGTCTACCAAGGGAAGACTTTTATTTTTGTGTGTTTGATTGAAGTTGGTTTTGTGTTTTTTGGAGTTGTTGTTTGAGGTTTTTGGTGAGTTGTTTGAGGTTTTTGAGTGGTGTAGAGGTGGTGGAGGAGTGGTGGTGGAGTGGTGGTGTGGTGGCTGAATTTTGGTTGAGAGAAAATGAGAGAGGAGGGTGTAAGGAAAATGGTAGTGTCTCTTTTTTTGATCAAGAGGTAGTCCCCCTTTTATGTTATTGGAGAGGGGTGTAATATGGAGGAGGGAGGTTGTCAATTGGAGGAGGGAGGTTGTAAATATGGAGGAGGGAGGTTATCGGCTATCCACTATCATCCCATGTTGGGATATTTTGGGATATTTTGTAATGTGGATAACTGTTAGCTCCGCAACTGCTCCGTCGTGCGCGCCTCGGTGCCCCGGTTGTCCAACATGAAAGTTGTTTGAAATAATTTTCTGGTCGCGCCGGTCTATCTGGAATATTTTTATGAGCAAGAGATGACAAATATATATTTTTAAGTGCATAGAATGGATAATAACGAGCAGTTCTAAGGGTGCGGGCCCCGTTTCGGGCCCCGCACCTCAAAAAGTTGAAGTTTATGCATGTTTACTCGTTTTTTCGCTCTGATCATGAATTTGAAGTCCGTTAATCCATTCGATGCACTGATAAGGCTCACGGCACTCCCGCATAGCCAAATCGAGGGCTTAGGTCAATTTTAGGGTTTAGACCAATTAAAAGGGGTTTGATAAGGGGTACGAGATCGGGGTATCTACAGAGCCCCTCATCGAATCTCCTTGTAAAGTAAAGGGGATTCTACGATTCACTAAGAGACACTCGATCTCGTCTAGGGTGTAACGGCTGGGTCCAGGGTAGGACTTCCTACGTATCTCTTTCAAGAATCAAGCCTCCGTAGTTCTAACTCAAACAATCAATCAAACAAAGACAAACAATGGTCGGTTTCGGTTTACCTACGTATCTCTTTCGAGAATCAGACCAAACGTAGTTCAGGTTTATTAAAATTTAAAGATGCAGGGGGAGCATTGAGATGTGATCTCTCTTTGCTAGGGATGGAAATCATAAATGGGGCGATGCTTCGCTCAGCCGGGGAAAGGGAACAACTCAGAACGGGGGGAAAATCTCACAATCCGGGAGATGACCCAATTCATCATCAAGACGAGTCGCATCTGACTCTAAGGGATTGGCATTTGACCAACAATTTGCAAAAACGAGCGACTGAGCTCAACGGTATCAACGGTGAACTGCCTACGTATCCCTCCATGGGAATCAAGTCACGGCATAGTTCTGGGAAGACCCGACTCAACTTTAAAGAGAAGGTCGAAAATTAACAATTTCTCAAGAATTGACACAAGGTACAATCCGAGAAAGGGGGTACGTCTCAAAATCAGGAGGCTACCAAGGGGAATAACAAAGACTTATCGAAAGTCGGGCGCTTCGTGTCAATCAGATCAAGGGGACCAATTCAATCAACGGTCGTGCGCTTCGCGCTACTCAAAGGGAGGTACGACTCAACATTAAGAGAGGACCAAAAGACAACAACAACTGACGCTTTGCGCAGCTCAGGGGGTACAAATTAGCATCTTGAGAAGACCAAAAGAGATTGACAATTTTTAAAAAAATCATTCAACAAAGGATACGCTGCATTCTGAGCTATGTACAAATCCTTCGGCTTTTGAATTGCTGTGTGATGAGATTTTTGTGCTTTATTAAGAAATGAACCATCGCTTCGCGTGGCCTCTCAGCGTTGTTTCAGCTTCGACTGAAGTCTCCCGCGTATCAGGAGAGATGACAAGATCGACTTTGCCAGTTGCGACTTGCAAGTTAGCTTTGCAGGCAGTGGCGGATATGATTCACACACATAAAAATTAGATCACCTTTTGACCAAGCACAAGCTTTCTTTCATTTTGAAATCGGAATACTATTATTATTATTACTCTTTTTTTTTATTAAACGCTTTTACTAAATGACACCGATTCGCGATTTATGACCAACAATGAATCAAGCCCGAATTTAAAGGGGCGGCTGCTGCTAATATCTGACAAAGGGGATGAGGTTCAATGCCTAGGGATGCGGAAAAGGAAAAATATCTGATTTTCATAAAAGCCGCCGTACGGCTCAATCCTAGCCGTCCGCCTCAAAAGCCGCCGTACGGCCTCCTGATAACTCTGCATGGAATCAAGACTTTTTGAACCTTATCTTTGACTAAAGGGCACGGGGGGACACCCCATTTCGAGTACTGATGAACCAGGCCAGCTTTTAGGAGGTTATAAATGGGGAGGGGGAGCCTTTCTTATTTCTCATCCCAAACATCTTCTCCTTCTCTCCTGCTTTGAATCTTTCAGCTCATTTCCTTCCTAAATGGCTCATCTTGGCCAACCCTGGTTAGTACCGAGGAATATCGGGTAGGACTCAACCGTTGGGTGAATTCATACCCAGAGAGTGCACGAGTGGCGTTGGAGGAAAACTATCATTTCAAGCTAATTTTTGCTTTGAGGAGGCCTCCCATTCAGTGGGAGATGATCCGAGGTGCTTCCGTTTTCTGGTCAACACGGACCCACTTGTTCAATTTCACCCAAGACGAACTGTGTCTTACTTTTGAGCAACTCTGTGCCATTACGGGGAATACAACTCGCGGCGAGGCCATGGTGCCCACTTCCCGCAGGACGCCTGCTCGGTGGCTTACTGAAACTTTCGGTTTTGATCTCGAATTCTCAAGGAGGCTTCTTCACAGGACCCATTTCGACATCACTTTGTTCCCCGAACATTTTGGTGAGGCCGCCCCTCATAACTTGGAGTACTCTGACCGTAGGGACTTTGCCTTGGTCATGTGCCTCTTCGTGGAAATGTTTTTCATTTCCTACGATGGCTTTATCGACTCAAGGATGGTGGACATTGTCGATTCTTGCAAGCGTGGTGCCGGCAATGTGGTGACTGTCCTCTTGGCTGAAACCTTGCACGGGTTGGATGGTTACTACCCCAGGGGTGATGCCTTTATGTCAGGTAGCCCCATTCTGCTGCAGATATGGCTCCAAGAGCATCTCAAGATCATTCGCCCGGTTTCGTACCCAGACTACATTCCTTCAATGCTTCCAAGGTGAGGTTTGAACAGGCAGAACTGCTTTACTGTTAAAGAGTGGGTCGGACATTTCTGGAGAATCAGATCGGCAGATATCCTGTGGGTGCCTCTGCATTGGCTTCTGAGCAGGTATCTCATCACTAGTGCAGGTCGTTCCTTTGTTTGGCTGGCCGGGCTTCGGTCTACCACCTTTTACTTATCCCAACGGGTCACTCGTCAGTTCGGACAAGTTCAAGAGATTCCTTTTTCTGACCTCCCTATCACAAACAACTTGCCCGTGGATACTAACATTTGCAACTTGATCAAGGAGGTTTGGTACAAGAATGGTGCACACACTGGCAGAGGCAGGCGCCGGAGTGAAGGGGACACGTTCTATGAACCCACTTTGGAGTACCTTGAGTGGTTGGGCCCTCAGACAGTCAAAGAAACTACCACCATTGTAGCTTTGTTATTGGAGCTCGTAGGTCCAGAAATTCTGTCTGGAGATTACTATTCACAGATAATGGGTCTGGCTGTATTTCAGAATCAAATTGGTGGGAATCAGCCCCTCAGCGGTCACCGGTCCGGGCATCGCAGAAATGGTCGGGGTTCAGCTTCACGGATTACCCTGCCTGATGCAACTAACTCTGTGAATCAAAGGGGAGAGATCTCTTCGGGTCCCTTCCAGAGTGTGTTCGACCGCATTAGTCGCTGAATGGAATTTTCAGTTATTTTTGCTTAATCCTTGGTTGCCACGCCAAGATGTGTTTTTTTTTTTTTTCGAAGCTTGTTGTGTTTGTTTTTCCTTTTTGAATGTAATGTTTGCAAGTTCAATGTGGGGAATAAAAGTTTTTCTATTATTAATGACTGGACCCGAAGGTTGCCTACGTTCCTCTTTTACAATGGACTAAGAGGCTCAGGTCAGCGTAGTTCGACACAATTACTTTGAATTTTTGCGCGCCTCCTGTTTTTTACCTAGAACTGCCCTTTCGGGTTTTCACCTCTAGTGGGGCTATTTTTTGCGCTCTTTTTTTTTTAGACTCGATAATAATCATAAACTCTGCGTCTTCTACGCATAATACTTCTTCAACTTGCTGAGGTTGCAGGGCTGAACGAGGTCTTCTCCAAATTCAGTTTGCAGAAACACGGCTCCACCGGATTGTATCTTCTTAACAATGTAGGGGCCCAACCATGGAGACTTCGATTTCCCTCGGGGGTCGACATAACTTGGCGGCTTCTCTCACAACACAAGATCTCCCACTTTGACATCACGATCTTTAACTTTCTTATTGAAGGCCCTGGCAATTCTGTGTTGATATGCCCGGTTGTGCTCTAAGGCCAGTAACCGCTTCTCATCGAGCAATGCTAACTCTTCATGGCGACTTTGTAGACAATCGATTTCAGACACTTGGTTCTCGAGTAACACTCTCATGGAGGGGATTTCAAGCTCAATAGGGAGAATTGCTTCCATGCCGTATGCGAGTGAATACGGAGTAGCCCCAGTCGGTGTCCGGACAGATGTGCGGTATCCCCACAAGGCTAAAGGTAGCTTCTCAGACCAATCCTTTCCGGTGATAGCCATCTTTCTAATGATGTTCTCAAGGGTTTTGTTCGCCGCTTTTACCCTCCATTGGCTTGAGGTCGATAGGGGGACTTGTGTCTGACCACACGGAATTCGTCAAGCAATCGGTTGACTTCCCCTTCAAAGTGAGTTCCATTATCTGAGATCATCTCATAAGGGACCCCGTATCTGTAGAAGATGTTGGTACGAATGAACTCGGCCACTTTCTTGGCATTCAAGACTTTGTAAGCAGCGGCCTCAACCCATTTGGTGAAGTAGTCGATAGCCACGAGCACATATTCCTGCCCATTCGAACCCTTTGGTTTGACTTGACCAATAACATCTATACCCCATGTGGAGAAAGGCCAAGGAGCGGTTGATTGATAGAGAACGTGCGGTGGCAGATGTTGCAGACTAGCATACCGCTGACATTGATCACAAGTTCGCACCTTCATCATACAATCCTTTTCCATTGTGGTCCAGTATTACCCTTGCCTCACTATCTTCTTAGCGAGCATGTGCCCATTCATGTGGGGTCCACACAGTCCCCCATGAACTTCATCCATGACTCTAGTCGCTTCAGACTTGTCTACACAGAGCAAATTTGGTCCGTTATGGTACCTTTTGTACAACTGATCTCCGAAAATCACAAATTGGGAGGCCCATCTTCGCATTGCAATTCTTGCCCCTTTGTCCTTTTCTAGAGGGTAGATTACATTCCTGAGCACATTCCATACATATGTGTAACATGGCTCTTCATTTTCTTCGTTATCTAAGTCAATTGCCAGGCAGTAGGCTGGGATTGACCTCTTGCTGACCACAAACGGCTTTACCATGACATCAGTAGGGAATTCCATAATGGAGGCTAAGGTAGCCAACGCATCTGCGAATCTGTTTTGGTCCCTTGGGAGGTAATGAAATGAGATATCTGAGAAGCGTTCTGTGAGCGCTACCAGTCGAATGTGATACTGCTGTAGTCTTGGATCCAGGATCTTCCATTTCCCCTCAACCTGATTGATGATTAAGGCGGAGTCTCCAAACACTTCAATTTCTTTGACCCCTCGATTTAATGCTTCTCCAAGGCCGGCGATGCAAGCCTCATACTCTGCTGTGTTATTCAAACAGTCGAAGTCTAATCGGATAGCAATGGGCATGTGCGTATCACTTAGATCAATGAGCATGATTCCAATTCCGAAACCCCTTTTGTTGGCAGCCCCATCAAAGAAGAGTTGCCATTTATTCTCCGAACAATCAACGGTGCAGATTCCTTCATCAGGAAACTGAGCTTCTGGTTCGGGCTCAAGATCAAGAGCCAAATCCGCAAGCTGGTCTGCTATCACCCTTCCTTTAATAGACTTAGGCGTTGCGTAAGTCATATCAAATTCGCTTAAAAGAAAGGCCCATTTAGCCACTCGATTGGACATGGTTGGCTTTTCGAGGATGTACTTCACGGGATCCATCCGGGATATGATTTGAACAGGCAAGGATTGTAGATAAATTTTTAATCGCTGCGAGACCCAAACCAAACCGGTGCACGCTTTTTCCAATGCTGAGTAATTCAATTCGTTCCCTTGTAGATTTTGGCTAACAAAATAGATTGCATTTTTCACCTAAGAGTCTTCCTTTTCTTGTGCAAGCATTGCTCCTACAGCAGTATCGGTAACAGTTAGGTACAGTCGCAAGGGTTTGTGATAATGAGGCAGGGCCAAGACCGGTGGGCTTGTCAGGTATTCTTTGACCTTTTCAAAAGCAATCTGGCATTCTTCATCCCATGATCGATCGGTGTCCGTCTTTAAGAGCTTGAAGAGCGGTTCACACATCGTGGTTAACTGCCGTATGAATCTGCTGATGTACTGAATTCTTCCCAAGAAACCTTTCACCTCCTTTTGAGTCCGAGGTTGCGGCATTTCTGTGATGGACTTTATTTTTTCGGGGTCGATCTCAATCCCTCTTTCTGTTACCAAGAAACATAGGACCTTGCCTCGGATGGTACCGAATGTGCATTTAGCAGGATTCAACTTCATGTGGTACTTCCACAACCTTTCAAAGAAATTTCTGAGGTCAACCAAATGTTGAAAGTCTTCTTCAACGGAGTGCACAATCATGTCATCCACGTAGATATCAAGCTCTTTATGGATCATGTCATGGAAAAGAGTTGTAGCACCTCTTTGGTAAGTGGTTCCGGCATTTTTAAGGCCGAAAGGCATCACTGTGTAACAGAAGGTCCCCCACGGGGTGATGAAGGAAGTTTTCTCTTGATCTTCTACCGCCATCTAAATTTGATTGTAACCCGCCATTCCATCAACGAACGACTTTACCTTGTGCATTGCAAGTGAGTCCACCAAAATGTCAATATTCGGCAACGGGAAATCATCTTTCGGGCAAGTCTTGTTGAGGTCTCTGAAGTCAACACATATCCAAACTTTGCCGTTCGCCTTCTCGACTGTGACCATATTGGACAACCATTGGGGGTATTCCACAACTCGGATGAAACCCACTTGCAGCAACCTTTCGATCTCTTCTTTAACCTGAAGGGCCCACTGTGGCTTGATTCTGCGGAGTTTCTGCTTGACCGGCTTGGCGTCGGGAAATGTAGGAATTCGGTGCTCCAAAATTGTTGGATCTAACCCAGGCATATCTTCGTACGACCAAGCAAACACATCAACAAATTCTTTAAGAAAACTGATCAATCGTTCCCTGTCAGCCCCTTGCATGAAGCTTCCAATTTTCATTTCTTTGACTTCCCCATTTAGCCCCAGATTGATAGTGGACAAATCTTCCCCACAGGATTCTAACTTTCGTTCCCCACATTGTTTTGCTAACCTGCTTAGCTCAGTTAAATAATCTTTTTCATCTTGGCTTATGTCTTTAAAGATTCATGATTAACTTCATTTGTTGTTATATTTTCATTTGTTAAATCATTATTTAAAATTTTGGCAACCAAGGAGTAAGTGGAAATAGAGGAAATTTCATTCACGACAGAGGGAAGTACAAGCTCGGCGACCGCGTCGAGGTCCTCGACAGTGAGGTCCTCTTCGGGAATCCCGAAAACAACATTAGAGAGTACAAAGGACTCAAAAGCGGGACCATCAGGGCGAACATATCCAAACTGCTCCACGAGAGTGTCCATAGTAGCGAGCGGGCCAGTGGTTTTGGACCAGTTATTAAGTGGTGCCACTGCCAGCTTGAGGTGCTTCATCGGGTCATACGCTTCTTCGGTGCCATCCCCGATCATAACCACATGTCCGTCTTCAAGACCGAACCCTTCAAAAATCTTGAAGACATCATCTTTTCATCAATATTCCACGGAGTGACGGGATCTGGTTGCTTATAGGAACCGTCCAATTCAAGGCTTTCATCGACCACCTTAACATCATCAAATACCTCCCATCCTGCGGGGGGGGGATTTTCGCCATTGCCAGTAACTGGCTCAAGAGGCATAACGTACGCGACATCCTCGCCTTTGCAAACAAAGTATCCCTTCCATGATTTTTCATAGGGACGAAGCGGGGGAGCTTATAGGTCCCTCCTTTCTTGATAGCCTTCTGCCTCTCCCTTTTCTTACGCGTAGCGTCGGCGATTTCAGCAGGGGTGGGCTTGTAGCCGAGACCAAAAGGAGGAATGAAAATAGGAACATCATCTTTGATGGCTTCAACACACCCTTTTTGTTCTTTCCCAAGTCCCATCATAGGTAGGAATTTTATCTTCTTGACCATATTCAAGGCCATCGCGTCACCATAATTGGTCCTTTTTCCACTAATTAGATCGGTCTCCTTGACATATTCAATAGCATGGATCCGAGCTTGTGGGATTACTTCAAAACCACTCAAGAAAATGCCAGTATCTTTGTGCTCAATTCCCAAGATTGGGAGGTCACCGACTTGCGCATCATCTTGGGCGTGAACTACCACAACATGATTTTCGTGGATGAACTTGATGCACTGATGGTAAGAGGAAGCTACTCCTTTCACTCCATGGATCCAAGGGCGTCCCAAGAGTAGACTGAATGAGGACTTGATGTCGATCACTTGAAATTCAATTGGCATAACAAGAGGGCCAATGGTGAGCATGAGGGAGATAACACCCAAAACATAGCGACTGGTGCTATCGTAAGCGCGGACCACTTGAGAGGACGGGCCAAATCAGTTATCTTAATTCCCAAATCTGCGATAACATGCGCGGGACAAACATTGACTGAAGAGCCATTATCGATCAAAACACGAGTCAAGTGATCACCCCCAACCCCGACGGTGATGTGCAGAGCTTCGATATGATTAGGACCAATTTTTGGTGCATCGAGATCGGTAAACGTGATAATATTCCCAAAATGAATGTTGCCGACCATGTGGACAAGGTCATTGGGAGAAGTCTCAATCGGAATGACATCTTGAGTGAGAGCTTTAACCAACGTGTCTCGGTGCTCCTGTGAAGACGAAAGCAAACCCCAAATGGATATATTAGCCTGGGTTTTCTTCAACTAGGTTAAGACCGGGTTTTCGGTGACCTTTTCTTTCTGAGCGGGGGCTCCTTCCTTATCCTTTCCCAATTCACTCGCCTCGGGATTTGGAGGCTGATAGGCTCTTCCCGAGCGAGTGGGGTGATTCACATTTCCACCAATCCAAGTTGCCTTTTCAAAAGGGGCCTTTTGTTCCTCAACGGCTATAGCACTAGACAAGATCGAATCCCAAGAGATCATATGGCATTCAAATTCTTCAAAGATCACAGGAGTCACGGTGTAGTTCAAAGTCTTATTTGGAACTATAAAACTAGTCCTTGAGTAGTTTTCTTCAAACTCGATCATATGGATCACCGGCAAAGGATTAGTCACCACATTCGGTTGGGGTGGCTTCTGAATGAGTCCGTCGTCAATCATGTCTTGCAGAGTGTGCCTCAAATTCCAACAGTCATCTGTCGCATGACCAGGTGATACGTGGTATGCACAATACTTGTTTGCGTCCCAATTCCTAGGAGGCGGATTAGGCGGACGGTATCCTTCTATCGGCTTCAATACCCCTTGGGCGACCAATCCTTGGAAAATAGTGGATAACGGAGCGTTAAATTTATCAAACTGCCTCTCTCTCTGAATTTTACCATTCCTTTACTGATTGTTGATGGAGTTCACAGACCCGTCTTGATTATAACATGAGGGTGCCCTATTGTAACTGTTCCGGCTAGGTCCCACATTGTTGTTCCAAAAAGGAGCAAGAGTCATGGCAACACTGTTCACAACCGGTGTTGGGGCCTTAGCAGGGGGTCGGAATATGTAGGAGCTAGGAGAAGGATCTAGCTTGATCACCCCAGTTCGGACATCTTCGTCGATACAAGAACCCACATCTAGAATAGAAGCAAAATCCAGAAACGGGAGATATTTCATCTTATCTGCATACACCGGCTGAAGATTCTTAAGAAAAATGCGAGTTTGCTCGCCACTGTCGGGCCTCTCCAGAGTTTGAGCAACCTTCTTCCTCCACCTACTTTCAAATTCAGAAAAGGATTACTTCTCACGCTGGGCACACGAATCGAGATCACGGCGGCTCTTCTCCCAGTTGGAGTTATCTTTGTACCGCTTCTGGAATCATCCACGAGCTTCCCCCAATTATCAACCAGGTTGGCATCCAAAGTCATGAACCACTGCTTAGCGGCTCCCACCAAAGTCAAATCGAAGTTGGAGGCCATAGCACCAACATCAGCCCCACGGGACTGCATTGCATGAGCATAAGATTTCAGGTGGGCCATTGGGCAACCTGTACCGTCAAATTTCTCCTCATCGGGCATTTTGAATTTAGGAGGCAGAACAGCAAACGGAGATAATTTCAAGGAATCTACAGAAAACTCTCCTTTATTCATGACTTTTCTCAACATTTCTTTCATTTCATTCATTTCAATCTCAGCTCTAGTAAGAGGCACATACGGGACGCCTTTGTAGAATGCTTCCATTTGGCGGACCAAGTTAGGATCTTGCCCCTGGGAAGTTCCTTGATCGTACGGAGAAGCACCACTAGCAAACGCACCATAGGCGTTGGGTTGCTGATTCGGATACAGAGTTTGCATATACTGAGCAAAGGCATTATGATCGGGCGAATACTGAGATGGGTTCACCGCGAAATTTGCTTGATTCGGGATGAAGTGGTGGTGGACGCCACTGAAGTCTGGATGAGCCACATTACCATGGGGATAGATGTTTTGGTGATGATTCTGGCCGATGGTGTTGCTACCATTAGTATTCAAGTTGGTGGTAGGGATGCCATTCCCATTCGGATTTCCATTTCCATTGGGATTAGGATTGGGAACCCCATTTCTGTTCTCGTTGCCATTCGGATTGCCATTGGTACTTCCATTGGGGTTGTCGTTGGGAGCCCCATTACCATTCTGATTGCCGTTCGGATCGCCATTGGGATTTCCGTTGGGGTTGCGTTGGGAGCCCCATTACCATTCAGATTCTGCATCTGAACAAGTGTAGCCAGTAGCTCATCCTGTTGAATCCTCATCTGACCCAACACATTCTGCTCCAACCATGCTTGAAGACCTGGTGGCAGCACATAGGCTTCATCATTCCCTTCTTGGGCCATTGCAGTAACTTCTTCGGGTACGGGCACTGTCTCGGTAACTCGGATCAAACTCCCCTTACTGTTTCTAGCTCCCCCTTTCCAAGTAGGTGCCAGGATTTAGAGTATCTGAAAGGGATGGTGTATAGGGCTGATTAGAGGGTGGAAAAGGATCGAGATTTTCCGAGCTTGATTCAAAAGGAGTTCAAAAATCAAAATCAATCCTAGGATGCCGGATAAGCACTTGCTTTATTTTGACACTTTCTTCAATTGGATCTTGGAATAGTGGATGCCATCTCCAGAGTATAGGACCAACGTTTTTCACCTGTACTATTGGCCGTCCGAGCCCCTAGCGAAGGGCCTATACTCTTTCTGGGAACCACCATTCGGTTACGGTCTATGTGAGGGTCTTGACAATTTAAAGTCAATCCGAGCATTTCAATGAGTTTCCACAATGTAGGTTGTTTATGACCTTTTTGGGAAATGCCTAGGATTGAGGTGAAATTGCTAGACAAAAACCGGCATGAAGTCTGGGACGTGTCATTTTTTTAAAAAATACGGACATTGTGGCTTAATAACGGGGAAGATTGGCTTACACCCATCGCAGCGACTAATAGGCGCTCTTTGGGGTGAGACAGTATACCGCGGGCCCTATAGGGAAGTCGATGAGCTCCCTCATACCCTCGGTTTACCTTCTCGGGTTTGTTTGGTTCTACGAGACGTTTATTTTCAAAACGTGTATGTGTGTGAGGTATCTATGAATTTTTAAAAAAAAGATTTTTGAAAGCAAGTAGAAAACAAAAAAAATCCTTTTTTATTCCTTTTTTATTTTATCCATTTTCTTTTTCTTTTTTAAGGGAATCACCCACCACGCATACACATATATATACAAATAAGAGGGTGAGGGAAAAAGAAGGCCCCTACAAAACAACGGTTAGGGCATAAATATATACAACCCAAACAAAGGCACATAAAGCAATGCACACACAAAGATTAGAGTATAGCCCACTTAAGATATTCCCCAGCAGAGTCGCCACTGTGAGAGCCCGCGCTCGAAAGCTCCTCCACGCCGAACATATGCGAAATGATATGTGATCGCTCAATGAAAGCGGTTCGGGTGAGTGCCTCGTGCAAATGCACTTTTAGAAATGCGCTCGGTTCCCACACAGTGGTTTCCTTTTGAAGCTTTAATTTAATTGCAAGAGTCGCCACCTCACTTTATTTTAGGAAAAATGAAGACAAAACCTTTTGTTTAGAGAAAGTGGGTTCGGGGGCTAAGTTACGAGAAGAGAAGGGATTAAGCACTCTCCTCGCCCGTGACGGTCTCTAGCATGCATGCCACTTAAGTTCAATTTTATGACTTTTTACCTTGCCTTTACACCCTTAACAAAATGGTGATTTAATATTTGCGGAGGTCTTCCTAATCTAAGTATGTTCATTTTAATTCGCAACCGGGAAATCAGTTTGGGTGGATTTCCCGATTGGTTTTTGAGAGAGGTTTGATCATGTCAAGAAATAAAACATCCACGGGAGGGGGATTATCCACAGTCTGGGACATACATATATACAAAAAAGGGAGACAAATCTCATAAATAAAATAAATGTCCTTGACGGGGCTTTTGTCGATTTTTGGTGTCATTCTCCGTCCCCGAGCCATATACCTGTCCTAAAATGATCCAATTCCAAAACTAAAAATTGGGGATTACTCCCTGAATGTTAGGGATCACAGTGAAGTTTTTATGAACTTTTTGGATCAAATTTATACCCCAAACACAAGCAAGAAAGTTCATCACAAAAAATCTGCCCAGAAAAGGCACACAGCAAACCTAGCACATTGATCACCAATTTTAACCATTTTAGCCCATGAATCTGACAAAACACCAAGAGTCAAAGTTGAAGACCACACTGAAAAAATGAAGATAACAAGATTTTTAGTTCAGAATATGAGTTTAAGTGGTCCAAAAGGTCTCTGACATTTCAATGTCAGAGACTGGAAGTGCAGAAACTGAAGCTTGAAGGTTGAAACAAGTGACTAAAAAGAGCACTTTCATTGGTCCAAAAAATGTTTCAAAAATATTTTCATCTTCCTGAGTTTGTTTAGAACAAAATCCATGTTTTGACCTTTGTTCAAAAAACAAGTTTTCATTGAGTTTGAAGCTCAATAACAGAGCAAGGTACCACAAGGAACAAGCAGGACAGCATCACTGGAACCCAAATTTATGCATGAAAATATAACCTAAACATGGAATCTGAACATGAAACTTTATTATCATGCACTTAAACATATGAGGAACAACTTTTTTTTTTTGACTCAGACCAAGAAACCAATCTAAGATGGAGTTCCAAGAGCATAAAAATCATGGCTCTGAACAGAATATAGAAACTGATTGCATGAGGCATAAACATGGATCTCAAAACACTACCAAAACTCCTAACCAAGCCATGATGCTCAAGGATTTTATCATTTAGCATGTATTATCCAAGAGCCAACAAAGATTGATTTTTACATGCATGCTCACTAAGAATGGCCAAGGAGGGCCAGATTTGTACCCTTTGAGAGAAAGATGAGAATTTACATGCAAAACTCAAAGAAAATGAACATTTTGGCTATCATAAAGGCATACAAACTTGATAACCTGAATATTAACAACACATATCCATCGTTTATTTATACATGGAAGATGAGGGAAACCTAGTCATTAGTTGACTAGGTTCCAAACTAATCCCATGACTATTTACATAGCTAAAGAGTTCAAGGTTACCTAGAGATTTACCTAGCTTGTGAGATGAGGTGGTGCTTCCTTTGTCTACCACGGGAAGACTTTTTTTTTTTTGTTTTTGTGTTTGATTGAAGTTGGTTTTGTGTTTTTTGGAGTTATTGTTTGAGGTTTTTGGTGAGTTGTTTGAGGTTTTTGAGTGGTGTAGAGGTGGTGGAGGAGTGGTGGTGGAGTGGTGGTGTGGTGGATGAAGTTTGGTTGAGAGAAAATGAAAGGAAAATGGTAGTGTCTCTTTTTTTTATCAAGAGGGAGTCCCCCTTTTATGTTATTGGAGAGGGGTGTAATATGGAGGAGGGAGGTTGTAAATTGGTTGTAAATTGGAGGAGGGAGGTTGTAAATATGGAGGAGGGAGATTATGGGCTGTCCACCATCATCCCATGTTGGGATATTTTGGGATATTTTGTAATGTGGATAACTGTCTTTCCCGTTCAGGCATTAGCTCCGCAACTGCTCCGTCGTGCGCGTCTCGGTGCCCCGGTTGTCCGCGGGTCCAACATGAAAGTTGTTTGAAATAATTTTCTAGTCGCGCCGGTCTATCTGGAATATTTTTATGAGCAAGAGATGACAAATATATATATTTTTAAGTGCAAAGAATGGATAATAACGAGCAGTTCTAAGGGTGCGGGCCCCGTTTTGGGTCCCCGCACCTCAAAAAGTTGAAGTTTTGCATGTTTACTCGTTTTTTCGCTCTGATCATGAATTTGAAGTCCGTTAATCCATTCGATGCACTGATAAGGCTCACGGCACTCCCGCATAGCCAAATCGAGGGCTTAGGTCAATTTTATGGTTTAGACCAATTAAAAGGGGTTTGATAAGGGGTGCGAGATCGGGGTATCTACACCCACTAGATTGAAAACCCGAAAGGGCGGTCTAGGCAAAAACCAGGGTGCGTCATAAAAAAATGAGAGAGTGAGAGAGAGAAGGGAAAGAGAAATGGAGATCCCCGGCCTCTAAAGAAGACAACTACACAAGTTCTACATTGAATCTCCTCAGCAAGTCAATTCCCCACCGAGTAAACTTTGGAATTGCAAAAGGCTCGACAGGATATGGCACAATCAAAGGTCGTTTTGGGTTATTGGCATAAGAGAGATTGTTTTTGCAATGTGCATTTTTTGGCCTCAGAAAGAAGGCCCGTCCGAGAATAAGCTCATGATTGATATGTCATTAAAAAGTCAAAAAGGGGTGAGAGGTTGCATGAATGGTTTTCAATGCACCAATTGGTTTGGATCACAAATGGAAACAACGTGTGACTCAGTTTTCGAGCTTCTTCAAACATGTGCCCCTAAAGAATGTCAAAAGGCTCCTCGAGAATGGAGTAGCTCCTTCCATATCCTCTTATGTTTGTTCCCTCGCACGAGGACGAGTCTCTTGCTTTGCTATACAAATGATGACGCCCTAGGGGCTATGCGACTCAAGAACGAGAGATTCTTTTGCTTCATTTGACAGTTAATGAGCCCTAGGGGCTATGCTCAAGAAGGATGTGTGAGACTATCCTCAAAGTCTCTCAAAAGGAATGTCGAAAATCCATATTTTCATGTGTGCTCGTGCCTGTTCCCCCAATCAAGGATAGGCATTTCTTTCTATACTTACAATCGAGGATGGCACTCTAGGGGCTAGACTCGAGTTTGAAAGGCTCCCTCAACAAAAATTCAATTCTTGTTATGTTGTGACTTACGACGAGATTATGAAGGAAGTCTTTTTAAGGGGCTTCGACAATCTTTTGGGCAATGATACTTGAGCAATGCAATGTGTGGAGTGGTCCAAGCATAAAGGGTCTCTTAGTACTTCACGTGAAAGGTCTTTTGGTTTGAAAGGAGGGCTCCGATGTTATGAATGAATTTGATGATTCTTGTTATGTTGTGACTTACGACGAGATTATGAAGGAAGTCTTAGAGAAAAGGAAAAAGATTCAATATGCTAAACTCACTAAAACAGGGTTATAGCAGGTACCAATCATAATGTTTCTGCAATTCAGCACCCCCTTCTCTAAGATCAAAAGCACAAGTTGCATCCGCACGAGCTACATCCAAAGATCCGTTATTTTTTTAACCCAAGAAGACTCAAGAAAACATATCTATTTGGGACCTTATCACGCCAAGACCTTATCATCTGCAACCTCGACGATACCACAATCTCTCCCAAGACATTTTCCGAAGACCTTGCTACACTTTTCGACTTGGACCTTCCGCCATTTGGGTACCGACCACAATGAAGCCATTCATCTCCAATAAAGAGTAAGAGGGAGATCACTATCAAGAGTTCTACCAAACGGTGAATCCACTCTCAATATAATGCCAAGAAGATTCCAAGACTTTTTTGGGGCTTTACATCTAAAGGTCTTCATATTCAACCATCTTGAAGCTCGCAAACAACAAGTACATGACATTTGGGGCTAGCTCACGTCAACAACAAAAGGCGATTTATTCGGATGGGTCGAGATTTGGTTTATCTTGTGGCTTCACGAGTCACTCAAAGTTTGGCATCAAAGGAATTCCAGGGGCTTTTACAATCAGCAACCCCCTGGTATCTCAGCATCGAAAGTCTTTTAAAGCCCCATAATCGACAAATCTCTGGGGGCTAGACATCACGCTTTGTTGGGCACAACAGCAACAACAGACAAGCCGGACTTCGACCGAACATGACTTGATCTTGGGTTGGATTTACAAACACACGATGGTAAAAAAGGTTCACCCAAGAACTAAAAAAAAAAAAACCGACAAAAAGATTTTTATTTTTCTTTTTCTTGTAAATAAACTTCTTTGTCTCCTTACTTGTGTAAAAGGTATGTGCTATTAGCTTCTTCCCCAGCATTCTCTATCATCCTTGAACTACACTGGTCTGATTCTCTTTAAGGGATACGTAGGCAGCCTTTTGGCACGACCAACCCATCATCAAGAATGCCATCTCAGCACTACTCCATCAAAACTAAAAGCAATTCATCATCATCATCAAGACAACAAACATTCTCCATCAAAGCATCCTCCGCAACATCAGAAATCCATCTCCGATCAAGCAGCAATGGTAAGTGAAGGCATAAATGCATCCGAAACTTTCCTCAAAAACCCACCGCATTGTGAATACCCCTTTCCGAATGCGGGCGACGCACGGGAAGTCTTTCTTTTATTTATCTTTATTTTTTATTATTTCTATGGGATTAGGATATTCAAGTTGGCATTTAACTTATTAAGAGTCACCACGTTGTTTTTATCGAGCTAAAACATTGAGAAACAGCTAACAGAGAGGGTTCGGGGGTCAAGTTACGACAAGAGAAGAATATCAAGTTATCACTCCTATCGCCCGATAGATCGGACTTTCTATCATGATGAATGTGTTAGTAGTGTGTTAGTGATTGAGACCGGATCCGAATATTACCTACGTTCCTCTCGTGATGAGAAGCTCAGGTCGACGTAGTTCCCACATAATTAAAATAGAGAGAAGAAGAGGGATCATGCATAATGAAAGGGGAGGAGAAAGAATCATACAAGATTATCACATCCTAGAATAATGATTATAACATTGATAAGATCAATGTGTATTCGTCATATTCATCATGGGAGAGTTATTGATCATGGGAGTATTTACCTATAGTTTAGGGTTTAGAAATAGTTCCTAGATCTCATGGATCATCATCGGCTATGCATATGAAATAGGGATTACATTTATAGATCTAACAGGTTAAATCTAGCATAATAATAAGAACATCATGAAAGATGTATGAAATAACACATAAGTATGAAGATTGCTACCCTAGATATAGAGCATATTATGAATTCTAGCAAGAACATGAAGAAAACGTTATGAATCACATGAATATAGGTGTATAAACATAATGAAACTAGCATAAATCAGATCTAAGCTAAGAAAACATGTAGAATTCTCACCAATCTTGACAAAAACGAAGTCGAATCTCTTGCACGGATTCGCCGGACCTTCGAGATTGCTAGAAAGGCTTAGAGAGAGAGTTCTGTCTGTAGTTTAGACTGTAGAACTCGGGGGAGATAATTTTGTGTCGAAATTATGAACTGAGGTCACCTATTAATAGGGTTTCTGACCTGGAGGAAGTGGCCGCCCGACCCAACCTAGACTGGTCGCCCGGCCGGTCCCAGTGTTTGGCTCGGTTCCTAATGCTCTGATCAGCTTGGACTCTTGGAGGATGATTAGATAACGTCTATCTTTGCGTCTTCATCCGATCAGATCGTCAATATCTCTTTATCTGGACTTTTAGGGAAATCTTGGATAAGTCCTACGCAGTTCGTAAATACCTGGGAGGTCCCTGTGAGTTCTAGAATGCCTAATAACTCATTTTCAGGTTGGGTACTAACAGTAGCCCCTCGGCTTACAAGTCATGGAGGGTCGTCGATTAAGAGAAGGAACTGATCTGAAACATGAGTTCCAAATCGAGAGAGGAGTGAGAGAGAAGGTGACCAGGTTGGTCGAGTGACTGAACCTAAGTCAGGCTACCTACGTATCCAAATGGAATCTAGCCAATCGTAGTTCGAGCACTGGGGGGAAAGAAACGAGATATCATCTTTCGCAGGGAATAGACAGACATTCGCAAAGCAATAAAGTCATGTGGACCTTACTGGGGTAAAGGAAAAGAAATGAAACATCAGACTCCGGCTGGGGATAACTGTAGATACCCCGGGGAACCGCGGCTTTGCTAGAGCGGTGAATTACCTAGGATGTCTAATTGATTTTAAGAGTCGCCACTCACGTTTTAGAGGAACGCGAGAAAACCTAAGAAAATAGCCATTTTTTATTGATTACGAAACCAAAGATTCTTGAGATGAGGGGTTCGGGGGTTAGGTGATGGAGTGGGAAGTACTTAAACACCCACTTCGCCCCGCTTACGCGGGTCTTTCTACTTTTGGTGTTCTAATACTAAAAAGAAAAGTCCTTTAATTATTAATGTAAGAAGTGCTAACAATTACAATGGAAAGAAAGGGGAAAATTAAAAGGAAATAAAAGAGAATTGTTTTTATTTATTAATTTATGCTAAAAGATTACATGTAACAATTATGCCAAACAATTACATGAAGAAATGAAATGAAAATTAAAGTGGAATTTGGAATGTTGGGATGTAACCTTGGCCAAACTTCAATAGTGAAGTGGCCTTTTGCTTGTATCCCTTTTATGGAGATTGCATACACATTAAAGATGAATAGTGTAATAAAAAGATTTTAACAAGGAGAGAAAATAAAGATAAGATTAAAAGTTTATAAGAGAATGAACATTGTACCTTGTGCTTGAATGGGGAAGAACCAAATTGTCTATAGTGACCACTCTTTGAAAATGGATTTTATGTGTTTTAAAGTGTTTTTGATTCAAGAATTCTTCCTCTTTTTGTTAAGAGAGTGAAAAGGAAAAGTCCCCCTTCTAATGATGGATTGGAGGGGTTTTTATAGGTGTTAGGTAAGGCATTGTGCTCACAAAGGTGGCCCTTCCCCGGATCAAGCCAAGCCATAATGGCTTTGGGGTTACAAATCAGAAAAGGAGGGAAATCTGGCAAAATCTGGGATTCTGGAGGTGGGAAGCGCGCACCTCCCCCCCCCCCTATTGGAGGCGTGAGCATCCCATAAAGGAGGGCGGAGGCGCGCTCCTCCCATCTTCAGGAAATCCAAATTTCAACCCAAAAGTTAACCCCGTTATGCAGTTAAGTCCCAAAACTAACGAGATCAGTCAGAAACTTAACGAACACCACGAAAGTCAACGAAAAACAAGTGAAACAAAGACTCAAGGTTAACTTTGTCACTTAGTCAAATCCAAGACTAACGGAGTAAGTCGAGAACTTAATGGTAAGTAACGAAAGTTAACGAAAAGTAACAAAACATAACAGAAAAGAGGAAGACAAAGAAATGTGTATGCAATCGGGACATGAGAGGTCCAAGGTGGGGTGTCTACAGAGCCCCTCGGCGACGTGGATTGTGAAGCAAAACGCGTCGACGAAAGAAATACAACCGCCGAGGACATCGACAAGAGAAAACAAAGACTCGATAAAACATGAATTTGAAATTTTCGAAGGATAGGGGTGCGCTCCCTGTATGAGCAGCTTTATAGATATAGAAAGGATTTGGCGGGATCTGTTTTGCTGAAGCGGGATCCATTTGCTGAAGCGGGATCCGTTTGCTGATGGCGGGATCCGTTTACTGATGCGGGATCCGTTTGCTGATGGCGGGATCCGTTTGCTGATGTGGGATCCGTTTGCTGAATGAGGGATCCATTTGCTGGTGCGGGATCCGTTTGCTGGTGCGGGATCCGTTTCCTGAATGCGGGATCCTTTTGCTAGGGCGGGATCCGTTTGCTGATGCAGGACCCGTTTGCTGATGCGGGATCCGTTCGCTAAGGCGGGATCCGTTTGCTGGAGGCGGGATCTGTTTGCTAAGGCGGGATCCGTTTGCTGATGCGGGATCCGTTTGCTAAGGCGGGATCCGTTTGCTGATGCGGGACCCGTTTGCTGATGCGGGATCCGTTTCCTGAGGCAGGATCCGTTTGCTGAGGCAGGATCCATTTGCTGATGCGGGATCCGTTTCCTGATGCGGGATCCGTTTGCTGATGGCGGGATCCGTTTGCTGATGCGGGATCCGTTTGCTGCTGCGGGATCCGTTTGCGGATTGCAGGAACCGAGGCTCCGTCTGCCTATATGTGATATTGTTCTGTTGCTTGATGTAAAGGTGGTGATTTTGCGGCTCACCATGGACCGAGTTGTTGTCATTGAACTGTAATTGTTTGAATCTGTGGGATGCAGGCGTAGTTGACGGCGGATTACTTTCTGCTGGGGATGAAGTGCCTTGAGTTGCAGATGTTGTTGACCTTGTGGTGGTACCTGTTAAGTGTGTGCTTTTGCAGGTATACATGTTTGTGCAAGAAAATTCATAAAGTGTGAAGATTGAGCGAAATCGTGCTTGTGGTGTGACGTGATTTTGAAGCACTTTTGCATGAGGGAGAAGTAAAGTGATTTTGTGTGTGAAGTGATTTTTGAAAGCAGAGATTTGCTTGAGAGAGATGAATGATGTCCATACCTTCACTTACCATTGCCGTTGGATGGATTCGTGATTTTGTGGTAGATGCTTTGGCGGAGAGTGTCGCTGCCTTTGATGACGAATTCGTTTTTGATGGAGTGTCGGTGGGACAGTATTCCGGATGATGGGTTGGTCGTGCCAAAAGGCTGCCTACGTATCCCTTGGAAGGAATCAGATCAGCGTAGTTCAAGGATGATGGAGAATGCTGGGGGTGAATGCTAGGAGCAAAGCAAAAAGGAAACACGTAATTTAGCACAAGAAAAGAAAAAATAAAATAAAATCTTTTTTTTTTTTAGATTAGAAGGGAAAGAATATGCACACATGTGACAAAAAGATTTTTTTTTTTTTTTTTAGTTCGTGGGTGAACCATTTTAACCATTGTGTGTTTGTAAAGCCAACCCAAGATCAAGTCGTGTTCAATCGAAGTCCGGATTGCCTTGTTGAATTATGTCGTTGTTGCCGTGGTGTCCAACGAAATTGATGTCTAGCCCCAAGAGATTTGTCGATTATGGGGATTCAAAAGGGACTATTGATGTCGAGATGCCAAGGGGTTGCTGATTGTAAAGCCCCTCAAATGCTGAACTTTGAGTGGCTTATGAAGCCCCAAGATGAATCAACTCTTAGCCCATTCAAATAAACTGTCTTTTGTTGTCGACGTGGGCAAGCCCCAAGAGAAGATCATTGATACCAAGCTTTGAGAGATTGCTAAGCACCAAATGTCATGGGCTTATCAAGTTTGTAGATGGCGGGATGTGGAGACCTTTTGTTGTGAAGCCTCAAATTTTCTTGGAATCGGCTTAGCATTATGTTGGGAGCGGATAGCGCTATTGGGAAGAACTCTTGAAGGCGATCTCCTTCTTTCTCTTGCTTGGAGATGGATGGCCCTTTTTGTGGTTGATACCCGAATGTCGGAAGGTCCATGTTGAAAATGTAGTACGGTCTTCGGGAGACGTTTCGTGGGAGATGGTGATGTTGTTGCAGATGATAAGGTCTTGGTGAGATAAAGTCTCGAACGGTATGTTTGCTTGAGTCTTCTTGAGTTGAACCGACGGCGGATCTTCGGATGCAGCATGTGCTTTTGATCTTGGAGAAGGGGGTGCTGTATTGCAGAAACATTGGGATTGGCCTTAACTCTGCTTATAGAGTTAACATATTGGCATTGCCCGCTATAACTCAGCCGGGTGAGTCTAGCATATTGAATCTTTTTCCTTTTCTCTAAGACTTCCTTCAGAATCTCACTGTGAGTTCTAACAAGAATCATCAAATTCATTCATATCATCAGAGCCTTTATTTAAAACCAAGAGGCCTTTTGACTGGAAGTGTTGAAGGACCATTGAAGCTTGATCCCTTTCATGGAGCCATAAGACTACTCCCAAATTGCATTGCTCGGGTACCACTGCCCAAAAGCTTGTTTATTGCGAAGCCCCAATATTGCCCTTTGCTTGTATCACTGTATGCCATAGCCCAAAAGATTGTAGATTGTGAAGCCCCTTGAGACCTTTGGTGCCGAATTGAGGAAGCTTCCAATGTTGCACATGACTCGGCTGGGGACACTGAAGTGAATTTCTTCTTGTCGAGGGAGACTTTAAAACTTGATCGTAGCCCCTAGAGTGACACCATTGATTAGGAGTGGAACGAGAAGGGCCTATCCTTGATCGGGGGAACAAGTATGAGCATACATGACAAGAAGGTGCTTCTCGACATTCCTTTTGAGAGACTTTGAGGATAGTCTCACACATATTTCTTGAGCATAGCCCCTAAGGCTTATTGATTGTCAAATGAAGCAAAAGAAGCCCTTGTTCTTGAGTCACATAGCCCCTAGGGCGTCACCATTTGTTGAGCAAAGCAAGAGTGACTCATCCTCGTGCGAGGGAACAAACATGAGAGGACATGGCAAGAGCTACTCCATTTCTCGGGAGCCTTTCGTCGTACTTTAGAAGCACATACTTGAAGAAGCTTTGAAAACTGAGACACATGTTGTTGCTATTTGCTGCCCAAGCCAATTGACTAGCTAGGGATTATTTGTGCAACCTCGTGCCTTTTTATGATGGGCTCGTTCTCGGATGGGTCTTGGTTACCACGGGCCTTCTTTTCATGAACCCAAAAATGCACACTGCTGGAGAATGATGCCAATAACCCAAGACAACCTTTTATGGTGCCATATCTTGTCGAGCCTTTTGCAATCCCAAAGTTGACTCGGTGGGAAATTGACTTACTGAGGAGACCCAATGTAGAACTTGTGCAGTTGTCTTCCTTAAAGGCCGGAGATCTCCATTTCTCTTTCCCTTCTCTCTCTCACTCTCTCATTTTTTTTATTATGACGCACCCTGTTTTTTGCCTAGACCGCCCTTTTGGGTTTTCAATCTAGCGGGCATCTCTTTTGCGTCTTCATTTTTTTTTTGACTCAATTTATGAGGAAGTGTACATTGACTCTAGCGGAGGATGAGAGACATGTGATTTTGCGGTGGAGACCTTTTGTCACTAATGATGAGTCACATTGACTTGGCTAGGGAAGTAGCCCTAGTATTGACTTCATGTATGTATATTTTTGAATGACTCACGGAGGCAAGTAAGTCATTAAGAGAGAAGAGAAGGAAAGCCCCAATTTGATTGCAAGAAATTGGGAGTATGCAGAAAGAATAGAAGCCCTAGACTCGACAAGGAACGAAAGTGATTCCAAATCTAGAAAAGTTGTTCAATCTTGAGGTGATTAATTCATTGGCAAATGAATCGTACAAAGATGTCTTAACAAGTTCGAGATGAAGGCCGATCACCATAACGCGCTAGGGCTAAACATATCTTCTTTCTTGCGTAAGACCGGACCCGAAGGTTGCCTACGTTCCTCTAGTGAGGAGGCTCAGGTCACCGTAGTTCTTGTGGATGCTCCATTCGTCTAGATGGTTGTTGCTTCGTCCTTGATCGGTGGAATGATGTTTATCTTGTACTTCTTTGATTGAGGGGGTTTTTTTTTTCTTTTTTTTTTTTGTGCTCTAACTTTTGCCTAGGTTGATTTGAGGATTTCAACCTAGCGAGCTTTTTTTTTTTTTTTTTTTATCCCCTTTTGAAAACATTGCTTCATGATTGTTGCTCCACCTTTCTTTGTCTTGATTTCGTTGTTGTTTATGTCTTCGTTGTTGATGTCATCGTCGATGTTTAGCCTCTAGGCGTTCAAGTGATAGTCTTCATTCTAAAACGTGTTTAGACATTTTTTCATCATTTTGCCAAGAATTAAATTGAACAACTTGGATGAGTGTATGAGGACAAGAACGACTTTTATTTAATGATTGACTCAAAATTTAACATTGGACGAGAGAAAACATTAATGCACACATTAGAGGACTTTTGACTCTCTTTTTTTTTTTTTTCTATTCCTAGGTAGAGAAAGAGAAACAGAGATTGTTGTCGTCATCCCCCATGTCGTTGTAGTCCTCATTGTCGTTGTAGTCTTCCATGTCACTACATTCTTCCATGTCATTGCTTGGGAACCCTTTGTCGTTGAAGCTTGTGTCTCTCAGAGCAAATTGTCAATTCTAACCCCCGCATCATACATGCTTGAAAAATCGGAGTGAAAAGCCCTACTAAGATGAGTGCGATAGTCCATTTTCAAACACTTCAAGAAGATGTCCATTTGTTCCTTCTTGGAAGGCCTATCAACCATCTCGGCTAGCTTGTCATTCCAATGGCGATAGAAGTCCCCAAATGATTCATCACCCATTTGCACGGTGCTCTCCAACTCTTTCTTGGTGGGACGGAACACGGAGTTGCCTTGATATTGTGACTTGAAGGCAAGCATTGCGGCATCCCAATTGAGGCGGGTGGAAACTGGAAGACCCATATACCAATATTTTGCGACCCCCTCGAGAGTAAGCGGGAAGCACTGTGCCATTATTTGAGGAGACACTTTCTTTGGTAGCATGGCCCAAATGTAGGAGTCGACATGAGCGTCGGGGAAAGAGTTTCCGTTGAACTTGTTAATATCGAGCATCTTGAACTTTTCGGGAAGAGCCTCCAATGTTTTCATGAGGAGAGAAGCTTGATGAAGATCGGTGCTTGGGCCGTTGTGAAAATTTAGCCCACTAAGCCTTTGGTCAATGTAGGATATGAGAGTGTTGACCAAACCGGTATCAATGCTTTGGACCTATCTTTCATTCGTGAGCCCTTTCAATTGGTTATTGAGTTGAGCAACTTCTTTCTTTTGGGCCGTTTTCACATGCTCGTAACGGGCTCGCCATAAATCATCCTTGCGGCGGACATTCTCGGCTAGTGTATCAACTTGCCCTTTCAATGCTTCCACCATGCGGAATAACCCTTCGTTGGACACGGGAATGCCGTTGTCGTTGCCGTTTGAAGCCATTGGACCTATGGAGAGAATACGGTTGATCTTAGGATGGCCCCACAAACACCTTTTGGATAAAATTATTTCACCCACAAACAAAAGTAAAGACTCAAACCACATAAAGAAAAGACTCTTTTTTTTATTTATTTACAAAGTCGGAAGGACATAGTCCTTTTTTGGGGTTTCTAGAAAAATAGTGGAATCGTCACACTAGTATATAGACCATCTCGCGGTCTCATATACTCATCGGATTCCACCACGCTTGTGATACCTACATGTGACGGGATTAAACTAAATTAATGTCATAAAGCATACATGCGGGGACGGATTTTTTTTTTTTTGTCCAAAATAACCACTTTGGGACGGAGTTTTATTTTGTCCCATAACAACCATTTGTTTCTTTTGGAAATGGCATGTATGATTTGATGACATTAGTTTAGGGAAATCTCGGTACATGAAACCGACTTGGTCACGGAGTGTTAGACCCTAACTAGAATTGTGTGGTTTGTGCTCGGCTTAAATATGAGGCTTAAAGGTCACCCCCGGCATGTAGTCTTGAACTACGCCACGAGCTGAGGTTTACCGCTTCGAGAGAGTCAAGGTCGGGTGGAGCTTGAAACTCTCTAGGACGGGCCTCGACGGGTTTGGGGTTGGACTTGTGCGACTCGATAGTGAGCAATTCATAGGAGTTTGTGCACGTAGTGTGAGGTCCAACATGTGACAAAATATATTTTTTTCCAAAGGAAATAAAAAAAACAAATAAGCACGTAATTTAAAACTTTCGAATCACCCGTGTGACCGATAAAAATGAATAAACAAAAGTAAAAGGGGGTGTTTGCAGGCCTGGTGCCCACACACTGTCAAAACTGCCCATTCTGTTCACTGTTCTGTTTACTGTTCCGTTCTGGAAAATGGCCCAGAAGCGCGCGACTCAGGGCAGTCACGTGGGAAGCGCGCGTATTGCGCCATGAATGTGGGAGGCGCGCGCATTTGGGGTACCTGTCAGAATGTCAGAAGAAACCGCGGACTCAGGGGATTGCCCTGGTCCCAAATTATGTAACTTTCCCCTGCAGAAACTTGTTAGCATAGAAATATGAAATTTGAAGGACATGATGGAAGGTGGGCGATTCTGGTAATAAGGGTCGGACGCGCGCGCTTTAGGCCAACAAGGCGGAGACGCGCGATTCCTTCCCTTTTTACCAGAATGCCCAGAAAACAGATATAAGAACACCAAAAGCAGAAAATGCAAGTTTAACCCTCTATGTCCCCGCGGAGTCGCCACTGTAGATACCCCGGGGAATCGTGGCTTGGCTAGAGCGGTGAATTACCTAGGATGTCTAATTGATTTTAAGAGTCGCCACCCACGTTTTAGAGGAAAGCGAGAAAACCTAAGAAAATAGCCTTTTATTGATTACGAAACCAAAGATTCTTGAGATGAGGGGTTCGGGGGTCGGGGGTTAGGTGACGGAGTGGGGAGTACTTAAACACCCACTCCGCCCCGCTTACGCGGGTCTTGCTACTTTTGGTGTTCTAATACTAAAAAGAAAAGTCCTTCAATTATTAATGTAAGAAGTGCTAACAATTACAATGGAAAGAAAGGGGAAAATTAAAAGGAAATAAAAGAGAATTGTTTTTTATATTAATTTATGCTAAAAGATTACATGTAACAATTATGCCAAACAATTACATGAAGAAATGAAATGAAAATTAAAGTGGAATTTGGAATGTTGGGATGTAACCTTGGCCAAACTTCAATAGTGAAGTGGCATTTTGGTTGTATCCCTTTTATGGAGATTGCATACACATTAAAGATGAAGAGTGTAATAAAAAGATTTTAACAAGGAGAGAAAATAAAGATAAGATAAAAGTTTATAAGAGAATGAACATTGTACCTTGTGCTTGAATGGGGAAGAACCAAATTGTCTATAGTGACCACTCTTTGAAAATGAATTTTATGTGTTTTAAAGTGTTTTTGATTCAAGAATTCTTCCTCTTTTTGTTAAGAGAATGAAAAGGAAAAGTCCCCCTTCCAATTATGGTTTGGAGGGGTTTTTATAGGTGTTAGGTAAGGCATTGTGCTCACAAAGGTGGCCCTTCCCCGGATCAAGGCAAGCCATAATGGCTTTGGGGTTACAAATCAGAAAATGAGGGAAATCTGGCAAAATCTGGGATTCTGGAGGTGGGAAGCGCGCACCTCCCCCCCTCCACTATGGGAGGCGCGAGCATCCCATAAAGGAGGGTGGAGGCGCGCTCCTCCCATCTTCAAGAAATCCAAATTTCAACCCAAAAGTTAACCCCGTTATGCAGTTAAGTCCCAAAACTAATGAGATCAGTCAGAAACTTAACGAACACCAAGAAAGTCAACGAAAAACAAGTGAAACAAAGACTCAAGGTTGACTTTGTCACTTAGTCAAATCCAAAACTAACGGAGTAAGTCGAGAACTTAATGGATAGTAACGAAAGTTAACGAAAAGTAATAAAACTTAACAGAAAAGAGGAAGACATAGAAATGTGTATGCAATCAGGACATGAGAGGTCCAAGGTGGGGTGTCTATAGAGCCCCTCGGCGACGTGGATTGCGAAGCAAAACGCGTCGACGAAATAAAGACAACCGCCGAGGACATCGACAAGAGAAAACAAAGACTCGATAAAACATGAATTTGAAATTTTCGAAGGATAGGGGTGCGTTCCCTGTATGAGCGGCCTTATTGATATAGAAAGGATATGGCGGGATCTGTTTTGCTGAAGCGGGATCCGTTTGCTGAAGCGGGATCCGTTTGCTGATGGCGGGATCCGTTTGCTGATGCGGGATCCGTTTGCTGATGGCGGGATCCGTTTGCTGATACGGGATCCGTTTACTGAATGAGGGATCCGTTTGCTGATACGGGATTCGTTTGCTGGTGCGGGATCCGTTTGCTGGTGCGGGATCCGTTTGCTGGTGCGGGATCCGTTTGCTGATAGGGATCTGTTTGCTGAATGCGGGATCCGTTTGCTAAGGCGGGATCCATTTGCTAGGGCGGGATCCATTTGCTGATGCAGGGACACAATTTGAACAAGGTGGAGGTGTGGGGCCACAATTTGAACAAGGAGAAGGTGCGGGGCAGCATCAACAACGGGCGAGGATGGCTTCTCGAAACTTCTGTCCCGACGAGTGGTATTTCACGATGGGGCAACACTTCGACTTGTATGTGGGCGTTGACAAGCATTGGTCTGGCAGGAGACTGATGGAGACGAAGGAGGTAACGATCTCGCTTCATTGCTTTTGGGTATTTTTATGTCTTTTATTTCATACTTGTTGTATTACTTTAAGACTGCGTTAAAATTAAATTAATCGTTCATGATTATTTAATTTTCTGAGATTGTTGATTATTTTGGGGACGGCAAATATATGCGCAAATAGATAAAATAAAGCATGCATGTATACTTCAATTATATCTCTTAGCATAGATTGGTATTTACTTGCTAGTTGGTAACGTACCTTTGCTGTGTTTACCTGCAGAGGATGAAATCTCGTGGGTCCACGAGGGCGGTGGCAGAGATGTGGCAGAGATTGCCGCCGGCTGGTGGTGCGGTGAAGGAGAGGATCTGGGCTCTGAGCTTCGGTCCGTTTTTTGATGCGGTACAGGCCGTAGAGGGGACCCAGAAGGTGATGGGTCTGGTTGAGGTGATGAAGGAGTATTGGTGGGACACTACCCACACATTCCATTTCAGTTGGGGAGAGGTGACCGTTACTCCGACCGACTTTGCTGCTATTATGGGCTCATGTTCACGGACGTGGAGCTACCTTTTGATGAGTCCTTATCTGAGGACCCGCTCCGTCAGGTGGAGTTGATTGGGATGCCGTTGGGCAAGGGTGTGAGGGAAACGGCTTTGAGGTGGGTCGTTTGAGGACCTTGGTGGTGGAGGAGGCTATCCGGGATTACGTTGAGGCGTTCATGATACTGAGTGTCGGGTGTGGGCTATCCTGTGGTACAGCTTGTCACAGACCCTGTTCCCGAGTGCTGGGACTTTTTATAGGTTTTCTTTGCTGGGTGCTCTGGCTGATCTGGAGCAGGCGATTTAGGTCTCTTGGGGCAGAGCAGCCAGGCTGGCAGAGATGTACCGGCCCTGATGTATGCTCGAGGTCTAGTACCTCATCTTTTGATTGTTTCTAGTTCACTTTTGAGGTATGTCTAAGACTTGCTTTTGTTATTCCAGTCCGTCTTTTGTTAGAACGATATGACTACAAAATACTGCCTTTTTCCACAGGTGTGGGTCTACGAGTTGTTCCACATTGCTCCCTTTAGCGTGCAGGGAGTCAAGGAGGTCCCAGTTATGAGGTTCTTAGCAAAGAGAACCGGTTGGAGGGCCGCGACAAGGCCAGGAAGATTCCCGATCTGGGGATTTTTACCTCGAGGTTGATGGTTCTTTTTGCATGAGGACTTCCAGTTCTTCCCTTGTCGGATCTAGTGCTGGCAGGGGTCGGTCAGGCTCAGGATTTCACTGCTTCTCGCTGCTTTTGACGGGGTTGACTGGGGATGCCATGTACCTTGGCGAAAGAGTCTGCAGGCAGCATAGCAGACATCCTATGTTATGGGCCCCGAGTGAGCCTCCGAGGGATATGCTATATTCCGGCTAGGATGAGGAGGAGCAAGGACTACCGGGCGCGTCTACTCAAGCCATTTGTATCAGAGTGGGGCTGATTATGAGTGGTTCGTGGAGCATGTGCTGCTGAGTCCGCAGGTTTTGGCGAGGAGGCAGGCTGGTGCCTATCCGTGCTGGCTTGAGTAGAGGAGCTAGATATGGTATGGATATTCTACGGTTCTCTGATAACATTAGGAATGCAGCGGGGAGGCGTTGAGGTGGACTTTGACCTGACTCCTACTGAGGCTGATGAGGTTACTGGGGCCCAGCTTCTTCCTCTTGGAGCTACGGTATATTACCCTTTGATTTCTGTCTTGCACACGCACACTTTAGACTTGTATCTGAACTTGTGTTTATTTGTCCCAGGTGACTCGGGAGGGTTACATCCACTCTCTCTGTCGGGGTAACATTTTCGAGCGGTTATTCAGGATCTTGGCTGCCGCTTGTACCTGCCGTCAGGAGGATGTGGTGGTGCCGCCGCGCAGAGAGAGAACACACCTACGGAGGCTGCTTCCTCGTCTCGTGCCCGCCGGAGGTCTGTCAGAGGTAAAGGTTTGGGAGCCGGTGGATCCCATTATATGCGGCAGCGGGGCCATAATGATGATATGATGAGGAGGAGGATGTTGATATTGATGATTCCGACTCGGACTAGGTGTAGTCCTTATTCCTGCATTTATTAGGAGGAGAGAGAGAGAGGAGAAACAAACAGATACATTTATGTACGATATTTTTATTCGTTCTTTGTATGTAATTAATTAGTATTTTATTTACATGTCTTTTCATTTGGTACAATGCATGAGCCCTATGGGTAAAACGGGGGTTACACACTATCAGGCAGTGCCACCTTCTTTGTCGGTCCTCTTTTTGATTTGGGACTTTCAAAACGTCTGAGATGGGTCTATTCCGGCGTTTGACAGGGACAGACTTGCACATCTGTATGGAATGGCTTATGTGGCCGTGTGGCCAATCATGGGGAAGGAACTTGCCGTACGTCTAATCCCTGGTCTGACAACATTTTCGTCAGATTTCTCCTTGTACGATCAGGACTTGAACTCCCTACCCTATTTAATCAGCAATCTCGCAGAGAGACGAGGCAGAAAGCAGTTTTTTTCCTTTGAAGATCTGGGTTAGGAAGCTTTCGAAGACAACCTTTGCCAACTTTGATAGGAGATTCGGGATTAAGTGCCTTTGGTCCCTGTTCAGGTTAAGTCTGATGAAAACCTGATCTGTGCTGTTGTCAAGTTCTGGGACAATGAACATCATGTCTTTAACTTCTCCTATAATGAAATCACTCCAATGTATGAAGACTTTGTGGTCTCTGTGGTGCGAGTGTGACGGATAGGGTAGCCATGAGGCAGTACCAAGTGCCTGCAAACTTCGGGTTTCCCAATTGCTGTGGGTTTCTATCGAAGATGCTAGGGACTTGCTGTTGGATGGTGACGTTGACCTCTGTGGGCTCCCTATCAGGTTCATTAATAACAAGATTGAGTCTGACATGGCTCTGTACTGTCTGGCCCTTTGTCTACTTGCCTCAATACTATTCCACTTTATGTAGGAGTGGCTACAATGGGTTTCTCGACATGGTAGACCAGGCTCGGGCCAATCGCAGTATTGTTCCTTGTTTTCTGGGGGAGACCTTGCATGGTATTGGAGAGTTGGCCTCGGGAGCTCGAAAGATGACCAGAGGAAGTACCCGACTGTTAACCTTGGGTTGCAGGAGAGGTTGCGAGTTTTGAAGGAACCTGTCGGGCAGTATTACCTTGGGTTTATCAGAGTAGGCGAGTAAAGCAGTTATTTGCAGGGATGGTTCAGTCTCTGCATGGGTAATATAATGGCACAGATGGGCACGGCTCAGATTAAATAGATGGTACCTCATTGGGGGGGTTATAAGAGCACGGTGGGCTAGAGAGCGGTCTCTGCATGATTCGGGTCCCTGCCTTTGATGAGACTACTTACTACTACGTATTACGGGTGTGCTGTCAGTACGGGATGCTCAGATTATACCCTCTTCTTGGGAAGATACTTGTAGCAGGGTCATTGCTAGGATACTTCCCATGAACAGTGGGGTTGCAGTACTTTTGGAGCAATGTTGGTCTTATGCTCTCATGCCCAACACTCTCTGTATAAAGAGACCACGTGACATACTTCTGTCTCGAGAATACTTGGACTGGTACCAGATGACCTTAGGGAATATTGGACAGACTTTGAGACGACTGAGACGTAGGGTGGTGGTCCCTTATGTCTCGAGCAGACGCTTGAGGGAGGATGAGAATGTACGACGGGAGGTGGGAGACCGAGTTGGCTCAGCTAGCACGTATTGAGAGGAAAAGAAAGAGAGAAGGCCCAACAGAGGTGACTCAGTTGAGGAAGGACTTATTTGCGGATCCTACTAGACGGGCTAGACGCGGACAAAGAGACAAGAACCGAAGAAGGATGAGGAAGAGGAAGAGGAGGAGTAACGGGAGTATCCAACCACAGTCATTGCAGACACATAGTTTAGATTTTAGTTTATTTTAGTTTCTTTATGTTAGGCCCAATTGGTAGGAAAATAGGCTAGAGGGGGGGTGAATAGCCTAGTTAAACCTTTTTTTTTTTTAAAGAAACACTTTTATAAATGTAAAGTCACTTATCAGATTGCAAACTATTATCAGTAAGCGCAGCGGAGAAGATATGACTTGTTTTAACTCACACAAAATCAGTTTATGAAAAGGTTTTGAGAGCTTGGTTTAAACACAAAGTAGTTTCTAAAAGTTCAATGCAGTTTCAAGAGATTGGTCAATAGAAATGATGATGAGTCAGCAAGAACAGTAATGATTTGCCGGTGATAGAGTTCCAACCGGCAAGGACAGTAAGTAACAGAGGACACAGAGATTTGGAGAGGTTCACAGTGTAAATACTGCTACGTCCTCTACCAAGTTTGGTCAGAACTTGGATTTGGGTTAAGAGCACTATTAAATATCCCTAGTCTATTACAAGAGCGGCTTTGCCGGATACAAAGACTAAATTCTAGAGATAGTTTAATGAATCGTAAAACAAATATCTGACCAAGTGTATTTAAGCGGCAAGTTCAAAAGAACTTATCTCACTCAGGTGGGTGTATAAAACTCAGACAACGTATTCCTTAAAATAATCTAGTTCGGGAATACTAACAGTGTTGTAGAGTTTGTGCACAAGTGTATGTCCTATTAAATGATCTAATGATTATCTGGACAAGGAATGTTTGAGCTTCAATGAATGCTGCAAACAACCAACTCTCTTCAATGCACTAAAATCACCAACCTTCTTCAATGCACTGAGTCCTCTATATATAGGAGGAGTTAATGTCTTAGCTTGTTGAAGAAGGATAACATTTGAATTTCCAGCTGGGTAGGTGAGGAGCATTTAATGCAGTATCCTTGGCATTAATGGCGAAGATACGCGTGCCTTAAAAGTCTGATGGGTAAAGACCCCTTTGTCTCAACCGTTACCTGCAAAAGCAAGTAGAGACAGAGTATAGCTAAAAGTAGCTATGTGTCAGACGGCGTAGAAATCATTACAGAGCAGGTAAACTACTTTATGATAAAACAGTATAGAGACAATCAGCAAGGTTGACTTTAATGAAATGATGTCACCTGACTGATAGTGCAGACTGTCTATTATATCGGCATGTTGTGAATGGAGTTGATCGGCAACTTCTTTAATAAGTTGATCGGCAACTTCTGTAGCAAGTTGATCGGCAACTTGTTTACTGGTCTGCTGATTTGCTTCCTCTTGCTGGTTTGTCTTGAATGAAGAGTTGAAATACACCTGTACTGATCACAAAGGATCCTAAGGGCACCTTAAAAAGGTTCTAATAAAATTGGGGGACCCTAAGTGTAGACATGATTGGGATTAAGTAATTCTAGGACCTAGGTATCTATTTGAACAACAATCTCCTCCTAATTACTTAAGTCCAATCACCCTTAAAGCTAACGACATCTCTTATCTTAGGGAAAAGATTTCTAAGGATATCTAGGTATAACCAAATCCTAAGGTAGTCACACTAGATGTCTAATGCAAAAGGTGGATTCACCAAAATAAATGGTGAAGCCGGTTCAAGGAATCGGCAAGAGTGATGATCTGCAAAAGGAAATAGCACAGAATAATGCAGATAACAACACAAATATAAGAAAAACATATTAGCACAATAAAAATTTTATAAGCAAAGAAATTTGTATGTGAAGGTCTTCATAAGATATCTACATCATAGGCTATGTGATTCAAGGATCAGCAGCTGGAGGATCAGAAATCTTGGGATCTGCTGCTGGAGTTGAGTCCTTTGTAGATTCAGACTTCCTAGCCTTCTTTCTTGCTTTTTCTTCTTTTCTATCAGCTTTCCTCTTTGCTTTGCTCTGTCTTCTCTAAGCACTCTCTAATCTATCAGATAACATCTTGTTGTTTCCCTCGAGAGCAGCAATCTTCAATTTGGCTTCAAGAAGTTCATTCTGAATATCAGCAAGTTTCTCATCAGAGGCTTCAAGTTTGCTGCGGGTGTCATTGTGCTCGGCAAGTAAGATTTTCTGTTGAGTGACAAGAGAGCCATTTAACTCAGACAGATTGAAAACGCGTTAGTTCAGTTCTTTCTTGCAGCAGATTTTTCATGTCATTGTAAACAGATGTCCTGATTCTGATCACATCCTCCTCCTGATTGGACTTATGAATCTGCTTAGATAGCTCCTTCGTGGATTGTTTGAACAGGTCCACAATGGAGTGGGAGAAGTCAACCAAATCACCACGAGTAGGAGGCGCATTCTGATTAAAATCATCTCCTTCTTCAAAGCAATGAAAATCATAGAGGCTGTTGAAGACAATAGGTCTATCAACATAGATCGGTGCAGCAAAAGAATTTGGATTTCGGAGAACCAGAGAAGGGACAAATTCTTCATTATCCAGATCAGCATCCTCGATCTGTACCTCATCGGCTACAATCTGCATATCATCGTCAGAAATAACGATCGGCAGAGGAGAAGAAGAACAGGAACTGGAGGTGGAGGCAAAGAAAAAATTCTTTGAAGCATAGGATCTCCATCATCGCAAGATCTAAGTCATCGGCAGAACCATCATCAGCAGAAAAACAAGATCGGCATCATCAGCAGGAGCAGCAACAATCTCGGTAGCAAAGAACTTCAATAGGAATGAATGTGGAGACAATATCATCGGCAGGTCTAGGATAAACAATCTCCAGAGGAAAGTTTGGATGGATAATAACGTCTCTATCCCTGAAAGATGAAAGATGCCGTGTCTTCCATAGAAAGCAGCAAAGCAAGCTGAAACTCCAAACAAGCATAGCCTTCCAATATCATGATTACCAATCTGGCATTCAGCAGCCTAGATGTGTAAACCATGTGATCGGCACGCTGACGAGGATGAAACATCGGCAGAGTAATGGCAAGTGCAGCTGATTTGACTAAGTGCACAAGACCACGAGCGTTGAGATGCCAATACTTTAGAATTTCTTTAAGTTCATCATTGATCATAGAGCATCTCCTCATCCCCATTTGAAGTGATGAGAACTTCTTTAGGAGATAGACCAGGGAGAACGACCTTACCACCTATCTTCAGTTTGCCAGGTAGTAGACATCTAGGTTCATAGACAATCTTTCGCTTCAGTCTAGAAATCCGAGGAGTCTTTCCCTTTGTACGAATACGGTCATCTTTGATCCATGGAAGGAATATTGGTCTGTCACTGGTTGAGGCACCAGAAGAGAATGGATGCTTGGTGACATGAGGGTGATCTTTGCCAAACGGAAGTGGACGCCTTTGGGGGTATACTTGAATGATAGCCTCGGATGAACATTAAAGAGAGGCTGTCCAAAGCTGTTGGAAGGGATAGAAACATTGGTAGTGTACCAATTTGAGCACATCATATCCTTCCCATTCTGAAAATAATCATAGCTGGGAGGTGGAGAAGTATCAACAGCATCAGGATCAACAAAAGCTTGTTCTCCAACCTCCATGTAATCAGCAGGATCAGCTTCATCAACATGATTTCCATCGGCACGAACATCAGTTGGAGCAGGAAGAGGAAGGGGTAAAACAACAGTAGGCAATCTGAATAAAGGCTGTAGAAGAATTTCTTCGAATTGTAAGCTAGCAGCAATTTTAGCATCCAAATTAGGAGTACTTCCTTCAGTACCTCCTCCCAATTCCACAACCTCCTTAATACCAGTAGAGGGACAATCTGTATTTCAGGAGTAACTGTAACTAACTGAGTGTCAGTAGTTTGCTCAGCAAGATGAGTGTCAGTAGTTTTCTCATCAGTCTCTCCTCCTGAAACAGATACATCCATCTGTTGAGTGTCTATAGTTGTCTCAACTGGGCAGGTAGGTCGGTAGATACTTCAATCAGAGGTTGAGTGTCAGTAGTTGTCTCAACTTGAAATTCCACTATCTCCTTAAAATGTTCATCAGTATGACTTCCTTCAACACTACTATCATCCTTCAATACAGATTCTGCAAAGACTTCACCAGAGGGAGCTTTAGTCATGACAGTTCTGATTGGCATCTTGTCACTATCTGTTGTAAGTGAAGTGGAAGGAGAGTCAGCAGCAACTTTGTGAGCACAAACTAAATCACCAAATAAATCAGCACCATCATCATCAGCATCACTATCAGTAGAATCACTATCTTCATCACGCCCATCGGCAACAAACTCTTTATCAGTAGCATCTGCATCGTCGGCAGAGTGAACATCGGCATCTGTCTCGGTCTTGCTGCTGCTTGGCGAAGGAACATGAGCATCTTTATCGGCAAGGTCTTCAGCGGCACGACGATCGGCATCTTGCTTCAACAGAAATTCATTAGACTTTTCAATCAAGTCCATAGTGACCTTCTTTACTGATCTATGAAAGTGAGCATTGAGAGGGCTGACAGCAGGAGCCTCATCATCATTGTATGGCAGCAAATCTTCATTATTTTCAAGTCTTCCAATCTGATACGGATCAAACTCTGTGAATTGAGAGAGCTGATTAAATGTCCTGGCATAGATGAGCCACACGTCCTGAACCATCAAGTCTTGTCTAATTCTATCTTGAAAAAGATAGACTTGGTTCCAGTGTAGTGGTAGGAATTCAAAATATCAACCAAAATTGAGCTTTAGTTCAGCCTCTTTCAACTGCTTGAACTTTGATAGAGGGACAAACTTCTCTTTCCACATATCAGTGCGTCTGTCCAAACTCTTTTGATCAACATAATCAGCAGGATTTCCGGGAGTGACAGTGTCTTTCATCTCTTCATGAAACTGAAGAAGACGACGAATAAAGGGAGGCAGATGGTCAATCGGAAAGACCCATTTCTTGATCAAGACCTTGTTGGTGAAGGACCAAGGATTCTTGTAGAAGGTGTGGAAAGTTGGGTTTCTGATTGGAGCGCATTTCCTAGGAGTCTGAGACTTGAGCTTCTCAATGACATCCTCAATACTTTTGCCATCGGCAAAGTCATCAGTGAATTCTTCATCAGGAATTTCAACCTTGACAGCAGGATCGGTAGTTAGGGAAGCACCGGCAAGATGAGCAGGGGCAAACCTAATTAGCTTGGCTCTTGGATCAGCAGGAGGAATAGTGGAAGAAGGAACTTCATCGGCAAGCTTCACCTTCTTTATCACCACTTGATCGGCAACCTTTACCAGTTTTCTTTTCTTTGGAGCACCAGGAGTAGAATCGGCAAGAATCCTATCAGTTGAAGGAGCAGGAGTAGAGACTGCTGCTGATTGAGAAGCAACTGAAGGAATGGTCTTTGCCTTTTTCTTCCTCTGAGTAACAACAGTGCAGGAGCAACAGAGGGGGCATCGGCACTGGAAGCATTCTTTGAAATCCTTTTCCAATCCTTAGCATCAAAGAACTTCAACCTATTGAAAGGCAAGCTGGATGGAAAGCGATCGGCAGCCACTACATTGGCATTTCTCCTCAGAATCATACTTATCAACAGATAATGGCATCCTTTTCCAGGATTGGCCTTGTTCTTCAATCTGTCAGAAGCCCACTTATCAGCAGCCGTAGCGATAATCCTGAATATGTAGGCACACCAGTTGAATTCAATCTGCAGAACAATGGCGGCCATAGCTTCAAACTGCACATCAGTAATATTGCTGTGGGATCCAGATCGGCAAATGAGACATCTATCAACTATCTCAGCCAAAGCATAGTATCTTCGGGGATAGTGAATCTTCAGATGATTAGTACCACTAAGCCTTGTGCCAGCACCTCTCATGATAATCCAAGCCCTATCCAGTTCCTGCTCATCAACTAGAGCACTCAACCCTTCATTCCCAAGATTGGGAAAACTTCAGAGATAGAAGAGGGAGTAAGAGAGATCTGCACGCCCAAAACAGTAGAATTGATGGAGACGATAACGGAGGAGTCAGCACGAGAGCGGACAACAGAAGAGTTTGAGAAGAATTCTTTGACAAGATCCACAAATACTGAACTAACTCCTGATGGAGTGATGAACGAATCAAGCAGGGACCCAATAAGAAATTCTTCAAGAAAACCCCGTCGGCTTCGTCGTTGAAGTAGTCGGAGTCAACATAGCCTCCGTAGATATCTTTTGCGGACATTGTCTGCAAAATTACTCAAACAACTCTCAATGTTAGAAATAAAGACAAATCAAACCATAAATGATTAGAAATGAGTAGAGTATAAACATTACACTTACCAGATTATGAATAGATGAACAAATAAAACGATGAACTGATAATCTGGAAAGAGGAGAGATAGAGAGAATAGAGAGCAGAGAGAAAAAATGGCGGAGAAAAAGCTTAATGGAATTTTGAAAGGCGTTATATATGTTATGGGGGGGAGAGAGAATATGAGAGGGCAAAGGAGAGAAATAACTGTACCTATAATCTCGAAGAACGTGCGCACGCAAAAAATTAATGCGCACACAAATCAGTAAGGTGAACAGTTAAAGGTAAGAGGAGAAAGGGTAAATTAGTCAAAAATAAAATAGAAGTGATGATGACCTGTTTACCTGCTGATGTATCGCATTAAAATGGAAATACATCTTGACACGATTTTGGATAAGAAAGGTACACACACGTGTTAGGGAGATGGTGTGACCGATGTACCTTTGATTTGATTGCTCGCTCACGTCATGTGTCAGGAATCTTAACTTTTGCAGAGACGTGCTGATTTGATTTTATAAATCGGCAAGATAGCTTGAATCGGTAAAATGATTGAATCGGCAAGATATTGAATCGGTAAGATATATAGATAGAATCGGCAAGATGATTTTGACAAAATTTTGATCGGCAAGATTTTTGTCGGCATGTCGGTCGCAAGATAATTGATGCTCTGCTGATTTGATCGGCAGACTAACACAAGTAGCAAAGTTAGCACAATTTTAACCATAAAAATCAATCATACCTAATTCCCCTCTGAGGAATTCAAATCTTTTCTGATCCAGGGCTTTATTAGTATGTCTGCTCTTTGGAAATCGGTATGGACTTTGAGCAGCACAACATTCCCTTTTCAACATTTTCCTTCAGGAAGTGGTACTTGATGTCTATGTGCTTGGTTTTGGAATGCATGACCGGGGTTGTTTGAAACTGAGATTGCTGATTGGTTGTCACAATAGATGGGACAAATTTGAGATGGAACTTCATAGTCAACCAGCTGCTGCTTCATCCATACATCTGTGAACAGCAACTGCCGGCAGCTATGTACTCAGCTTCAGTAGTGGAAGTGGAAATTGATGCTTGCTTCTTACAGGACCAAGACACAATCTATCACCAAGAATTGGCAAGTTCCACTTGTACTCTTTCTGGTCACCCTACAAGCTGCAAAGTCTGCATCTGAGTAACCTATTAGATTGAAAGATGAATCTCTTGCATACCATAATCCAAGGTTAGCAGTGCCACATAAATATTTAATAATACGTTTTACAGCCTGCAGATGGGATTCCCTAGGGTCCCTTGAACCTGGCACAAACACAAACAGGCAACATAATATCTGGTCTACTGGCAGTAAGATAGAGGAGTGAGCCGATCATACCTCGGTAGACAGTCATGTCTACTTTCTTACCAGACTCATCCTTATCTAAATGATGTTAGTGCCCATCGGTGTGCTTTGAGAGTGAGCATTGTCAAAGCCAAACTTCTTGATAAGTTCTTTGGCATACTTGGCTTGACTGATGAATATTCCCTCATGGGTTGTTTGACTTGAAGTCCAAGGAAATATGTTAGTTCACCCATCATGCTCATCTCGAACTTGCTCTGCATCAGTTTCTCAAATCTCTTGCAAAGTGATTTCGTTAGTGGAACCAAAAATAATATCATCGACATAAATTTGAACAAACAATGAATGACCCTTATGCTTGGCAACAATAAAAGTAGTATCGATTTTACCTCGAGTGAAGCCTAAGCCATCGCTAAGTAAGAACTTAGATAGGGTTTCATACATGCTCTTGAGCTTGGTTTAGGCCATAGAGAGCTTTCTTCAATCGGTAGACAGACATATCAGGCTTCTTGGAGTCCTCAAAACCTGGTGGTTGTTCAACATAAACTAGTTCTTGGAGTTCTCCATTCAGGAAGGCACTTTTCACGTCCATTTGATATAGCTTGAATTCTTTGAAGGCAGCATAGGCTAAGAAAAGTCTTATAGCTTCCAATCTTGCAACAGGAGCAAATGTCTCATCGTAGTCGATTCCTTCCTCTTGACGGTAGCCTTTAGCAACTAACCTTGCTTTGTTTCTAATGATTTTTCCCAGCTTCATCCAATTTGTTCCTGTAAACCCACTTAGTACCAATAACTTCCTGAGAAGTTGGTCTTGGCACAAGTTCCCATACTTTGCATCTTTCAAACTGATTCAGTTCCTCTTGCATGGCTTCAACCCAACCAGGATCGGCAAGAGCTTCTTCAGTCTTCTTTGGTTCTATATCGGAGACCATAGCAGATGAGAAAAGCTTTCAGCAATGCTCTACTAAGGTTCCTTGTTAATCTGGGACCAAAGAACATCACCAATCACATTTTCTAATGGATGATCACGAACTGTTCTGACTTCTCTCGGCACATTCTTGTCTTACTGATTCTTGTTGTAAGGATTCTAGAGGAGGATCAAGATCAGCAGATTGGTGTAGGAGAAGAACTTTGAGTGAGAGGTGTGATGAAGCTTGGAGGATTAGGTCTTATAACAGAAATTGGTTGAGGCTAGATCTGTCTTCAGGTGATGATCAGCAGAGTTTGCATCGGCAAACGGATTATGAAATTCATCAGCAGGTTCTGGTTCTGCTGTATAAGAAAAAATACGGAGCATCTGCTGATTCTTCTGCTGAAATGACTGGATCAGCAGGTGGTACTTGATCTGCAGGATTAGTATTACTGGATTCACCTGTCTCATGAGCACTAGACACATTAAGTACTATTTGGAGCCTTTGTCAGACTCTAACAAATCAAATTCATCAAAGGTTACATGAACAGATTCAACAATTTTCAAAAGTTTCTTATTGAAACTCGAAAGGCCTTACTGTGTTTAGCGTATCCAACAAAGATTCCTTCATCAGCTTCTCTCATCAAATTTTACCTCTGTGCTCTTTTCCATTGTATAGCACGTAACATTTGCAGCCGAATATCTTGAAGAATCCAATGTTGGGAATTCTACCTCTCCAGTTCATAAGAGTCTTGTTATGGAATTTGTTGATTAGAGATTTGTTCTGGGTGAAGCAGGCTGTATTGATCGCTTCAGCCCAAAAGTACTTCGGCAGCCTGGCTTCGGCAATCATGGTCTTACCAGCTTCAATGAGAGTTCTTTCTTCCCTCTCAACAACACCATTTTGTTGTGGTGTACCGGCAGCTAAGAAGTTTTTGGTCTATACCATGATCATCACAGTACTGAGGCAATACCATTGTTCTTGAATTCAGTGCTGGTTGTCTGATCTCATACTGATGATATCGCTTTCTCTCTGAGTTTGTAGTAGTCTGAATAACTTGGTGGCAACAGCATAGGTGTCATCTTTGTGACTGAAAGTTTTCCACCCAAGTATATCTAGAGAAATCATCTACTACAACCAAGGTGTATCTACTTCCCCGATACTTGCTGTAGATGTGGGGCCAAATAGATCCATATGTAGCAATTGGAGGCACTTAGAAGTTGACATGCAGGGCTTGCTTAAAAGATGACTTATGTTGTTTTCCAAGCTGGCAGGCCTTG
>JAOWBW010002177.1:0-70603 GCA_026119855.1 Campanula takesimana
AATTTTGGGGCGAATGAGTGACAATTAATCACTGGCACTACAAGAACCTCCAAATACCAGTAATCAGCATTGTGAATTGCATGAAAAAACAAAAGTAGACACGACCATTGGGGCGGATGAGTAACAATTAATCACACTACAAGACCCTCCAAATCCAGTAATTCAGCATTGTTAAATTGGAATGTGAGAGCACATAATTCACTTTTGTTATAGTTTCCATATAAATAATCAGGTATCTCACACCACATTGGATTTTCTTACAACCTTACTCCTATTTGTTTCAACATTAGGGCGACAACCAATAAATAAACAGCACTATTGGTAAATATTACTCCGTATTAAAAAGTGGCTGCATATACATATACTAGCTGATAGCTTGCAAAATGATCACCTGGTCAAGTTTATAGGAACAACCTTAGACGGGGTTCGGAGTTCTTTCCTCCGCAACTAACCTGAAATTCACAAACACATAAAGATAATTAAATTAGGCCAAAGTACATAAACTGTCAGACAAGTAAAAGCGAGAGAGACCTGAGCGAGGAAGGCTTCAGCGTCTTCTTTGCGAAAGCAGAGCAAGCCAATAGACTTGACGCCGTTTGATCAGAAATGAGGACGAACTCGTTGCTGGAATTGCTAACCGTATACAAAGAGGTTCCTGCAAGCGTCTTCGCCACTGCATCAGTGCTCAGCGTAACATCGGCGGGACGCTTTTTGTCGGGCGACTGTGTTGCGATAGCGAAGCGAATGGCAAAGTGATAGAAGAAGGAGAAGTCGCTGATGAGTCCAGTCTAGTCGGCCATAATTTACCGGCCAGCCGTCTGGTGTCGTCGAGGCGAGTGGAGAGGTCGGCGCCGAGCGGAGGCAATGCTGGTGGATGAAGGAGGGGAGAGAGAGGAGAGGATTTTGGGAGGAGAAGACGGTCTTGGGGACTCCATTACCGAGGAAGAAGGAAAGGTGGGTGAATACTATAGTGTGCGACCCAAATATGAAATGCCTCGCCTTTGGGCTATTTAATTGGGCCTTTATCTACAGTTATATTAAGACGCCTTTAACTGGCCTACAAAAGAAACAAGAATAACCAATCTTTCAATAAAATCTACTCTGTATATATTAAAAGTCAAGGTAGAGTCTTTAGGTGGTGTGGTGCCATGTAGGGCGTTAAAGTAGAGTCTTTAGGTGGTGTGGTGCCATGTAGGGCTGTTAAATGAACCGAGCCAATTCGAGCTCGGCTCGGGCTCGGCTCGTTAAAGCTCGGTTCGAATGGGCTCGAAGTGCTATTCGAGCTCGAACCGAGTTTTTGAGCTCGAATTTTTATCGAGCCGGCTCGTGTTCGGCTCGTTTGTTCGACGAGCTTTGTTCGAGCTCGGCTCGTTAGAGCTCGGTTTGTGTTCGGCTCGTGTTCGGCTCGTTTAAATCACGCAAAACTCGTGCTCGGCTCGATAAGCTCGTTAACACGGGTTATTTTGTTTGCGTTTGGCTCGAGCTCGGCTCGTTAAGCTCGAGCTCGACTAAATAATCATCATTATTACTTTTGTGATGAATACATATACATTATATGTATATACAACATTGTACAAGGAATAATCATAACTATAATATTTTTATCTTCAAAATGAATCAAACAATAATTGTACAACAACTAAAATTAATTTAATTTTTATACATTCATATAATGATCATATAGCGACTATACACATACAATACAATAATACAATATAGATTGTACAACAACTAAAATTAATTTATTATATGCACATTCATTATGAAACGTAGAGATATATACACAATAGTCGGGTTTTTTTTTCAAACTAATTTATTATTTTCAATGTACACATATTTGTCTTATATTATTTTTCTCATTGAAATAAAAAATAAAATTAACATCTATTATTATAGTTATATATGCAAGTATATTTAATTATTCAAATATAGAATGATCAAAATGTTTATCATTTACACATACACACGCATATATATTTCACACACACACACACACACACACACACACACACACACACACACACACACACACATATATATATATATATATTATTTATGTATATTGTATAGTGAATATTATATATACATACATGTAACACATATTTATATACATAAATATATGTATGTATGATATGTGTGTGTCTATATGGAATATTGGATGTTATATATATTATTTATGTATATTGTATAGTGAAGTATTATATATACATACATGTAACACATATTTATATACATAAATATATGTATGTATGATATGTGTGTGTCTATATGGAATATTTATGTTATATATATATATATATATATATATATATATATATATATATATATATACACACACATACGTACATATAGCACATATTTATATACATTATTATACACTCCCTCTATCCTGCCGATTTAGGACATTTTGACATTTTTAGTGTCATACTCGACGTAGTACGGCCAAAAATGGAAAGATAATATTACTTTTGTTCTCATAACCTCCTCCATTCATTCTAGTTCCTCTTAAGTCGGCCGGGACGAAGCCGTATATGTGTGTGTATGTATGATGTATGTATGTATTATATGTATATATACATACATGTAACATATACTATATTATACACCTAGCGTAGCGTACGTTTTACTAAATACAGTTGACTAAGTATAATAGCGTCATTTAAATGCTATATACTAACCAAAAAGTTTGTCTGACTTTGACTTTCATAGTTAACTAATTGTTAAAACGAATAGTTAACTATTAATAGTTAAATATAATAGTTAGCTATTTATAGTGAAATATAATAGTTAACTATTTGTTCTTAATTTTTTTTTACCATAGTAACTATAATAGTTAACTATAATAGTAAAACTATTTGAATTTTGGTAATGTAGAATCAAATTATTTGAATTTTGATTAATATTTTATTAAATATTAATTTACATATTTATTAATGATTTAACAACCATTTTTAATTTTTACGACAATTAATAATTTAGTGTAAAATATTAGTTAAAGTTTTAGTAAATTTGATAAGTAAATATAAAATTTGGGACAGAAGGAGTATATTACAACCTGATGGTATATATACGATTCAATTAATCGTTTGTAATATGAGAAGTTAAATGAACAAGGCTTTTCAAAAAAAAAAAAAAAATCAAAAAAAAAATCAGGAGGTTACATTTGTAAATTAGACATATTTTGAGATCAAGAAATAGAAAAAAAAAAAAAAATAGTGTTTTGTTCAAAATGTAGAGAATACTTATCAGAGCTCGGTAAGGCTCGAACTCGATAAGGCTCGAACTCGAGCTCGTTTGATTTCATAATTTTCAGAAAAATGTTTAAGCTTGAGCTCGGCTCGTAAAGGCTCGAGTTCGAACAGATCGTGAAAGGCTCGAACTCGATAAGGCTCGAACTCGATAAGGCTCGAACTCGAGCTCGTTTGATTTCATAATTTTCAGAAAAACGTTTAAGCTCGAGCTCGGCTCGTAAAGACTCGAGTTCGAACAGCTCGTGAAAAGCTCGCGAGCCAGCTCGAACTCGATTCGATTCGAGCTCGAAAAAGGAAAATGGGCTCGAGCTCGATAAAAGCTCGAGCTCGATAATTCGTTAACGAGCTCGAGCCCAAAACTCCTCGGCTCGGCTCGTTTACAGCCCTAGTGCCATGTGAACAAGTTTTGGATAACTCGTGCCACATCATCCATAGCATTTTAATTATGTGACTTTTCATTTTTCTCTTACTAGCTAATAGTATTAATTAATTGTAATAGTTACTATATTAGTTAACTATTACTATTAATAGTATTAGTTTATTATAATAGTTAACTATATAAGATAACTATTACTATTAATAGTATAAGTTAAGTATAATAGTTACTATAAAAGGTAATTATTACTATTAATAGTATTAGTTAACTATATAAGATAATTATTACTATTAATAGTATTAGTTAAATGTAAAAGTTATTATATAAGATAACTATTACTATTAATAGTATTAGTATTAGTTAATTGTAATAGTTAATTATATAACATAATTTTACTATTAGTAATATTAGTTAAGTGTAATAGTTACTATATAAAGTAACTATTATTAACAACAAGATTAACTAATTAGAATAGTTACAATATATTGTAACTTTACAATATATTGTAACTATTACTATTATTATTATTAGTATTTTTTTGAAAAAAATTACTATTATTAGTATTAGTTACTATATATAATAACTAATACTTTTAACTTATTATTTACGATAAAAGTTATTTGGTCTGTCTTAGGGTAATAGTCGTACTTTCTATTTTGGTACATCCTAGAGTAAGAGTGTCTTTCTTAAAATTGCAAAGAATCTTTACTATTCATCTCACTCATTCTATCCCCTACTTTATTTTTATACTCATAATACCAATCAATTTACTATTCTCTCTCGTTTATTCTCTCTCTTACTTTACTTTTACACTCACAACACTTAAATCATGTCCACCATTTCTTATTCTCCGTGTATTTGAGAGGTAGCACTCTTAATCTGGGACGGAGGGAGTACTACTTAGGTAACCATTATCTTTTAATTTACTATTTATTTAAGCTCATAATTACTATAATGTTAATTATAATTAAAACATTATTTTCTTAATCAATCAAGAGTAAAAATTGACATCATTATAGGACAAACGAAGTAAATTTTTTTTAAAAAATTATAAATTTATTCTTAACTAATACTATTAACCATCTTAATATCTATTTTATACTATAGTAACTAAAACTATTTCCACTATTATTAAAAAATCACAAGTAGATTTATATATATCTTTAAATTTATTTAAAATATTTTAAAAATTATATAATGTAATTATAAATATCTACGCACAAAACAAAAACACCCGTGCGAAGCACAGGTTAATTCCAAAATGACAATTCAGTTGCAAAGAAGTTAATATGTGTTGTAAACCGAAGTTGTGGGGTTGGTTTGTGAAGTAGCAAAGATTAGTGACTTGTATATAAGAGAGAAAAAAGGGAATGAAGAAAGGAGTAAGGATTCAGTCTAGTGAATTGAGGCGTGTCATTTCTACTATAAATGGTTGTTGGCCGGAAAGTTACACACGTCACTATTAATAATAGTGGCATGCTATTTGTCCATAGTGACACACAATTTATACGTGGTACATTATACTACAATGTATTATTGTGTATTGCTATAATAAAAATTAACAAATAATTTAAAATATAAAAAAAATCTAACTTTCTAATTAAAGTCTAAAATGAAATGAAATTAAGGGTGAAAAATGGAATGGAAGCTCATGTGCTATTGAGCTGGTTGCACATGCTCAAAACCGAGCATGATGTTATCACTTCACATTTCCACCAAACCCCATGTTGTACAATGATACATTCTCTAAGAATGTTGTTTCACTACTTAAAAAAATGTTGTTTTACTAGTTTGTACTTTTGATTACAGATTGATTTAGCTATATTTCCTTACCTTCCGCTTGAAATTTTGAATCATGGAGTATATTTTTCATGCCTTTATGTGAGATCAGATGTGTTTATATATTCGGTCTCTAATATTTCTTTCCTTTTAACTTTCTCTTTCCTTGAATGGTTAAGAGGCCTAGGTACATGTGAGAGCCCACGCGCGAACCTTTTCGAAAATGGGTCATTGCGAAGCGCGGCTTGAATCCGCTCGGTTTCTCACACAATGGTTACCCTCCTTTTGTTTTGAAAATCAGAGAGTTGCCACCTCATTTTATTAAGGAAAATGATAAATGACTATTTTATAGTCATTTAGGGTTCTATAATGTTGTCTTTTCATCCTAGTTTAGTTAGATTTTAGTTAAATTTAATTTATTTTTATTTATGTTTCGCGGATTTTTATGCTTGTTGGTGTTTTGTGGTATTTTGTGGTTGGGACAGGTTATATAGGTACTTTTCGCGGTGAAACATAGCTCATGTGGTGAACCGGAGAAAAGGTGTAAAAGATGGAACAATTGGAGAAGAACAAAAGGTCAAAGTCAGATTTTCCAATCGGCACGACCGTGCTTGAAACCCAGCACGACCGTGCCAAGTTTGTCGAGAAATAGCTTCAGAATCGAATTTCAGCACGGCCGCGCCAATCTTAAAGCACGACCGTTCCAATCCAAACAGCACGGCCGTGCTACTTTCAAAGCACGACCGTGCCAGAGTACCTGTTCAGAGCATGCCTTTTCGGATTGAAGCCTTTTCTTGAAGAGACTTGACTTTTAGCCTCTAGCACTATATAAAGACATTACATAGGCCAGATTTAAGGATCTAGAAATTGTTGTAAAGTTACTATAGTGAATTCTTAGTTCAAACATCATTTATACTCAAAATTTGTGATATTCATAAAGAGTGTTCTTGAGAGAAATATTCTGAGTTTGAGCAATAATACACAAGTTTATTTTCAGCCATTTATATCTTCTCTGAATCTGAATAAGTTTCTCTCATCCCTTGTTATTATTTATATCTTATTCATGTTTTGATTTTTATAATGGCTTGTGAGTAATCCACCTTATCTTGGGGTTGGAAACTCATTCACATGTCTTCATCACTCTAATTCATGCTCTTCGTTTATTCTCTTCATCTTAAAACAATTTATTCATATTGTAACTAAAACGACTCCGACCATGATGACGTCCATGATTCGTATGAACTTCAGTTAGTCAAGAGAAGTACCTAGCGGAGAATCTTGACTAGCGGACCCATATGAAGTAAACTGGGTTTCTATTAATCATGAGAGTAGATTAATGGCCTAGGGATGGTCCTTGAGTGGAAAGTATGTGGATTTTCATAAATATTAATGGGTTCTTACTAATTATGGGCCATCGAGAGATAGGGCATAATTAGTATGAGAATACAAATATTACTTGCTTGATCGTGAGAAGTAATATAGGCCTAATGTACCATCCTTGTTTTAAATGGAACTTTAATCTGAAAAGAGCATAATTAATTGATGAATATATATTGATTGAGTTCCAATCCCGAGAATTACTTAAACATAAGAGTTTTCAATCTAAGTTATAGTTTTTTACAATTTATTTCTAGTTAAGTGACAAACCAATTTATACCCCCAATCAATTCTTTTTACTATTTTTCATCAAAAGCAATCATTTCTAAAGTAAACATTGTCCTTGTGGGATCGACCCGCATTTTTCGTATTCTATACTATAACAACACCGTGCACTTGCGGTGTTTTATAACTAAGCTGTGCATTTCGGCCTAACAAGTTTTTGGCGCCGTTGCCGGGGACAACGGTTTACTTTCTTAATTTTTGCTTTATATTTTTTCTGTTTTTATTTTTGTTTATTTAACATCTCTTTCGAAGATTTGTTGTCATTTTATTAGGTATTCTCGGAGTATATGAAAAGAGCCCGGATTAGTTTCTTGAAGAATTTGATCCGGAACCCGAAAGAACCTTTCACGAAAGGTTAAGAAGATTAAGAGAAACACTTGAAAGAGAAATGGCACAGAACGGAGAAGGAGATCCGTTACACCACCTACTTGAACCTTACGGGACTTCGTTAACCCGAGTACCCCGGGTACTAGGACACCAATTGTCATACCAAATGCCGACGCAGCCCACTTTGAGATCAAACCTCAACTTCTACACATGGTTATGAACAACCAATTTGGAGGCTCGTCATTTGAAGATCCCCACCTTCACATCCAATCTTTCTGGAGTACTGTGACACCACCCGAATTCTCGGTGTCACACCCGAAGCAATAAGGATGCGCATTTTTCCTTTCTCACCCAAGGATAAGGCGAAGCAATGGTTGAATTTGGTCCCACATAATTCATTAACAACATGGGACCAAGTTCAAGAAGCGTTCCTTGGGCGTTTCTTCCCTCCAAGTAAGACCGCTCAAATTCGGACTAAGATCGCAAATTTTAGTCAAAGAGGAGACGAGTCGCTCTATGATGCGTGGGAGCGTTACAAACAACTCCTAAGGATGTGCCCACACCACGGGCTAGAGAAGTGGTTGATCGTGCACACATTTTACAACTGTTGGTCCCAAAGGGCAACAAGGGTATGAAAAATAGCTAAGGGGGGGGGGTGAATAGCTGTTTTAAAATTCTTTTCGTACCCTTGATAAACTCAATTGCAAATGCGCACTTTATCAAGTAAGCGTAATGAAATGCGCCTAAGTGAGTGAGTGAAATGCACAGCGGAATTTAGTAATGAAAATAGGCGCAAAGTGATAAAGGGAGCGCAACACACACACTAAGTATTTTGGCTCAAAGTGAGTGAAATAAGGAACTAAGGCAAATGATATAACAATCACAACACAATTCAGTTCAATCAATCTACAATGAGTAAACAAGCAAATAGTGAGTGAAAATAATAACTTGAAAGAAATGACAAGATAATCACACAAGCTATTTGGAGAGGTTCGATCAATGAAAGATCTACGTCCTCTACCAAGATGGTTAGTCTTGGATTTCTAATGGAGATCTTATATAATGAGTGAGTGTTACAAATTACAATGTTTGAGCTTATACACTAACTCAAGATCTATTACTATGAAAGAACAAATCCAAAACAATAACCTGTGTATCTCTTAAAGAAGAATCTAAATGATTAATCTTTGAAGAGGTGCGTGTGTGTTCTTAGTATCAAGGCTCTTTAGATCTTTGAGATGGAGAGCACGAGAAACTAAAGTGTTAAGGCTTGAAGATCTGGGCTAAGGATGAAGGTATGAAGATGTTCTTGAGAAATCTGGAAAAACGAAGGCAATCTTCAAATCTTCAACAAATGCTTAGAGAGAGAAATTCTTGAAATTCTTAGCAAAACTCAGCAACTTCAAAATGTTGAAGTTATGGGGTATTTATAGTGAACTTCAAAAAACTAGCCGTTGGAAATCCTTGTGGATAAGATGAGCTGTCCCTCGTTGATTGGAGCATGCATATATTATGACCATTTTGACACTCAACATAAATGTGACCGTTGTGGACACGTGTCAATAGATTAGGCGCATATGCATCTTTTAACCACCGTTGGATCATTGGCGTAATTTGAATTCTCTTCAAGTCTTCGAGTCTTCAATAAATCACTGAGTGTTGAATAAACACTTTGAGGCGCGTTTGAGCCAAGAGGCGCAATGAGCCAACAGGCGCACAGTAATTGTGCGTTTAAATCAAGGGGCGCAGAGGCGCGTAACATAGCTTATGAAGAAATCCTTATGTGCGCGCTCTAAATGGCGCATGGCGCAAATGTTGAAGGCGCGTGGCGCGTGGCGCAGGAGGCGCATAAGCGCGGCTCAAACTCACTGAGTGATTTTTTCTTGAAACTTGATCTTCTTGCCCTATTTCTAATCCTATTCTATAACAATGGACAATTTAAAAAATGAAGTATAAATACTTCTTACATGTGGGTCTAAAGTCCATGAAATAAAACTTAGGTGATGGATCAATCAAATCTAATAAATCCTATTACATTAAAACTGAGATATGTGTGGGCATACCCAACAATCTCCCCCTATTTGATTGATGCCATTACCTACTATATCAAGGACAAACATTATACTTGATAAAAACATGTCCAAATGAATGAAATTGGTATTTCATGTCTCAAGTTAATGCACACACTAGTCCAAAATATAGATTCCTAATCTATTCCAATAAGAATAAAGAGTTACATATGGAAAGATAGAAACAACATTTTAACACATTCAAGATGATATATGATTTTTAGTTTTGAAATGTGTTTAAACCAAGTTTAAACTTAATGCATGAAAGTATGAAACAATTCAATATGATGCATTATGAATTTAAACAATATTCATTGTTCTACAAACAAGGAGTTTGAGTGAACAAGGTTTGATAATAAGTGATGCATTGTTCTCATTAAAACTTGGGGTGTAAGAGTACAAATTACAAGTTTTGAATAGAACAAAAACAAAAGGTGCTAAAACAAGTAAGCACAAAATCACTATCACAAAGAGATGATTCTATTACAAAAAGGTTCTAAAAACTTACAAACAAAAATAATAGAAACTAAGGGTTGGGAGGCGCATCATCTTCCTTCAAACCTTCAACGATCTCTGAAACAGAACGCTGAATTTGTTTTGCGAGCTGATGACTACGGTTCGCTAACCCTTGAGTGTCAGTGACACTGGAGTGAGTGGCAGTGATACCGTCTCTAATGTAACTCAAGTGATTCACATTGATGTTTTGGTATTCATCAATGGAACGCTGAGTGATTTGCTGCTGCTGTGAAATATTTTCTTCTAAGATTTGAATGTGAGCTTCAATGGCATTTTGAGCCGTGATAATATCAGAAGAAATATGTTCGGCGCGTCTGTCAGAGCTTGAGTGAGCAGCAGTGAAATGAGTGACGACCAATTCTTTCAGGACATCCAACTTAGATACTAGCACGTTCATGTTGGATTGTGACGCAGCAGACTGAGGTATGAAATTAGGCGCAGAAGCGGTGGTTTGCGCCTGATCAGTATGAGCTTGAACCTGAGTCTGCGCCGGAGGAGGAGAAGGAGCAGAAAGTTTGTCCTTGAGAGAGTTAATCTCCCCCTTAATAGCAGCGATCTCTTCAGATTGATCAGTGAGTAAGGAAGTAAGAAGCTCAAATTGAGACTTTATATGAGTCTGTCCTTGCTCTAAGTTTGCTTGCCCCTGCTGTAAAGAATGAAGAATGGAAAGTACCTCGCTCAGATCGGGAGCAGATGGAGGAGGCGCAGGGGTAGACAGGGGCGCATCATCTTGAAGGGGCGCAGAATCTTGAAGGGGCGCAGAAGGAGATGGAGGCGCAAGAGGAGGTGAATGAGTAGGAGACTCAATTCATCTTCAGTTTCAACATCAACAGTTTCAACAACAACTGTTTCAACATCAATAGTTTCTGTTGTGATCTGATCAGGTCCAGGTGGAGGCGCAACTGGAGAAGGAGTGCGCTGAGGGATGGTCTCTTGCTCCCCCTGAACTGGTTCCTCTATGTCTGAAATGTCATCGCCGAAGAAATCAGAGAGGAGTTGTACCCTTGACACGTTGGTCCGTTGAAATTTGAATGAGGGTGCACGGGGAGTGGGGGCGCGTTGAGTTGGCGCGCGCTGGGTAGGCGAGGAAACAGAAGGCCCTTTATCAATATCAGCGCTTGATCCAGCGCCTTTCATGCGCTCTAACTTTTCTAACTCAGCAGCTTGTTTGGCTTGAAAATCTTCATCCCTTTTTCTTTGAGCCTCAAGCCTGCTGGCTTCCTGCGCTAGCCTTAGATCTCGCTCTTCATCAGTTTCAAATCTAGTATGTTTGATAGGCGCACGAGGAGGGTCATCAACTACCCGTTTTCCTTTGCCTTTCTCTGCGCCTGGCACGGGATCAGCGCTTTGTCTAGCGCTTGCCTTCACTGCATTCTTTATTAATGGTGCGCTTTTAAGGACAGGCGCATCATCGGACTCTGTGTCTTCATCAACTAAGCCTTCAACAGTCTTGATTTGAATTCCTTTGGCGCGTTTTGTAGGCTTCTTTCTGCGCTTCTTGAGGTCCAAATTCGCTTTACCAAACATTGGAACATCATTGATCTTATATTCAGGATTCTCATTAAAAACTTAACTAACTCAGGGTAAGTTAGAAAAAGTTTTGTGAGAAGAAGGCAGTGTGAGCGGAATCGGGTCTTTCCATCAATTTTGTTCTTCACAAATTTATCAATCTGCTCACGCAGTGTCTTGAACAGAATGTGAGGCCAGTGAAGCTTCTCCTTGGCCATGATGGCAGCTGTGTATTCCCATTGTTCCACCGTGAATCGGTTCACGTTCCCAGTTTTGAAAACAATTGAAGTTCCCACCAAGTGCGCGATGTGAGTCAAGAGTTCTCCACCATCTCGAATTTCGGTGTTTTTGATATTATTTTGAAGCGTGGGGATATTTAGAAGTGAAGCAGCCATCCTGTTCTGATCATCAATGGAGTAAGTCATCGGACGCCCAATAATGCGATCTTCACCCGTAGATGGAAAACCGAGCAAGTGTCGAATCACAGATGATGAAATATGGACGTCAACATTTTGAACGCGCGCCTCAATCCGGTAGTGAGTGCGCCCATTTACATCAATTTCCACTAGAACAGCAGTGGAAAAGAACTCATCCACGAGGAGCGCAGAATAGAAATCTTGGTCCATGGTGAATAACGGGAGCAGACCAGCAACGCGCAGAGTCTCTATGATTTCTCGCCCAATTACTTCACCAGACAACTCTAATAGATCAAGAGTTTCTTCTAATTTGAAATTTGCAAGGTCCTGAAAAAAATGATTGGTGTTTAGAAGTGACATAGGCGCATAGAGATATAAAATGATCAAAGTAACATAGGCGCATGAAATATATAGGCGCATAATTGAATCAGGCGCACAAAAAATTATAGAGAATCAAGACGCATGATTGAATTAGGCGCATAAAATATTAAAGGCGCATAGAGTTACAATGCGCATAATATGGTTCTATGTGAATACTGAGGAAAAATAAAACAACGAAATTTGACTAAATACGAAGTTAGGCGCATAAGGTTTTAGGCGCAGAATGATTTAAGCGCATATACAAGTAGAGGCGCAAAAAGCATTCAGGCGCATAAAAAATAGGCGCATAAAGAAGTACATAGGCGCAAATCGTGAGAATTTTAACTTGGTAAGAAAAACAAACAACAAGCATTCAAATGAAAGAAATGAAAATCAAAAAGTTCAAATTTTCGAAAACAAGATAGAAAATTTTTAGAGACCAAAACATGCAATAATGACGAAGAACACGAAGAACGATCCTTGAATGCTCGAAGAACACCAAGAACACGAAAATCATGAAACTTCACCAAACTAGACAAATAATATATCAAAATGACCGCATGACAACAAGGAATATAAATATGTAAACAAAAATATGAACAAATCAATAATGAAAGCACAATGATCAAAAGAATGACCGAAAATTTTGAAAAATTTTGAAAACAAAAATTCAGATTTGTAACAAACAAAGCATTGATCGTTGAAATGTTGGTTTTAAAAGATTCGAAATCAAGAATAGAACACAACCCAACAAACGATATAGAAAACGGATCATCGAAACAAGAGAAATCAAAGGAAAATGAATCCGGGTTTTGTAAAAACGAAAAAGCACTGAATAATGATCAAAAAAATTCAGAGATATAAGGAGATTAAAGGTTGAGAATTCATACCATTTCGTCTTGTGTAGATGTTGATGCTTTCTTAGGACCCATAAATTTATGTATATATATAGAAAATGAAGAAGAAAAATGGAGAAGATGAAGGTAGAGAGAGAGAGTGAGAGCCGGGGAGAGAGAGAGAGAGACGAGAGACAGAGAGGGGAGTTTGGTAGGAGGGAGTGAATATTTATAGGTTAGGTTCAAAATTTTGCACAGATATGGAAAAAATACAGTCAAAAATTTTAAAAAGATGAGAAGTTGAAAGGATGGCATTTATGAGGGATTTTTAAAATGGCGGCTCATCATGACAAAAAGGACGTTCATTAATGAGGGATTTTTGGGATTTGAAGGGCATTAATGGCTGAATGACCTAAAGTGTCATGATGTGACATTTAGGTTTTAGAAAAACTGCTCCACTTTCCCTTTAAGTGTATGAGCAATTTTGACTAATTTTTGCACAAACACCAAAAACATCTATTTTGGTGTAAGTTTGGGGTGCAAGAAATATATCCCAGAAAATAAAATTTTTCGAAAAGCGTAAAACGAGGGAAAAATTTAATTGCACAAGTACCCTTGAACAATTAAAAGAATGTCAAATGACATAGATTCCTATAATAAATGAACAGAATTAACATACCTGGTACTTGTGTATTTAATACGTTCAATCATTGAAATTGAATTTTGAGAAATGATTGAGCCGCAATAGTTAATGCGCGCATGAAGGGGCGCATTACTTCAGCAAGGCGCATACTCATCTAGGCGCATTATTCATCAAGGCGCATAAGAGATGGTTAAGGGCGCATAAGCGTTTTAAGCGCATGGATTGATAGGCGCGCATGGATTGTGCGTGCAGAAAATGAGGGATGAGCGCGCAGTTAGTAAGGCGCATATATGGCGCATAGTTTCCTTGAAACTTTTGAAAAATTGATTTAATCATTTGTACCTAATATACTCATAACTCAACACAAACATAAGATCATTAGTATTGACAAAACTATATTGAATTTAGTTGAGTTCAAGCATACCCATTTCGCCTCTCAAAAACATGAACCGTTTCGCGTCAAGTGCTTTCGTTAGAATGTCGGCAATTTGATAGTCGGTTCCCACGTGTTCCAAATGTATATTGCCTTTCTCCACGTGGTCTTTGAGGAAGTGATATTTGATGTCGATGTGCTTGGTCTTTGAGTGCATGACAGGATTTTCAGAAACCGCAATTGTTGATGTATTGTCGCAGTAGATGGGACAATTTTCTTCGATGATATCATAGTCCACCAATTGCTGCTTCATCCAGAGTATTTGACAACAACAACTTCCCGCAGCGATATATTCGGCTTCGGTTGTTGAAACAGATACAGAAGCTTGTTTCTTACTTGCCCATGACACAAGTCGATATCCGAGGAAATGACAGGTGCCACTAGTGCTTTTCCTGTCAATCGTACACGCTGCATAATCCGCATCTGAATAACCTACAAGTTTAAAGTTCGAATCTTTGGTGTACCAAAGTCCAAGGTTAACAGTGCCAAAGAGATATCTTATAATACGTTTCACAGCAATTAAGTGTGCTTCTCTAGGGTCGGATTGATAACGAGCACAAACACAAACACTAAACATAATATCAGGCCTACTAGCAGTAAGGTAAAGGAGTGAGCCAATCATACCTCGATAGAGCGTTTGATCAACACGTTTACCTTTTAGATCTTTGTCGAGTTTGTTGCCGGTGGCCATTGGAGTATCGTATGCTTTAGCGTTCTCAAGTCCAAACTTCTTGATTAAGTCCTTTGTGTACTTGGCTTGATTGATAAAGATGCCTTCACTCATTTGCTTGATTTGAAGCCCGAGAAAGAATGTGAGTTCTCCCATCATGCTCATTTCAAACTTGCTCTTCATTAGTTTCTCAAAACGCTTGCACAACAATTCATTAGTAGAACCAAATATAATATCATCAACATAAATTTGAACAAGTAATTTATGACCATTATGTTTGGCAATGAAAAGAGTTGTATCGATTTTACCGCGAGTGAAGCCTTTTTCGATGAGAAACTTTGATAGTGTATCATACCATGCTCTTGGTGTTTGTTTGAGTCCATACAAAGCTTTCTGGAGTTTGTACACATGATTTGGAAATTGTGAATCTTCAAACCCAGGTGGTTGAGCAACATAGACTTGTTCTTGGAGTTCACCATTTAGAAACGCGCTCTTCACATCCATTTGATATAACTTGAAGTTCTTGTGAGCGGCGTAAGATAGAAATAATCTGATAGCTTCAAGTCTTGCTACGGGCGCAAAAGTTTCATCGTAGTCAATTCCTTCTTCTTGCCTATAGCCTTGTGCAACCAATCTTGCTTTGTTTCTCGTGATGGTTCCATTCTCATCCATCTTGTTCCTGAACACCCATTTTGTACCAATCACTCCATGATCATTTGGTCTTGGAACTAGAGTCCAAACCTTACATCGTTCAAATTGATTGAGTTCTTCTTGCATTGCAACAACCCAATTGGGATCTTGGAGCGCTTCATCAGCCTTCTTTGGTTCAATTTGAGAGATAAAAGCAGTGTAAGCATCAAAGTTTGTAGCTCTCCTTGTACGAACACCAACTTGTAGATCACCGATGATATTATCAATTGGGTGACCTCTAACTTCACGAATTTCAGGAGGTAAGTTAGGTTGAGTCGTAGAAACTTGAAGGTCTTCAATTGGTACATCTTCACCAGATTCAAAGTCATTGAAATTTGGGGGTTGAACTGGCTCAGAGTTGAAATTTGGGTGTACACCAGATGCAGCAGTAGAAATAGGCGCGTGAGAGGAATCATGAGGCGCATCATTTGAGTGAGGCGCAATAGATGATTCACCAGGCGCATTATACATTGAATTAGGCGCATTTGATGTAGATGGATTTCCTTGTGTTGATAGATTCTGATCTTGAGTGGGCGCAACATAAATAGGAGCACCTGTATCATTTAGCTCAATAGAATCATCAGCAACATTTGGAGCCAAATGTGGCTCAATGAGAGAATGTTCATCAAATGTAACATGTACAGATTCAACTATCACTAATGTAGTTCTATTAAAAACACGAAAAGCTTTAGAGTGTTTGGCATACCCAACAAAAATACCTTCGTCGGCTTTGGCATCGAATTTACCTCTATGTTCGTTTTCGTTGTAGAGGATATAACATTTGCAACCAAAGATCTTGAAGAATGCAATGTTGGGAGTTCTACCACGCCAAAGTTCATACGGAGTCTTGTTGTGAAGTTTGTTGATGAGGGAACGATTTTGAGTAAAACATGCAGTGTTGATAGCTTCTTCCCAAAAGTACTTAGGCAATTTAGCTTCAGCTATCATCGTCTTTCCCGCTTCAATCAACGTTCTATTCTTTCGTTCAACAACGCCATTTTGTTGAGGGACTCCGGCGGTTGAAAAGTTGTGATCTATCCCATGATCTTCACAATATCGAGCAACACCGTTGTTCTTGAATTCTGTTCCATTGTCAGATCGAACACTAACGATGTCATCTTCTTTTTGGGTTTGGAGCAGTCGAAATAAGGTAGTGAGAATATCATAACAATCATCTTTTGTAATCATCATCTCTACCCATGTATATCTTGAATAATCATCCACCACAACTAGAGTATACTTGTTTCTTCGAATGCTTGCGGTGGAAACTGGTCCAAATAGATCAATGTGAAGCAGTTGCAAGCATCTTGTAGTTGAAGGATTTGACTTGCTTGAAAATGACTGCTTCGGTTGTTTGCCAAGTTGACATGCGGCGCACTTTTTGTCATGATGATCAGCAACTTTGGGAAGTCCTTTGACAAGATTATTCCTGCTGAGTTTAGATAGATACTTGAAGTTCAAGTGACTTAAGCGCTTGTGCCACAACCAACTATTTTCGTTCACACTTTTTGCTACAAAACAAAGATTAGTACTAGAGTTCATACTATGGAAATCAATAATATAAATATTTGTCTTACGATATCCCGTGAGTAAGATAGCTCCAGTTTTGCCATTCTTGATAAGACATTGCGTTGAAGTGAAATGGCATTCTAATCCTTTGTCGCAGAATTGAGATATGGATAATAAGTTGTGCTTGAGCCCTTCGACGAGTGAGACTCTTTCAATGCACACTTTGTCTTTCTTGAGCTTTCCATATGCTACAACTTGACCTTTGTTATTATCGCCAAATGTTACGGAGGGACCTCTTTCTTCATGGACATCTTCTAATAAGGATTCATCTCCAGTCATGTGTCTTGAACACCCACTATCGAGAATCCATTCATAATTTCTAGCTTTTGAAGATCCAGCCATGAAACAAAGAACCTGAAATATAGACATTTAAGCAGGTCCCCTTTATTCTTTTTGGGTCCTAGGGTTAGCAACTTTTGACAACCCACTCTTGCTTGACCTTAGGATTTTTACGTCCTTTGGCATTGGGAGTGAATCGCAAAAGGCATTCCACGGCCTTGTGTCCTGAACAATCACAAATAGAACAATGATGAAAGCCACCAATCACATGAGTTTTCACAAACTCTTTACTTTTCTTGGGGATGGCATTCTTCTTTGGGTCAAATGAACTAGCCTTAACAAAATCTTTCTTTTAAATTTTGGAGCGCTTTTTCTCGGAGGGCGCATAGGACTAGGAGGCGCACGGCGATGAGGCGCGTGTCTCTTAGGCGCATAATGAGCACTCGGAGAAGGAGCGCGCCTATTTTCAAGAATGATTTTGCTAGGAGATGGTTCATCTATAGCTATATCTTTCCCATTAGCTTTCCCAAATTGCTTCGTTGGGTAGACATAATGGAATGTTTGTCTCTTGACTTTTTCCTGTCCTTTACCCATTGAATTTGAATGTTTTTCCTTGGGAATTTCAAAAGTTTGTTGGTTGGTAAATTCACTATCTCTTTCAGCACAGACATCACATTTAAAGTTGTCACTAGTTAATAAGAATCCCAAGCCACTTTTATCACCACTGACTTTTTGGGACTCAAATATATTCTCCATAGTGACACGAGAATTGGACCACTCATTTGTAATCTTTTTAAGATCAGTAATTTGAGCAACCAATTCATCGTTTTGAACTTTAAGAAGTGAGTTCTGTTCTGTTAGAAAAGTGTTTTTAACAGTAAGAGGAGTCATGCTCTTTATCTGCTCCTTAAGGAGGGTGAGTTCAGATTTAAGTAGAGATTTCTCGGTCTTAAGCTGGGAAATTTCATCACATGATAGTGCTAAAGCTTCCTTCATACTATCAAATCTAGTGATTACCTTTTCAGCCTTTTTGAACAATTTTTCTTGTTCAGAAATCACTTCATCATCATTGATTTTGGAGATTGGAGCAGTTGGTTCAACCTGTGGTCTAATGTATGCTCCTTTTCTCAATTTGTTCCTTGCTCCAAGATCACATCGTGAGAATATCAATCCACCATCGTTTTGAGCCGGAGTGAGAAATCCTTGTTCAACGAGCTCGCTGATGGTTGGTCCTTTCTTCTTTTTCACTTCTTGAAAACCTGCAGATTTCTTGATAGGTTTATTCAAGGCATTCATATCGGGAACATCCTTGGAGAAGTCATCATCAGAATCATAAGCATCAACTTCATCATCATTTGCCATCAAACAAACGAGTCCATCATCGGAATCTTCATCGCTCTCATCGGAGTCTGTTTCAATCCAAGTGTTGTGCTCATTTGCTGGTGCTTCTTCTTCAGCAACCATTCCCTTGTGACGAGTGAACTTGGGAGTGAATTTGGGAGTATGGCTGCTCTTCTTCTGCATATATTCAAATTTGGGGATCGGGCAGCTTGATGCAAAATGTCCGGGTTTCCTGCAATTAAAACAAACAAGATCTTCTTTTCTTTTTGAATCACTGCTCCTTGAAAACTTTTGAGGAGCTTTGCTGGTAGATCCTTGAAATTTGTTGGTTGAGCCGGGTCTTGAGAATTTTCTGAACTTTTGAAATTTCTTCACAAATAAAGCGAAGTCTTCATCATCCATGTCTAATAGCTCAGAAGTAGAAATTTTGGGATCGGAGCTTTTCTCATCTTGTACAGGCGCAGGAGTAGGCGCAGGTGTAGGCGCAGCTTCTCTGTGCGCCATCATAGCCATAGATTTTGACTTTCCTTCAGTTTCGCTGATTCGTTGGAGTTTGAGTTCGTAAACTTTGAGATTTGCATAAAGGTTCCTTAAAGTCCAAACATCTAAGGTTCCAGCGTATTCAAGAGCGCTAGATTTATGTAGGTATCTTGATCCAAAAGCTTGTAGAAAATTTACATTCAAATCTTTGTTGGTAAACTTCATGCCAAGTGAATTACATAGATTGATAATTTCACAGTAGCGTTCATAAGTTTGGCTTAAGTTTTCACCGGGGAGTTGAGAGAAATTGTTGAACCTCTTTTGAACTTCGTATTTCTTGTTCTCCTTGCACACGGTGTCTCCTTCAATATGCTCTTCAATAGCATCCCATAGCTCATTTGCAGTAGCACAATGCATGACTTGTTGTTTCATAGCCGTGCTTAGAGTGCTTAGAAGAATGTTTCTTGCTTTGCCATCATTTGCAACTCTTCTAATTTCTTCCTCGGTCCATTCTTCCCTTGGTTTGAGAACTGTAGGTTGGGCAGCGTTGGTGCGTGGATTTGGATTCGCCTTCATCGGAATATAAGGTCCATAAACGACGGTGTCATGGAGCCTTTCATCGATTGAGTTGAGATGAGTCAATATGCTGAATTTCCACACGTCAAAATGATCTTCATCAAAGACCGGAACGTGAGTGTAGTTTGCAGTTGCCATAGGTTTTGAGTTTGCCATTTAGAATCGGCACCCAAGCTGTTAAGCTTGAAAAACAAAAGTGTTTTATAAAGGTGTTAGCTCTGATACCACTTGTTGGTCCCAAAGGGCAACAAGGGTATGAAAAATAGCTAGAGGGGGGGGGGTGAATAGCTGTTTTAAAATTCTTTTCGTACCCTTGATAAACTCAATTGCAAATGCGCACTTTATCAAGTAAGCGTAATGAAATGCGCCTAAGTGAGTGAGTGAAATGCACAGCGGAATTTAGTAATGAAAATAGGCGCAAAGTGATAAAGGGAGCGCAACACACACACTAAGTATTTTGGCTCAAAGTGAGTGAAATAAGGAACTAAGGCAAATGATATAACAATCACAACACAATCCAGTTCAATCAATCTACAATGAGTAAACAAGCAAATAGTGAGTGAAAATAATAACTTGAAAGAAATGACAAGATAATCACACAAGCTATTTGGAGAGGTTCGATCAATGAAAGATCTACGTCCTCTACCAAGATGGTTAGTCTTGGATTTCTAATGGAGATCTTATATAATGAGTGAGTGTTACAAATTACAATGTTTGAGCTTATACACTAACTCAAGATCTATTACTATGAAAGAACAAATCCAAAACAATAACCGGTGTATCTCTTAAAGAAGAATCTAAATTATTAATCTTTGAAGAGGTGCGTGTGTGTTCTTAGTATCAAGGCTCTTTAGATATTTGAGATGGAGAGCACGAGAAACTAAAGTGTTAAGGCTTGAAGATCTGGGCTAAGGATGAATGTATGTAGATGTTCTTGAGAAATCTGGAAAAACGAAGGCAATCTTCAAATCTTCAACAAATGCTTAGAGAGAGAAATTCTTGAAATTCTTAGCAAAACTCAGCAACTTCAAAATGTTGAAGTTATGGGGTATTTATAGTGAACTTCAAAAAACTAGCCGTTGGAAATCCTTGTGGATAAGATGAGCTGTCACTCGTTGATTGGAGCATGCATATATTATGGCCATTTTGACACTCAACATAAATGTGACCGTTGTGGACACGTGTCAATAGATTAGGCGCATATGCATCTTTTAACCACCGTTGGATCATTGGCGTAATTTGAATTCTCTTCAAGTCTTCGAGTCTTCAATAAATCACTGAGTGTTGAATAAACACTTTGAGGCGCGTTTGAGCCAAGAGGCGCATTGAGCCAACAGGCGCACAGTAATTGTGCGTTTAAATCAAGGGGCGCAGAGGCGCGTAACATAGCTTATGAAGAAATCCTTATGCGCGCGCTCTAAATGGCGCATGGCGCAAATGTAGAAGGCGCGTGGCGCGTGGCGCAGGAGGCGCATAAGCGCGGCTCAAACTCACTGAGTGATTTTTCTTGAAACTTGATCTTCTTGCCCTATTTCTAATCCTATTCTATAACAATGGACAATTTAAAAAATGAAGTATAAATACTTCTTACATGTGGGTCTAAAGTCCATGAAATAAAACTTAGGTGATGGATCAATCAAATCTAATAAATCCTATTACATTAAAACTGAGATATGTGTGGGCATACTCAACAACAACGGTCTCACGTTCAAGACAAGGGAGACCATAGATGCCGCAGCAGGAGGAGCATTAATGAACAAGGCAGTGGACGAGGCATACGACTTGATAGAGAACATTGCCTTGAACCACTATCAATGGTCCAAAGAAAAGGAGCAACCACAAGGGACTCCAGGTAAGTACAATATAGATGCTGTTACTCTCCTCCCATCTAAGGTTGATATGCTTCTTAAAAAGTTTGAAAACTTGAATGTGAGTCCCGTGGCTAATATTAACATTTTTTGTGAGTTGTGTGGGTCAAACTCACATAACTCAGAAGGTTGTGAATTGCTTGACACTACTTCTAGTGAGCAAGCCAATTTCATTGCTTCTAATGGACAAAGAGGGGGTATGTATTCAAACACATACAATCCCGAATGGAAAAATCACCCCAATTTTTCCTATAGAAGCAATAACGTTTTAAACCCCAAACCTTCTACACAACCACCGGGATTTGCACAAAAGACTTTCAACAATAACAATGCTTTCCCTCCCCCTAAATCTAAATTGGATCTTCTTATGGACTATATTGTAGAGCAAAACAAAACTAAAGAGAAGATCAATAATGAATTTAGGGAAAATTTTAAGGCGTTGAACAGTAGGTTTGATAGTCTAGCCGCACATAATAAAATGCTAGAGAAACAACAAGTTTTGATGCTAAGGCGGTAGTGCTTAGGAGCGGAAAAGAACTAGTAGATCCCCCTCCTAAAGAAATTATCAAACCTAGTGAGGAGAACGTTAGTCCAACCCCACCATTGGTTGAGACTAATGAAGAAGTTGAAAAGGGGACAAAACCTCCTAAGATTTATAGAAATTTTGATCCGCCAATACCTTACCCCCAAAGGTTGGTAAAGGCGAAATTAGATAAACAATTTGCAAAATTTTTGAAAGTTCTGAAATCAATTTACATCAACATACCTTTTACCGATGCTTTGCAACAAATGTCTTCTTATACTAAATTTTAAAAGACATTCTTTCTAACAAAAGAAAACTAGAGGAGTATGAGACTATTGCATTAACGGAAGAGGTAAGTGCCGTTTTACAAAGAAATACCTCCAAAATTAAAAGATCCCGGCACTTTATCTATCCCTTGCAACATAGGTAAATTTGATGTTGATAATGCATTGTTAGATCTTGGGGCAAGCGTAAGCCTCATTCCGCTATCGGTTAGTAAAAAAATAGGTGTGGGGGAAATCCACCACAATATCTTTACAACTAGCGAACCGTTCCATTAAGTACCCGGTGGGTATTATGGAAGATATTCCTTGTCGAGTTAGGAAATTTATCATCCCAGTCGACTTTGTAGTTCTTGAGATGGAAGAGGACCATCACATTCCCGTTATCTTAGGTAGACATTTCTTGCCACCGCCGGGGTAATTATTGATGTTAAAAATGGTAACCTTTCATTAAACATAGGGAATGAGAAGGTAGAATTTAATTTGAAAAAATTAATGAAAGATCCCACTCTTGAGAACCCTTGCTCCGATATGAATATGCTAGAATCTCTAAGCAAGGAACTAGAGTCACCCCAATCTAAAGACCCGCTAGACAAAAGTCTTATAGATTGGAAGCGTTTATTGCATGATGATGATGATGAAATAGAAAACTATACAAAGTGTTTAGATGCTAACCATGCAGGAAATTTTAGTGGAAACATTAAATTTGAGAAGTTGGAGGCTAAAGCGGAGCCGTCCAACGAGAAAGTTTTTGAGGTAAGTAAGGCACCTCAAGTTGAATTGAAACCTCTCCCTCAAAATTTAAGGTATGAATTTCTCGGACCTAATTCTACTTATCTGGTGATTATTAATGCAAGTCTAAGTCCTCTTGAGACTGAAAAGTTATTAAGAGAACTTAGATTGCATCAAAAATCCATTGGCTATACTATTGATGATTTGAAAGGAATTCACCCAAAAATTTGCATGCATAGGATTGACTTATAGGAGTATCATAAACCTTCTATAGAGCATCAAAGAAGATTAAATCCTAACATGAAAGAGGTTGTAAAAAAGGCAGTCCTTAAGTTACTTGATGCGGGTATTATTTATCCGATCTCGGATAGTAAATGGGTAAGCCCCGTACAAGTAGTCCCTAAGAAGGGAGGAATGATGGTAATAAAAAATGATAAGGATGAATTAATCCCTACTAGAACCGTCACGGGGTGGAGAATGTGCATTGATTATAGAAAATTAAATAAACCCACCCGAAAAGATCATTTCCCCCTTCCTTTCATTGACCAAATGCTTGAAAGGTTGGCAAATCATTCACATTTTTGTTACTTAGATGGTTACTCCGGATTTTTTCAAATTCCCATACATCCGAGTGATCAAGAAAAAACAACTTTTACTTGTCCTTATGGTACTTTCGCTTATAGGAGAATGCCATTTGGACTTTGTAATGCTCCCGCCACCTTTCAACGTTGTATGATGGCAATATTTTCAGATTTTATAGATAATATAATGGAAGTATTTATGGATGACTTTTCCGTTTATGGTTCCTCTTTCGATGAATGTTTGAAAATTTTATCTAAAGTTTTACAAAGATGTGAAGAGGTAAACCTTGTTTTAAATTGGGAAAAATGCCATTTCATGGTCAATGAAGGGATTGTTCTTGGACACATGGTGTCCGGAAAAGGAATTGAAGTAGATAGGGCCAAGGTAGAAGTTATTGAAAAATTACCTCCACCTACAAATGTTAAGGGTGTGAGAAGCTTTCTAGGACATGCCGGTTTTTACCGGAGATTTATAAAAGATTTTTTCAAAAATTTCTAAACCACTAACCAATCTACTTTTGAAAGATGCTCCATTTGTGTTTGATGGTCTTTGTCTTGAAGCTTTTAACAGGTTAAAAGAAGCCTTGGTGTTCGCTCCTATAGTACAATCACCCGATTGGGATCTCCCTTTCGAGATTATGTGTGATGCAAGTGACTATGCGGTGGGTGCAGTTTTGGGGCAAAGAAAATACAAGAAGGTGCATGCCATTTATTATGCAAGTCGAACACTTGATGAGGCACAAGTCAACTATGCCACCACAGAAAAGGAATTATTGGCCGTGGTATTTACAATCGACAAGTTCCGGTCATATTTGGTGGGTTCAAAGGTGATAGTGTACACGGATCATGCGGCTATAACGTATTTATTGGCAAAGAAGGATGCCAAACCAAGACTCATAAGATGGATCCTTCTTTTCCAAGAATTCGATTTGGAGATCCGTGACAAGAAGGGGACGGAGAATTTAGTAGCGGACCATTTGTCCCGTCTTCCCAAAAATATGAAAGAATCCGATGAAGAAGAACTTCCAATTGATGATTCATTCCCGGATGAACACTTATTATCCATAAGCAATGTCGAAGCCCCATGGTTTGCGGACATTGTTAATTATTTGGCTTGTAGAATTCTTCCTCTGGAAATGAGTTATCAACAAAGGAAGAAATTCTTTTTGGAGGTCAAGAATTATTTTTGGGAAGACCCGTTACTCTTCAAACAATGCGCAGACGGGATCATTAGGTGGTGTGTGCCTAATGAGGAGGTGAGTAACATTCTTCATCATTGTCACTCCTCTCCTTATGGCGGACATGCAAGCACATCCAAAACTGCCGCCAAGGTTCTTCAATCAGGTTTCTATTGGCCCACACTATACAAAGATTCTCGAAATTTTGTTCTAACGTGTGATCGTTGCCAACGTACCGGCAACATCTCAAGAAAGAATGAAATTCCTCTTAACAATATTCTAGAGGTCGAGATCTTTGATGTATGGGGCATAGATTTCATGGGGCCATTTCCATCATCCTACAATAACAAATACATATTGGTAGCGGTGGATTATGTGTCCAAATGGGTAGAAGCCGTGGCATCTCCAACAAACGACTCAAAGGTCGTTATGAAGCTCTTCAAGAACATTATCTTTCCAAGGTTTGGGGTCCCAAAGGTGGTAATAATCGACGGTGGTTCTCACTTCTCACACCGCTAATTTGAGGCTCTTTTAAAAAAATATGGTGTTCATCATAGAACGGGAACCAAATATCATCCTCAAACCAGCGGTCAAGTGGAAGTGTCGAACCGGGAACTTAAGTGGATCCTTGAGAAGACAGTCATAAGTTCAAGGAAAGATTGGTCAACCAAGTTGAATGATGCTTTATGGGCTTATCGCACCGCTTTCAAAACACCCATCGGAACCACACCTTTCCGTTTGGTGTATGGGAAACCGTGTCATTTGCTCGTAGAACTTGAACACAAGGCGTATTGGGCGATTAAAGCCCTGAATTATGATTTGGTGACTGCCGGTGAAAAGAGACGGTTGCAATTGCAAGAGCTTGAGGAACTCCAATTTGAAGCTTACGAGAGTGCCAAACTTTACAAGGAGAAAACAAAAAAATGTCACGATGCTCATATCACGCTAAGGGAGTTCAAAGAAGGGGACGTGGTTCTACTCTATAATTTCTGGTTAAAACTATTCCCAGAAAAATTAAAGTCAAGATGGTCAGGACCATACAAAGTTCGAAAGGTTTATCCGTACGGGGCTATCGTGATTTGGAACGAGGAAAAAGGAGAGTTTAAAGTCAATGGGCAAAGACTTAAACATTACATGGTTGGAGATCCGATTGGAGTAGTTTCATCAATCTCATTAGAAGATTTAATCTCTCGTTCTGGTTAGAATAAAAGGGCCTCGAGCTAATGACGTTAACCAAGCATCATCGGGATGGTAACCGATGGATTATTATATTTATTTATTTATTTATTTATTTATTTTATTTATTCCATATTATCACCATTTATTTTATTATTTTCTGTTGTTAACCTTTGTTTTATAGGTTTTAGTTTCAAAAAATAAAATAAAAAATGGCACGACCGTGCTTGTATATCAGCACGACCATGCAAAGTGATGCGAGAAGGCAAAGCAGAAGATGAATTCTGGCACGACCGTGTGTTAAAAACCTGCACGATCGCGCCGTTTAGTGCGAAGGAGGAGCATTGTTTTGGATTATTGGCATGGCCGTGCCAGTTTAAACGCACGACCGTGCTCATCTATCTGACAGACGCAACTTTTCAGTCAAAAGGGTGGGTCTGTTCAATTTTCTTTACTCTTCTTCATCCTCTTCTCAACTGACTCACTCTCTCTCTAAAACACTCACTCCATACCCGCCTCCCTCACCAAAATCTTCACAAAACCGACCAAAATCTCCATTAAATCCGGCCATAGAACCTCCCTAACCTCCATTCTTCTCTCAAACACCATCAATTTAACCAATTTCAGTTCCAATTCATAATAACCCAAAACCCTAGAATTTGCCCCCAAATTTCAAGATCTCAATTTTGGGTCAAACTGAGCTTCAAGAATCGGTTTTTGGAAGAAATCAAGACTACTGAAAGAAGAAGAACAAGGATTTGCAGAAATTCAAGGTCATTGCTACAAGTTCCGGGTAACAAAAATTCTTCTTCACTCTTTTCATTCTAAGAAGGTTTTGAGAAATTTTCTTACATTCACCATGCCTAGGAAGGTAAAGGGAAAGGGAAAGAAAATAGCTCAGAATCCTTCAAAGAGAAGTAGGCAAGAAAACCCCCTAGCATAGAGCAACCCAGTAACAACATGGATATAGAATGTACTAGTGTTCAACTGGATAAAATTCTTCAAAATTTACTCCATAGTAGGGTAAAGGCCACCCAATTCCCTGACGAACCAACCTTTCAAAAACTGGGAATTTATGATAACATTAAGTATTTGCATGAAAAAGGGTGTGTTGATTTTCTATCTCTCAATGCCAAAACCTATGAGAGCTTAACTTTAGAGTTTTTGTCATCCTTTAGGACTAGAACGGAGCTTGAACTTTCCGAAGATGGTCAAGAAATTTTTGAGTCTTACATTGACTTTCGTTTGTTCAATCATGACCACTCTTTATCCTTCACCTGAGTCAATGATATCTTTGGATGTCCATTACGTTTAGGTTTTGATAACAACTTCGCTTTTGGTTATAATGATGGGGTGTTTTGGAACCAGTTAACCGGGTCACCTCATTACAACCCTAGAACAGCCAAAGCCTCTTCGATAATCCACCCAGTTTTCAGAGTTATCCACCGTCTTTATTCTTGTACCATCTTTGGAGGGAAGGAGAAGGGGACAATAAATAGTCTTGAGTTATATTTGCTTTGGGTATTTGTTCATAGGGGCAATAATTTTAATTTGGCTTTGGTTTGCGCGTCATCTAAAAGGATTTCAAAGTGAGGATTGGAGGGGAGAGATCCATTTTGGGGGATTGATTACGATTCTTGCGAGGGGTATAGGTTTAGGTATTCCCGAAGGTTTAAAAGCCGTTTCTGAGTCCACTAAGATTAACCTGAGGCCCTTCGAAATATGAAAATGATTCGGAGTAATGATGTTCGAGGGCAATACATTTGGTTACTTGGGCCGGATGACACACCTTACACTATTATGCCTAACCCCAACCTACCCTTTGTTCAACCCAACAGCCCTGACTCATGGATATTTCCTAAAACCATAGAGGAAGACGAGGAGAATGAAGGCCAAGAGCAGTTTAACCAAAACCCACCCATGCCTCCGGACTTTTACCAAAGATTTGATCAAATGGCCCTTCAAAATAACCAAATGTTCCAAGCCGTCAACCAATTATCCCTAAATTTCAACAACTTCCAAGGTAATATTTAGAGACGTATGGATCATGTCCAAGGGAGAGTTGATCAAATCTATGACTATGGAGCGGCACATTGGCCAAATTTTCCACACCAACCACCACCGCAGTGAGTACTTCTTTCCCCGTCCCCATTTTTACTATCTTGTCCAAATTTTTTTTTATGCATGTAACAACTTTTATGTTTTGAGTCAAGTCTAGATACAAAGTTATGATAGAGAAAAAAGCACATCAAAAGACATGATTCAAACAGAACATGCTGGACAGATTATTCATAGCATGAAGATTGATATCAAAGCATGGCTTAAACTCAGAACAAACCCATGAAAATTGGGGAAATTATTTATTAGCATGTTATTAACATTATCTTGTATCTATTTATGAACAAACATAAACAAAAATGAGAATAAACATGAAAGAAGAAGAAGAGGACAGATTATGCACATGCTGAGTAAATGAACTATATCTTGATGGGATTTAAGATTTAAACCATGAGATTAACACCAAAATGAACTTTAAACATATATATACATGCTAGGACTGGATTTGGAACATTTATTATACATAAAACATGTTTATTTACAAAGTTAAAGCATAGTTACATAGATAGCAAGGGAGATCTAGTCACTAGTTGACTAGATTCCCAACTAACTCATACAAACTTACATATTTTAAATCTATAACTTACAAGAGAAAACTTAACTAGATAAGAAGGGTGTGGTGTGCTTCCTTTGTCTCCAAGGGAAAACTTTTTTTGTTGTTTGAGTTTGAGAGTTGGAATGCTTGAGATTGCTTGAGTTTGAGTTGTGTTTTGGGTTGGTTTTGTGGTGGTTGTATGGTGGTTTAGTGGTGGCCGAGTGGTGGGGCTATGAAGGAGGTGGAGAGGGTGTTTTGGAATGAGTATGTTGGGAGAGTTGTGGTTAGCAAGTGTGTGTTGTGTTGTGAGGGGAAGTGAATTGTGGAGTGTTGTAAGAATGTGGTGAATGTTAGGTTTAGGCTAGTTTTAGGAGGAGGGAGGTGGGATTTGGTGACCAAACTACCCCCATAGTAGGGGTAGAGAAGGAGGAGCCGGGTAGGAGTGGTAGAGGGTGGAGGTGTGAAGGAGAAGATGAAGAAAAATGGGGTTAAGGTGATCATAACTTGGTTGAAAAATTGCAAAAAGCTGGAATAAGGGTTGCCCGGCCGTGTGGTTTAAGGGGCACGACCGTGCACCCTAAACTTGGTGCCCAATTATTTTTTTTTTTTATTCTTTTCCTCTTGACCACTCATGGGATGTCAAGTGGAACCCTTGGGCTGGTCCAGGCATGTCTTGTGCATATTTGTTCCAGCTTCAGCTTTTCGCTCCGCAACTGCTCCGTCGTGCGAGCTCCGGTGTCTCGGTTGCCTGCGGGCCCAACAGGAAAGTTGCTCGGTAGATTTTTCTGGTCAAGCTGGCATATCTATAATATGTTAATAAGAAAGGAAAGTAAAAAATAATATTTTAAATTCACAAGATGACGAGTAAAAGGCTTTTTAAGTAACGTGGGACCCGGCGAGGGGTCTCGACACGCGATTTTTCAAGGATAGACATTTTTACTCGGTTTTGAGCCCTGATCATGAATCCGGACACAGTTTTTGCATCCGAAGCACCGATAAGGCGTTCGATAGCTTCGAACGGCTAAATCTGGGGGTTTAGGTCGATTATCGCGTTTAGACCAATTAAAGGGTAGGTTTTAGGGGGTGCGAGATCGGGGTGTCTACAGTACAAAAGAACGGGTCCTAGTGGAGCTCAGTGCAACAAGCTCTTGCAAATGGTCCAAATTAAAACGTCGTTGTTAAATTATCAACGGCTAGAATTCATTTGATCCATGTTGGAGCTACTAAAATAAAATTAATCTCATCCTTATATATCAAAAACTGAGAAATATGACCAAATCCTGTTTGTCACTGTAGCTCCCAACTGGAGGAGCAGTCTCACTCAAGTCGGTCCGGTACAAGAGTTGTTTACGAATATTGTGCACATAATCTATCCCATGCTCTTGCTACTTGACCATGTTCTCCGTTTCACAAGCTTTGTAATAGAATGACTTTTCATGAAGAGAATCTACACAATCAGCTTCATCCACTATTGTCTATCATATACATTCATTCGCTACTTGATGACAAGAACACAAGTAGCAAGTACTTGTAATTCAATCACAAATCACTCAAATCCATAAAGTAATTCTACTCTTAGTAAATAGCTTCGTGCGCAAATGAATGAAAAAGAAAAATGTTGGGTTAATGCCTTTGAATTTGGGACACCAAGTTAAAGGGTTAAGCAACAGAAAAATTTCATAATTCCGGGACAGAGCAGAACAGCTCGGCCAAGCAGAAGAAAGGACTCGGCCGAGCAGGGCAATATTCGGCCGAATAGAGGTAAGCATGCGGCCGAATAGAGGCGAATAGGAAAAGAGGATTTCTGGAGCATAGATATTCGGCCGAATAGAGGAGTATATTCGGCCGAATAGATGCAGTTCGGGCCAGAAATCTGCTGCAGTTCCAGGTTCGTAGAAGGAAAGGTTTCTAGTCCGTTTTGGACTAGGTTTTCAAGTTCCTACTAGATTTTGAGATAAACTAGTACTGGTATAAATAGAGGCCATTAGTTTAGATCAATATATATATATATATATATATATATATATATATATATATATATATATATATTAAAGTTGGTGAGGAGAATTGTGGGTTTGACATGTGTACATATTTTAGTAAAAGCTTGAATTTGGAGAAGCCACATAAACATCATCCTAAAATGTAATGACTTTTGATATTCTCATTCTTAGCTAATACTATTAGTTAATCATATTAGTAATTATATGAGTTAACTATTACTATTAATAGTATAAGTTAACTATTACTATTAATAGTATAAGTTAACCATTACTATTAATAGTATTAGTTAACAATATTAGTTACAATACAAGTTAAATATTACTATTAATAGTATTAGTTAACTATAATAGTTACTATATTAGTTAACTATTACTATTAATAGTATTAGTTAACTATAACAGTTACAATGTATAAGTTAATTATTACTATTAATAGTATTATTAAACCATAATAGTTACTTTATAAGTTATTTTTTACTATTAATAGTATTGGTTAACTATAATAGGCTACATACATTAACTATTACTATTATTAGTATTAGTTAAGTATAATAGTTATTATATAAGTTAGATTATTAATTTTTAATATTATTTAATCATAATAGTTACTATATCAATTAACTATTACTATTAATAATATTATTTTTTTATAATAATTATATTAATAATTATTATTATATAGATTAATCATTGCTATTAATATATATTAACTATTACTATCAATAGTATTAATTAATTATAATAGTTATTATAATATTATTAATTATATAGATTAATTTTATTATTAATAGTATTAGTTAAAATGATGATTACTATATTAGTTAACTATAGTTAAAATAATTTTTAAGACATAGTATTGGTTTCCCGTGTAGAGCACGGGTTACGCGCTAGTTAGCCGAAAGCCTCAAGACAAATTTAGAGTGCTCAGAGAGGTCTATAATTCTACAGTTACATAGTCAGGAATTATTGTGATCAATAATTCGTGTAGCAGTAATAGTGTGATCATGTAATCGTTTCTTCAGATTGATAATAATATTCCCTCCGCTCCCCGTGGACGTAGCCAAGTTGGTGAACCACGTATATCTGTGTTCTTGTGATTGTTCGCTTTTCTTATCAAGTCTTGTTATTGCTCTAACAAGTGGTATCAGAGCTCTGGTTGTTCTAGAGCTTTGGTTCGTGGTTGAAGGTTCAGGGATTCCGCTGCAGAGAACAAGAAGATGGTTCAAGGAGCGGATTCGATCGACAAGTTCAATGGGAAGAATAGTTTGTTGGGATTGGAGTCAAAACCAAGGTGAAGGTCAAAACCGTGAAGGAGAGGAGTCGAAAACGGGACTGAGCGGACGCATGGGGAGGACCAGGCGGACGCCTGATGAAGGCAGAAAGTTTGGCCGGCAGTAAATCAATACAGGCGGGCGCCTGGTCAGGGGTAGGCGGGCACCTGGTGTGGAGGACTGCAGGAAATCTGGCGTGGAGTAGAAGTAAAGGAATTGGTTTCCTTTTCTCATCCAGTTTCCTAAAGCCATAATACTTGGAGAAAAAGTATTATACTCCTTCTGTCTCAAGGACTCCGGGTAAATTAGGTTTTGATCAGGATTAGGTTTTGTATCCCTATAAATATATTGTGACTACCACTATAATATGTGTACCCTAATAGGAGAGAGTTAGGATATAAAAGGAGAGCACAAAATTATGTTTAGGAGGGGGCCGGGGGCCTAGGAGAAACATGGGGGGCGATCCTACAACCCGGCCATGATCATGTTTGTGTGTTCTTGGGGGAGAGATAATAATATATATGAGAGGGTTGTTTATGGGAGAATATACATACTAGATCTGTGTGAGTGTATGTGTAAACTGTAATAATCAACATATTATTATAGTGATACCGTGGCTTGAGGCCTCTGGATGTAGCCACGTATGGTGGTGAACCGGGTTAACAAATCATGGTGTTCTTGTTCTTTCATATTATTATTTTGTGTGTTGATTTATTTCTCCATGTTGATGACTGCTAGTATGGGCTAGTGGATGCAGAGATCCCCCCAATTCCCTAACAACTGGTATCAGAGCTTTGATTCGAGATCTAGGGGAGATCCAAGGTGAAGAAAAGCGACAACAGATTTTCATGCAGCACATGTGCAAAATTCATGCAATGCACGTGCAAGCTTGGTGGAGCGCACGTGCAGATTTCGTGCAGTGCAGATTCTTCGTGTGGAAGACATGCAGAGATATGAGAGCTTCTAAGGTTTATGGTTGAAGCAAGACACGTGCCAAATAGGTCAACGATAGTGCGGAAGATCAGAAAGTCCGAAAAGTTCGTTTGTTTCTTATGAGATCTGCAGAAATTTGAGGTGGAATTTGGAGATGCAAAGATCGGATTTGGAGGTGTTTAAGGGATCTTGGGGCAGTCAAGGTGGTTGGAGAAAAAATATGAATGAAAGGAGGAATGCATCAGGCACTTGCGTAAGCAACCGACGATGCAAAGGTGAGTGGTATAAGCCGTTTTGACCACGTGAGAAGAGGAGGACTTCTCGCAAACAACGGATGGGGGTTAAGAGGATGTTGTACTCTACCGACAACATCAATTTTGTTCCGGGTGGGAGCAAGAGGCGTAAAAACTGGCCTATTGGTGTAAAAGAGAGAGACATCAATAAACGGTGTGTTAGGGTGGAGAGGTGACAATGTGTAGCTGATCAGCAAGGAGACAGTCACAAGTGCCTAACAGAGAGCGAGAAAAGACCACAAGAAGACAATTCAAGAAGCAAGGTGTATCCGAGTTTTATGGGGAGCATTGCAAGGGGAGTGGATCTAGGAAGGAGAAGGCGAAGTTAGTCTTGCAAAGAAATCAAGGCAGAAGTTGATTTCGGGAGGCAAGAAAGATCTAACACGGAGAAGTTGAAGCGTCGCTTGGTTTCAACTCGCCTTATTACTTGGGCGTGGAGGCTCATGATGGAGGAGGGTGGAGGCTTATCATCATCAAGGAGGAGCTTGGTACTAACTTGTGTCCGATTTTTATGGGGAGCATTTCAAGGGGAGTGGATCTAGGAAGGAGAAGGCGAAGTTAGTCTTGCAAAAAAATCAAGGCATAAGTTGATTTCGGGAGGTAAGAAAGATCTAACACGGAGAATTTGAAACGTCGCTTGGTTTCAACTCGCCTTATTACTTGGGCGTGGAGGCTCATGATGGAGGAGCGTGGAGGCTTATCATCATCAAGGAGGAGCTTGGTACTAACATGGTGTTGTAAAATATTTGGTGGATCATTCTCTGGTGAGAGTATGATAGGAGCATGTCAAAATGGTGGTTTATGTCTCCAGGTGGGAGATTGTTGGGATTGGATTCAAAACCAAGGTGAAGGTCAAAACCGCAGAGGAGAGGAGTCGAAACCGGGACCGAGAGGACGCCTGGTAAGGACCAGGCGGACGCCTGATGAAGGCAGAAAGTTTGGCCGGCAGTAAATCAATACAGGCGGGCGCCTGGTCAGGGGCAGGCGGGCACCTGGTGTGGCGGACTGCAGGAAATTTGGCGTGGAGTAGGAGTAAAGGAATTGGTTTCCTTTTCTCATCCAGTTTCCTAAAGCCATAATTATTGGAGAAAAAGTATTATACTCCTTCTGTCTTAAGGACTCCGGGTAAATTAGGTTTTGATCAGGATTAGGTTTTGTATCCTGATGGATCAGTTTATACATGTATTATCTCTGCATTTTCGTACTAATTTTATTGACTTTTTGATGTAATCTAGAATAGTTTTGATGTAATTTTGGTCGAATTGTGTTTGAGGAACTTTGTGAGATTATATGTGTTTTGAGACGCTTTTTAGTGTAATGTTGATGTATTGCAAAGTCTTAGAGATTTAAAGTGTTGAAGACCAAGAATTGCTCGAGTCAAAGTCAAAGTCAAAGGTCAACAGTGGTCAACCTAGTCAAGGAAGTGAAGAAAAGAATAAAAATGAAGAAATACAGCTCCAGGCACTTGGGCGGTCGCCCACTTCATATATGGGCGGTCGCCCACTTTTACTTAATGGCGGCACATGAGACTGATGCTTTGGGCGGTCGCCCACACCAGTTCTGGGCGGTCTCCCACTCCTACGCATTGATTTTCGGGATTCCTCTCCAAAGCGGGTTTTTACCCTATTTTCCTTATTTTTGGCCCTAGTTTCTCTCTAGTATATATATTAGACTACAGCCTTTAGTTTTTTTTAGGCTTTATTTCTAGGTTTTGAAGATTGTAACAAGATTGAAGGTTTTATTTACTCAAGCGTAATATCCAGGTTTATGAATTTTAATTCTTTTCTTGTGATAATCATTATGAGTATGAGTAGCTAATTCTCTTGTGATTTGCGGATTGGTAGTAACAATACATGATCTTTATGATATAGTTCTTAGTTCATAATTCAATATTATTCTAGAGTGGTAAAATATTCGTAATTCTTTCTAGGGTTTCAGATTTATGTTAAGATACTTTTGGCCCTAGAATTTATGGGTATTTATTGCTACAGTAACTCGGGCATTAATACATTGACCATTGTTTTACCTCTTAGATCCAATTGAGGACGTAACTGAAATCAAACGGATCTAGGTTCATATATTCTTTTGATCTTCATGAATTATTTGATTATTATATATACGTAACTGGAAGTATAATAAAAGAGGAATATTTGAGTTGCAAATCGCACACCAAACCGTCCCAACTCATGATTTTGTGAATGAACCCTAGAATGATATTGATGTCTTTATTAGTAAAAATAGCATAAAGTGAATGTATTGTGAAACCCAATCCGTGAATCTCGTTGTCAAATCTTGAATTCAATCTTTGCGTTATTTTGCCTATTAATTTAGTTTACTTTCATTGCTTATTAGTTAAATTAGTTTAATAAAATCAATCAAAAACCCCCTGGTTACTCTTTACATTAATTAAATCAACTTGTTTATTCACGAGTCTCTGTGGTTCGACCCTTATTTTTGTATACTACTGCTTAGGCACATGTACACTTGCAAGGTATTTTTATTACACAGTGGATTTTATCCATCATATCCCTATAAATATATCGTGACTACCACCATAATATGTGTACCTGTAGACACCCCGCCTTGGACCACTCACCCCGATTGCACATTTGATCTTGTGTTTCTCCCCATTTTAAGTGTTTCTCGTTAGTTTCTGTCACTTCCGTTAAGTTCTTGATTGACTTCGTTAAGCCCAGGGACTAAACTGAATAACAGGGCTGACTTTCTAGTCCATTCTGTCAAAATCGCCTTATCTAAGTCGCGCGCCTCCGACAGGAGGATCCAGACGCGCGCGCCTCCCGCCCCCAAAGCAGGAAGCGCGCGCCTCTGGGCGTCAGTTACAGATTTCTGGCCAGGATTCTCTCCCTTGCTCAATTTACAGGATTTTGCCCGGGAAAGATTTCTTGGTGACTGAGTTTTGGCACCAAAAACATCTCTCTTTCACCTATAAAAGCCTCCCTTTACCTCTATTTTCAAGGGAGACAAAAACTTTGACGGGAAAACCTTGACCTTGGACGTTGGACCCTTGGCTCTCAATCTCACATTGCAATAAAACCAAATTTCCTACTTTCAAAGCATTTTCCGAAGGATTTCTCCAAGTAATTCAACAAGAAGTGTTTGAAGTCTCTTGAAGCCTAGGTAAAGCTATTTCTTTCCCCTTCTCAACTTCATCTCTTTTCTCTTTCTTTTTGTATTATCAAAGTGCAATCACCCAAATCATTTTGGGACATGACTCTAATGATCACCTCATCTCATTGAGGCCGGTTAAAGAGTTATCTCCTACATTCCAAACTCTATTTTAAAACCCCTTTTTATGATTTAAAGAAGAAGAAGAAGAATGTTTATCATTCATGTAGATTTTGATCAAGCAAGACCAACTTTAGTTGGGCGAGATGGGTGTTTCGGTACTTCCCATCTCGTAATCTAACCCCCGAACCTCAAAACAAGGAATCTCTGTTTTCGTAATCAAACTTAGGCTATTATCAATAGGTTTTTCTTATGTTCCTCAAAACATAGGTGGCGACTCTAAAAACAAGTTAGACATCCTAGGATAACTCGCGCGCTCTAGCCTCAAGCCGTGGGCTCCCCCGGGGTATCTACAGTGGCGACTCTGCTGGGGATTATTTGAGGGTTAAACTTGCATTCTGATCAAAATCTACATCTTTTGCTATTCTCCACTAATCATTTCTGCAGGGGTACAATATGCACATAGGACCAGGGCAATCCATTGAGTCCAAAATCTGACAATCTGACAGGTGTGCCCAGAAGCGCGCGCCTCCTAATAGCATCGCGCCAGGCGCGCGCGTCTCGTATCAACACTCAGAGGCGCACGCTTCTGGGTTGGTTCCCAGAACAGAAACAGGTCTCAGAACAGAGCAGTATGATGGGGGTGTGGGCACAGTTGCCTGCATCAGTGGTTATTCTGAACTTCGGACTGTTTTAATTTTATGTTCTATTTTATCGGTCACACGGGTGATTCGAAAGTTGTAATTATGTGCTTATTTGTTGTTTTTTTTCTGTTTCTTTTGAAAAAAAAATATAAAAAATATTTTGTCACCTGTTAGACCTCACACTACGTGCATGTATTCCTATGAACTGCTCACTATCGAGTCGCACAAGTCCAACCCCAAACCCGTCGAGGCCCGTCCTAGAAAGTTTCAAGCTCCACTCGACCTTGGCTCTTTCGAAGCGGTAAACCTCAGCCCGTGGCGTAGTTCATGACTACATGCCGGGGGTGACCTTTGAACCTCATATTCAAGCCGAGCACAAGCCACACAATTCTAGTTAGGGTCTAACACTCCGTGACTCAAGTCGGTTTCCATGTACCGAGATTTCCCTAAACTAATGTCTTCAAATCATACATGCCAACTTGTTGAAACGGACGCAATAAAAATCCATCCCCAAAAGTGGTTATTTTGGACGAAAATAAAAATCCGTCCCCGCATGTATGCTTTACTATATTAATTTAGTTTAATCCCGATACATGTAGGATTCACAAACGCGATGGAATCCGATGAGTATATGGGACCGCGAGATGGTCTATATACTAGTGTGACGATTCCATTATTTTCTTAGAAACCCCAAAAGGGATCCATTCCCTCCGACTTATATAAAAAAACAAAAAGGGGTCTTTTCTTATGTGGTTCGATTCGTGTGCCCAACTGTGTGTTCTAAGCCTCTTCGTGGACCGCAAGTGTTACTCAAGACTGATAAGGGCCTTTTCTGCAATATAGGTTCAATTGGTACTTACAGAGTCTACCGGGATTCGGCAAATCGGTTAGTCCGTGAAGAGATCACTCCAACAGCTCCTACGTCAACAATGGCCGGCGGCTCCAACACCAACAATACCATGACTCTCGAGCAACTCGCAACTCGCAACCATGGTCCAACTCCTCCAAGAGCAAGTCTCCACCCTTAATAAGGAGGCGCAAAGCAAAGACGACATTTGGCAATTCCACCTCGACAGCCAAAGGGAGGCCCACGAAGCCGAGATGGAGCTAATGAAAGAAAATCTCACTAATCTTGCCAAGGGGAAGAGCAAAAATAACGATGAAGAATCCGAATGGACCGAAGGTTTGTTCAAAAGTCCTTATGTCAACACCCGCACCAAGGCAACACCACTCACCGGCCCACAAGGAAAGAGCTAGAGAACACTACTCAACGAGACCACGAGTCCTTCATCGACTTCACAAGGAGATGGAATGATAAACTCTCCGAGATTGTGGAAAGGCCAAATACCAAGGAGCAAATGGACATCTTTCTCAAATGTCTCAAAATTGATCTCCGCACCCATCTAAGTGGGGCTTGCTATGAGGATTTCTCCCAAATGTATGAGGCGGGGGTCCGAATGGACGAGTTGCTCAAAGAAGTGAAGAAAAGTTCTCCTAGCTACCGCTACAAGGCCGCTTCCAACTCCACAAAAGAGGCCTCGGTCAACGCCGTCACTATCGATAAGGGGAATTACAAAAAGGTTCCTCCACCCCAAGGGAAGAAGTCTCGAAATGACCGTGTCTACACGCCTCTCCAAGGCATGACTCAAACCGAAGTTTTCGAAGTCCCCAAAGCAAAGGGTCAAGTCACACCCGTACAAGGGTACCAACCCAAGACGGTCAACCCCAATCATGCTCACCACAAATATTGTGGCTACCACCAATATAGTGGCCACACCACCGAGGAATGCTTCGTTCTCCGCAATGTCATTCAAGATCTCATAGACAAGAAAGAATTTGTAGTGACTAATGGCGAACATGTCAATGTAATAGAGATAGGAGAACTCGAGGGGACCACCCATTCAATCCCAATTGTGAATGGGGGCCCCAATGTTATGAATAAACTTGACAATTCTTGTTATGTAGTGACTTACGATGAGGTAATGAGGGAAGTACTAGAGAATAGGAAAAAGAAGCAAGATGGGAACGTCAACATGCTAACTCGATCCGGTCGAGTCATAGCAAGCAACCCTTCCACTTCCACACCAAGCTCCTCTTCTCAAAGGCCGCAAGCTCGCGACACTCCCGAAGATCCTCTACTTGTCCAACTCAAGAAAACTCAAGCCAACATCTCTATTTGGGACCTCATCGCATCCTCAAAGAAACACCGAGATCTTGTCATCCGCAATCTCGATAATACATCAATTTCTCCTGATACTACTCCCGAGGACCTCACAGCAATGATCGGTCACATTCATTTTGGCAACGTCATCACCTTTGCTGATATGGACCTTCCACCATTTGGTTCCGACCACAACGAGGCTATTTACCTCAAGGTACGAGCAAGGGGAAGGCCCATATCAAGAGTCTTAGTGGACGGTGGTTCCGCACTCGACCTCATGCCTAGCAGAATCATGGGCATACTGGGGCATAAGGATTCCGATTTGAAGCCTTCTACTCAAGTAATCCGAGGTTATGACAGCACCGCCCGTACAGTCATGGGCATGATCGAAATAGACATTGAGTTTGGGAGCATGGTCATGTCCGTTCCATTCCAAGTGCTTGACATCCCGGCCTCGTTCAACTTGCTTTTGGGTCGACCATGGATTCACAGTTCTAATGCCGTCCCGTCAACTCTCCATCAATGTGTCAAGATCCGAAATGGTGATGAAATAGTGACCGTCATGGCCAAAAACGTCACTATCCACAGAAAAGGTGAGCCCGTCCACCAAGTTCAGCATGGTTTACCAGACTCCACTCTCTCCGGCGTCTCAATCAACGCCATTGACAAAGAAGGGGGAAACGGATCATGGACCCCCAGCAATCACAAAGTCCTCCGTATGATGAGGAATATGGACTACTTCCATGGTTTAGGCCTAGGGAAATATCAACAAGGAATCCTACATCCTGTGCAAGTCCCATTTGTCAAGAACACATTCGGTTTGGGGTACGAGCCTTCCAGAGAAGACCTGAAACAAGAGCAAGCAATCAAGAATGAAAAGGCCCGAGCTCGTAAAGAAGGACGTCGGTATGAGGTTCCTAATCTAAGGCCTTACCGCAAGACGTTGAATGGCTATTTTGTCCGCCAAGGGGAAGACGTTCCATACATGATCTTTCCCGAGCCATGGGTTAACAATAAGGGTGTCAAAAAGCCCGGTCTCGAAATCTTCTCCGATTGTGAGATCCAGAAATCTGAAAGGGAACCAACTCCCATGTCGCCCCGTCAATGGTGGGGAAGGAAGGTGACTATAGAGTCTGAGACAGAAATCATCGTGGGGGAAGAACCGACAGATTTAACCTCCATATTCGAAGAGCTTGCCATAATGAATGAATGCCAAGTCAACGCCATCCATGACACTGTCATCATGAATGAGACTATCAGTGAGATCCCGCCAAGCTTCGAGCCGATCAACAATTGGTATTCTACGAGAGGGCCCGTGGTATCCGAGGAATTCTTAGTCCAAGAAATGGGTTGTATACCCCGCACAGCCACAATAGAAGAGCGGCTCACACTTACTTTCGAGTCCGAGAGTGTCTCTAATACCCTCACCCAAGAGGATTTGGAGGCCATAGCCGAGTGTGTGTTTCCCTTCTTTGCTAATGAAAAATTTGATATTTCTGAGTACCCTGAGATTGCAAACATCATAAATGATGAATTAACTAATAATGAACTTAATGAACAAGTTAATGACGATTCAAATTATGATGAAATAGACCACGAAAACACAATATACTTAAATGAACTTGCTCAACAAGTCTGTAGTCGTGGTGAAAATGGTCCAGAGGCTGACGAAGAATTGCATGTTGATAATCTGGGTACTGAAGAAGAGCCAAGAGAAACTAAGATCGGAAGCTTCTTCAAGGGGGACGACAGAGACAGATTAACTGCACTACTACGGGAGTTCGTGGATGTGTTCGCATGGTCATACAAAGACATGCCGGGTTTGGACAGAAAGGTAGCGGAGCACAGAATTCCGATCAGAGAAGATGCCAAGCCAGTAAAGCAGAAGCTCAGAAAGATCAAGCCAGAATGGTCTCTGCAAGTCAAAGAAGAGATCGAGAAGCTCCTCAGTGTGGGTTTCATCAAGGTTATCGAGTATCCGACATGGTTAGCCAACATCGTGACAGTCAGAAAGGCAAACGGCAAGGTTCGAGTTTGTGTGGACTTCCGGGATTTGAACAAAGCTTCCCCGAAAGATGATTTTCCACTCCCTAACATCGACATGCTGGTCGACTCCACTGCTGCCTACGAGGTTCGCTCATTCGTGGATGGTTTCGCTAGGTACAATCAGATTCTCATGGCCGAGGAAGATCAACATAAGACAGCCTTCACAACACCATGGGGTACCTTTTGCTACACAGTCATGCCATTTGGGTTAAGAAACGCTGGGGCTTCCTACCAAAGAGCTGTGACAGACTTGTTCCACGATATGATTCACAAAGAAATCGAGGTCTATATGGACGACATGATCATTCACTCCAAAGGGACCGATGGTCAACACTTAATCGATCTCCGTAAGTTCTTCGAAAGGCTTCGTCAACACAAGATGAGGCTCAACCCCGCAAAGTGCACGTTCGGGGTTATCCGAGGCAAAGTCCTTGGTTATATGGTCACTGAAAGGGGAATTGAAGTAGATCCCTCCAAAATCAAGGCAATCATTGACATGCCTCCTCCAAAGACGCAGAAAGAGATCAAAGGTTTCATGGGCAGACTGCAATACATCAGTCGGTTTGTGCACCAACTCACTTCCATGTGCGAGCCAATCTTCAAACTACTCAAGAAGAATATGGCTCTAGAATGGACCGACGCGTGCCAAGAAGCCTTCGACCAAGTGAAGCATTACTTGGCGTGCCCTCCTGTGCTAGTTCCGACACACAAGGAGAAGCCTCTTTTGCTCTATCTCACTGTCAATGATGAAGCCCTAGGGGCTATGATATCACTTACATCACACTAAAATCCGTCAGGGGGAAAGTGTTCAGTGACCAGCTTGCCGAATTCCCGTGTGACGAAGTGAAGGGGGAAGACGTACAGTTCCCCGACGAGCATTTAATTTGTACTACAACTGAGGAAAATAAGTGGCAACTTTTTTTTGATGGCGCCGCCAATAAACACGGTTTTGGTATAGGAGTATTGCTTGTCGATCCAAAAGACATCTACACTCCCATTGCCATCCGTCTGGAATTCGAAGCTACCAACAACATTGCCGAGTACGAAGCATGCATAGCAGGGCTCGAAGCAGCTCTCGAAAGAAATATCATGGAACTAGAAGTATTCGGCGACTCTTTGCTCCTTATCAATCAGGAATCGGGTAAATGGCGAATCCAAGACCCGACCCTCCAACAGTATGGTCAGCACCTTGAAGAATTGGTTGGACAATTCCAAGAGATCACTTTCAACTACCTGCCAAGGGATAAAAACCGCTTCGCCGATGCACTGGCCACCATAGCTTCATTAGTCGAAATGCCCAAAGGGAAAATGGTGAAGCCTTTCAAAATTACCCGAAGGAACAGTCCAGCGTACCGCATGAGTATCAAGATCAACGAGGTTCAAACAAACTTTCCGTGGTATTCGGATATCATGAATTTCCTCAAAGATGGCACTTATCCCGAGAATAGCAATAAGAAGTCTCAAGCGGCTCTGCAAAGGTTAGCCTCTCGGTACGTACTGATTGGAGACCGAGTCTACAAAAGGCACCACGACGGTATCAATCTTTTATGCGCCAATGAGGCCGAAGCTCAAGAGATAATGTGTGAAGTACACGAAGGAGAGTGTGGACCCCACATGAATGGGTTTATGCTGGTCAAGAAGATACTCTGCATTGGTTACTATTGGAGCACTATGGAACGAGATTGTATTGAGAAAGTCAAAAGGTGTGCCAAGTGCCAATTCCATGCTAATCTACAACATGCTCCACCCTCACAACTTTACAACATGGTCACACCTTGGCCTTTCTCTTGTTGGGGGATAGACATCATCGGTAAAGTCCATCCTGCCGGAATCAATGGGCAGTCATTCGTCCTAGTGGCCGTCGACTACTTCACAAAGTGGGTCAAAGCACAAGCCTATCGGACCCTCAACGCCAAGAAAGTGGCCGAATTTGTAAAGATTAATATCATGTACCGATACGGCGTGCCTCATGAAATCATTTCCGACAACGGCTCTCACTTTGAGAAGGAAATGGATGCACTTTTGGTAGAATACAAGATCACCAAGCACAAGTCATCTCCTTACCGTCCCCAAGCAAATGGCACGGTTGAAGCAGCAAATAAGACCATCAAGACCATCATCAAGAAAATGGCCTCAACGGGAAGGGATTGGCCCGAGAAGCTACCATTAGCATTGTGGGGCTACCGCACATCAATACGATCAGCAACAGGAGAAACTCCTTATGCGTTAGTCTATGGTTCTGAAGCCGTACTCCCAATCGAACTTGAAGTCCCATATCTACGGGTCCTCCTCGAGAATCAAGTCAACGAGGTCGACTGGATGCAAAGTCGATATGAACAGCTAGCCTTACTCGACGAGAAAAGGCTAAGAGCACTCGAACGCACAAGGGCGTATCAGCAAAGGATGGCAAGAGCTTTCAACAAAAAGGTGAAGCCTCGAAACATCAATGTGGGAGATTTAGTCTTAAGACAACATCCTCCTAACGCCATGAATCCCCTGGGGAAATGGGGACCCCGATGGATCGGTCCGTACGTGGTCAAAAAGATACTAAGCGGCGGTGCAGTCCGGCTCGTGGATTTAGATGGTGACCAGCTGCCAAAGGAGGTCAACCTCGACAAGATCAAGAGGTTCTACGATTAATAAACAAAGACCATAAAAAAAAAAAAAAAAAAAAAATCGCTCGCTAGGTTGAAAACCCGCAAGGGCGGCCTAGGCAAAAATTAGAGCACGTGCAAAAAAGAAGCCCGCTAGATTGAAAACCCGAAAGGGCGGTCTAGGCAAAAAAACAGGGTGCAAAAAAAAAATGGTCTTTGTTTGTTTGAACTACGGAGACCTGAGCCTCCCAACTGGAGGAACGTAGGCAACCTTCGGGTGCGGTCTAAAACATATCAAAAGTACCCAACTCACTTCAAATAACAAGATGCAATTTTTATTCATTCAATGAATTATTCAAGCCATTACAACGGATTTATTGAGCAACAAAAGACATCCAAACATTAAATCCTAAAACAAAGTGGTCTAATTTAATTACAATCTCCTGGGGTACAAAGAAAAATCTAATCTTTCTTAGGTTTGGGAACCCATTGCTTCTTATGCCCTTTAGTCTTCTTGGATGGGGACATAACATTCTTGGGACCGCCAAGACGAGAGAAAACGCTAGGACGGGACGGAGCTTCATCAACGGCTTTCCCTTTGCCCTTATCAAGCGGAGCCTTAGCGGGGACAACCATGGGACGCTTCCACACATGGGAGGAATTTCCCTTACCCTTCTTCTTCTTGGGAAAATGACGGGGTCTATAGTCCCGCACAAGAACCACCGGTCTCACGGGGTCAACAACATCGTCAATGGGCCTTCCCAAACGATCAAAAACGCTCGGACGCCTCCACCATCGATACGGACCCCACAGCTGGAACGACGTTCACCATTGGAACGGACTTCTCACCCTCAGGGACGGAAACCTTGACTTCAAAAGAGAAAGTCAGTGGGGCCATTATGACAAGAATTTTGTGGTTTAGGAGGAGAAAGTGTTTGCAGAAGAATGCTGTGTGACCATTCTGGTCAAAAATGGTTCAAAATTATAGCTGTTGGAACATTCTGATCAGAAAAAGAAAGGGGCTGTAATTCAGCAGGCCAGAAGCGCGCGCCTCCGACCAAGGCTTCACAACGCGCGCACCTCCTACAAGCAAGGCCCAACGCGCGCGCCTTTGACAGTAGTTCAGACAGAAGTAGCCCTTGTCAGTTTAGAACAGAACCCAAGCACTTCAACATATCCAACCTGCAGCAAAATCAGATCCCAGCACAGAAAAGGAGTTCAAGCAACCATGATGAAAACATTTGGGCACACATTTGTTTGTAAAGAGTCGACACTTAGGAACGAGTCTAGACAAATAACTAAAAAGCGTAGTAAATAGCTAGGATTGTAAATACATGCTAAATGTTATTACAGGCAAAAGTAAAGGTGTTTCAATCCCTCATCCTCTCAGCCACAACAGCTCAGGCACATCGTCACCAGCACTGTGCTCACCCCCTGCTGCCGCTCTCGGTCTCCTCATCATCATCGTCATCCTCATCATCATCATCATCATCATCATGTTGGTAGTGGTGCCTTAGGCACGTTTAATAAACGTTGTAATTGTTATCATTTATTTCATATCAATAAAAGAGATGTTTTGATTATTATTGTTGTTCATGTTTACTTATAATAATCCCCGTCCCTAGTACATATTAAGCACTAGTATAAAGGCTAAATGATCATGAGATGATCATGTTAGATTTATGGGTACTTGTTTGGAACAAGGTGCTGGACATGACCCGCTGTATGAGATTTATGTCATGGTCTATGTCATACATATATCTCATATTAGTTATGTCATTTGAATCCTTAGACATGAAGTTATTATAGTCTTCCACTTGATGAACATTGTGTTTGACATATTCAAACGCTACCTTAACACGGTAGTTATAAAGGTATGATTGGCATAATCGGATTCCCGTTGGGAAGAATAATAAGCTAAATGGATTTGTCCCTCCACGGAGAGATGTCAAGCTTGGGCCCCTCGAAGGAATGATGTTGATAAAATGTTCGGCCGAACTCAAATGGATTGATTAGATCAATAGCATCTGAATTATCAACATATTCGGGATCGAGAAAGTATTGAACAAAACAAGTTGACTGTTTGACCATGACTTGTGTTCAACGACATCGTGGACAAAAGGATTGTGACATATTCTAAAGGAATGCGAACTTGTATCTAGTTATACTATTTGGGTAGGTATGACGGTTTGCTAGAACCTAATCATATCTTATGGGATCATATTTGAGCCCATTGCCAACTTAGTATAATCCTAGAGGGTCACACACAATAGAACGAATCTTAAATAAGAGGACTATATTGGAATTTAGGGTCGAAGGACCTCAAGGGAATTTCTGGAATTATTCTGGGCCTCCTGGTCAAGCAAGCGGGCGCTTGGGTTGAACCAGGCGGGCGCCTGAATAAGCCGGAAAAGTCCTTGACCTTCTGCCCAAATGAGCGGGCGCTCGGGGGGTACCAGGCGGGCGCCCGGTATGCCGACTGGAAATTTCCTAATTCGATTAGGAAAGGTTTTTGGCACAAGATTCCTATTTGGAATAGGTCCTAATTGTGTATAAAAACCCCAATTCGGACAGACCATATTTACTAGTGCTTTTGTGAGTCTCAAAGAGTTTGAGAGAGAGATTTTATTTTGTTCTAAGATATCATTGATTGAGGAACAAAATAATTCACAAATAAATTCCATATAGTTCTTTATTATATTTTGAAAGTGTGTTTCATAATATTGGTCTAGCAACCAAGATCAAAGAAGCTCCTTTGATATTCGTTCGAAGTATGGATACCGCTAGAGGGTGAAAATCATCATCTTCAAAGTTCGTGTTCAAGCTTTGTGATCGTGATCAAGTCTTCAAATCTCCACCAAAGACCAAGAGAAAACTTTGATAGCCATCAAGGGTTAGTTCATCCTTTATTCATTATGTTGTATTTGATTTAATCATATGAGCGGATCCATGGCTTTGGGTTTCTTAAAATTTTAATTGCTATATTCCGCTGCGCATGTTACTTGGAAACCCAACAGTGGTATCAGAGCCCCGTTCATGTTGATTAATTCAATACTTGGATCATGTTATGTGTATATAAATTGTTTATGTGCCTTGCATGATATGAATATTGGAATATATGATGCTTATGTGTTTTGTGATTTTATGTGGTTTATTGTTTTGCAACTTTAATCGCACGATTCAATCGCAATAAAAATTATGGTGGATTCTGAATTATTTCGATTATTGATTTTTGATTGGATCAAAGTTTTAATAATCGGGGAAAAATAATTTTGAGACAAAATTTTCGAACTTTAAAATTCTATACTATTCTGGCCATTCAGGCGCGCGCTTGGTCATAACCAGGCGGGCGCTCGCTCGGCAGAATATGTTCTGATTTTGGTTAAAATCTGAATATGGAATTTTCGACAAATTCGACAAAACCAGTAACAGAACCAGTCCAGACTTGCTGATCTGGAATGGGTTTTGGGTAGTTGGTTTGTGTGTGGATTTTGGGGTTTGATTTTCCTATTTGTTTTAGTCTTGTGATTCCTAGATTGGTTCAAGTTTTGGATGGCTAATCTGCGTTCATCGAGATTGTGTTTCCCAAAATTGATCGCAATCAAAGTTTCAAAGATAAAACGAAGTTAGAATTATGAAAAGTTCATAATTGCTAAAATTGAGAAACAAAGTTCTTGATTCAATGATTGGAGATCCATGTGGAATTGTGAATGCAATTGGCCTACGTTCATCGAGACCATCTATTGCTTAGTTTCGGCCACATGGACTACTTTCTTGGTTTCTTGAATTAGTGCGGGATTGTGGTTGCCTAATGGCTTAGTTTGACCGCACTTCTTGTTGTCTTGATTTGGAGATAATAACCAAAGTTGAATTAGTCTCATCCTCATAATTATAGAGAAACTAATGACACATAAATATCATGCTTAAATTAATGAGATTAATTTAGTGGCTAAACTTGATGTGTGACATGTTTATATTATGTGCTCATAAATGTGTTATATGCTATATGTGATGAACCTTCAAAGAAATTTTAAGTCTTTCTTTGCCATGCCATGATTAAAACACTTGTTTATATATGGGTGATTTTGATGTGGGTTCGCCTCCGCGAAGTGCATTGATTTTATTCATGTATGAGCAAGATGAGGTTCATTAATTTAATGTGGGCTTGCCTCCGCAAGGTGCGTTAAATTGAATGGTTCCTATACGTTTAAAATGGTTGGACTTAATTAGGCGTCAAAACAGTTTTGGGCCTAGGCAAAAGATGAGATTAAACATGCTTTGGAAATTGGATTTCTCGAAGAATCTCATAAAAGGATCTAAGAATCATATGGGATATGATTGACATGATTGTCTACCTAATTAATTTAGTTTTTGAGCGGTCCGCCACCGTGGACTCAAAAGTTAAATTAAAGTTGGATCTTAGCCCAATTAAATTATATTATACATTGGATGTATATGAAGGTTATATAATTTAGTGGGAGTATTTTGTTTGAAAAATACATTATTTATCTCTTTAATGAAAATCGGTACTTATTAAATTTGGGAAATTTTGCATATTTGTAGATAATGACTAATAACACTCAATCAATGTCGTTGCGATCGATCCTTGAGAAGGATAAGCTCGAAGAGAATGGTACTAACTTTATGGATTGGATCCGTAGCATAAGAATCGTTCTTAGGCAAGAAGATAAGTTGTACATTCTCGATGGGCCTCTCCCTGCTGAACCACCGCCTACTGCCCCTAGGGTTGAAAGGGACAATTACAAGAAACATCGTAATGATTCTAGAGATGTAAGTTGTCTCATGCTTGCTGCTATGTGTTCAAAACTCCAACAAAGTTTGGAACATTTGGAAGCCTATGAGATAGGCGTGGAGTTGAGAACCATGTTTCAAGAGCAAGCTAGGCAAGAGAGGTACAAGACCATTGTTGCATTCACTACTAGTAAAATGAATGAAGGGCAACAAGTGAGTCCTCACTTTCTTAAAATGAAAGGTTATGTAGAGCACCTTGAGAAACTTGGCTATCCAATCCCATTGGAGCTAGCCACGGATCTCATTCTTAATTCATTGCCTAAAAGTTATAATCAGTTTGTGATGAATTATAACATGCATGGAATGGATAAGAATCTCTCTGAGTTGCATGGGATGCTCAAAACTGCAGAGATGAAAATTGTGGAAAAAGGTTATCCCGTGCTCTTGGTTCATGATGGGAAGAAGGCTAGTGCCAAAGGAAAGGGTAAGAAAGTTGTCAAACCCAAAATAAGCAAGGCAAAGGTTGCCAAGGCTTCTGAGGCAAAACCTGATTCACAAAAGGATGCAATCTGTTTCCATTGTCAAGAAATTGGTCATTGGAAACGTAATTGCAAGGCTTTCTTGGAAGAGCAAAAGAAGAAGAAGGGCAGTAAGGCTGCGTCGACTTCAGGTATCTATATGATAGATATTCTCCTTTCTACCACTGATTCTTGGGTATTGGATACCGGATGTGGTTCTCACATTTGTCTAAATGTGCAGGGACTAAAGAATAGGAGACTGCTTAAAGAAGGTGAAGTAGATCTACGCGTGGGGAATGGAGCAAGAGTTGCTGCATTAGCCGTAGGGACTTATGAAGTCACTTTACCTTCCGGATTAATTCTTGTTTTGAACAATTGTTATTATGTTCCGGATTTAAGCAGAAATATTATTTCAATTTCTTGTTTGGATAATGAAGGTTTTAAGTTTCTTATTGAGAATAAGAAATTTTCTATTTACTTAAATGATGTGCTTTATGGTATTACTAATTCATTTAATGGCCTTTATATCTTGGATGTCAAGAATGAAAATAATGACAATGTCTATCATGTAAACAAGAAATCTAAACCTAATGATGTAAATCATACCTATTTATGGCATTGCCGTCTTGGTCATATTAATGAGAAGAGTATCTCAAAACTCCATGGGGACGGACTTTTAGGTTCATGTGACCTCGAGTCATATGATACTTGTGAGTCGTGTCTTCTTGGAAAAATGACTAAGACACCTTTTACCAAGTTGGGTGAAAGGGCAAGCGACTTATTGGGGTTGATACATTCCGATGTATGCGGACCATTAAGTAGCAATGCTAGGGGAGGATTTCAATACTTCATAACCTTCACTGATGATTATAGTAGATTTGGGTATGTTTACCTAATGAAACATAAAAGTGAAGCATTTGAGATATTTAGAATATTTCAAAATGAAGTAGAAAAACAACTTGGCAAAAGTATAAAAGCACTTCGATCAGATCGAGGTGGAGAATACTTAAGTCAAGAATTTGATGATCATCTAAAGAATTGTGGAATAGTTTCACAATTGACTCCACCCGGAACACCACAATGGAATGGTGTGTCTGAGAGGAGGAATCGGACTTTGTTAGACATGGTTCGATCAATGATGAGTCAAGTTGATCTTCCAATATCCTTTTGGGGTTACGCCCTAGAAACCGCTGCTTTCACACTAAATCGTGTTCCAACTAAATCGGTTCAAAAGACTCCATATGAGATGTGGAGCGGAAAGAAGCCTTGTCTGTCTTTCATGAAGATTTGGGGTTGCGAAGCTTTTTTCAAAAGACTTGTCTCAGACAAACTTGCACACAAATCTGATAAATGTATTTTCGTGGGATATCCTAAGGAAACTAGAGGATATTACTTTTACAACCGTGAGGACAACAAAGTGTTTGTTGCCCGAACTGGTGTCTTTCTAGAGAAAGAGTTTCTCTCCAAAGAAATCAGTGGGAGTAAAATAAATCTTGAAGAAATTCGAGACCCAGAAAATAACATGGAACCAATAGTGGAACATGAACAAGAACCACAAGGAGTTGTGGAACCTGTTCAAAATACACAAGCAACTCGCAGATCTAGTAGGTTACGATCCGAGCCCGAGAGATATGGATTTCTCGTAACGGATAGTAATGAGGTAGAAATCATTGAGAATCTGTTCAAAATACACAAGCAACTCGCAGATCTAGTAGGTTACGATCCGAGCCCGAGAGATATGGATTTCTCGTAACGGATAGTAATGAGGTAGAAATCATTGAGAATGATGAACCGTCAACCTACCAAGAGGCGATGTCTTCTCCTGATTCGGATAAGTGGCTTGGAGCCATGGAATCCGAATTGCAATCCATGCAAGACAATCAAGTTTGGAATTTGATTGATGCACCCGAAGGTGTAAAAACCATAGGATGCAAATGGGTCTTCAAGAAGAAGACTGACATGGATGGGAAGGTGCATACTTACAAAGCTAGGCTTGTAGCGAAGGGTTATAGGCAGGTTCATGGTATTGACTATGATGAGACCTTTTCACCCGTAGCAATGATCAAGTCTATAAGAATTTTGCTTGCCATTGCCGCATATCATGACTATGAAATATGGAAGATGGACGTCAAAACCGCTTTCCTAAATGGAAAACTCCAAGAGGATGTGTATATGACACAACCAGAAGGTTTTGAACAAGATTCTAAAGTATGCAAATTGCAGAGATCTATCTATGGATTGAAGCAAGCTTCAAGGAGTTGGAATCTCCGTTTTGATGAATCGGTCAAAGAGTTTGGTTTCATCAAAAACGAGGATGAGCCTTGTGTATACAAGAAGATTAGTGGGAGCATAGTGCTATTCCTTATTTTATATGTGGATGACATATTGCTCATTGGAAACGACATTCCTACACTTCAGTCTGTGAAGACTTGGTTAGGAAAGTGCTTCGCAATGAAAGATATGGGTGAAGCCACATATATTCTTGGCATTAAGATCTATAGAGATAGATCAAGGAGGCTACTTGGTTTAAGCCAAAGTACATACATTGACAAGGCCATTAGAAGATTCCGTATGGAAAATTCCAAGAGAGGCACCTTGCCCGTGTTACATGGAGTTTCTCTAAGCAAGACTCAATGTCCTAAGACAAACGATGAGCGTGAGAAAATGAATGATGTTCCATATGCTTCGGCAATTGGGTCCATCATGTATGCCATGATTTGTACTAGGCCGGATGTATCTTATGCTTTGAGCATGACAAGTAGATACCAATCCGACCCTGGCGAAAATCACTGGATAGCTGTAAAAGCGATTCTTAAGTACTTGAGAAGAACTAAAGACTCGTTTTTGGTCTATGGAGGAATGGAAGATGATCTCGTTGTAAATGCTTACACGGATGCAAGCTTCCAAACCGACAAAGATGATAGCCGATCGCAATTGGGTTTTGTGTTTATGTTAAATGGTGGAGCTGTAAGCTGGAAGAGTTCCAAGCAAAGTACAACCGCTGATTCTACAACAGAAGCTGGGTATATTGCTGCATCGGATGCTGCAAAGGAAGCTGTTTGGATTAAGAAGTTCATAACCGAACTTGAAGTGGTTCCTAGTATTGCTAGTCCAATATACCTTTATTGCGATAATAATGGTGCTATTGCCCAAGCAAAGGAACCAAGAGCACATCAGAAATCCAAACACATACTTAGGCGTTTTCATATCATTCGAGAGATCGTTGATAGGGGAGACGTAAATATATGCAGAGTACCTACTGATGACAATGTTGCGGACCCGCTAACAAAGGGACTTCCACAAGCTAAACATGATGGTCATGTTAGGTCCATGGGTATTAGATACATGGGAGATTGGGCCTAGGGCAAGTGGGAGATTGTTGGTAGTGGTGCCCTAGGCACATTTAATAAACGTTGTAATTGTTATCATTTATTTCATATCAATAAAAGAGATGTTTTGATTATTATTGTTGTTCATGTTTACTTATAATAATCCCCGTCCCTAGTACTTATTAAGCACTAGTATAAAGGCTAAATGATCATGAGATGATCATGTTAGATTTATGGGTACTTGTTTGGAACAAGGTGCTGGACATGACCCGCTGTATGAGATTTATGTCATGGTCTATGTCATACATATATCTCATATTAGTTATGTCATTTGAATCCTTAGACATGAAGTTATTATAGTCTTCCACTTGATGAACATTGTGTTTGACATATTCAAATGCTACCTTAACACGGTAGTTATAAAGGGTATGATTGGCATAATCGGATTCCCGTTGGGAAGAATAATAAGCTAAATGGATTTGTCCCTCCACGGAGAGATGTCAAGCTTGGGCCCCTCGAAGGAATGATGTTGATGAAATTTTCGGCCGAACTCAAATGGATTGATTAGATCAATAGCATCTGAATTATCAACATATTCGGGATCGAGAAAGTATTGAACAAAACAAGTTGACTGTTTGACCATGACTTGTGTTCAATGACATCGTGGACAAAAGGATTGTGACATATTCTAAAGGAATGCGAACTTGTATCTAGTTATACTATTTGGGTAGGTATGACAGTTTGCTAGAACCTAATCATATCTTATGGGATCATGTTTGAGCCCATTGCCAACTTAGTATAATCCTAGAGGGTCACACACAATAGAACGAATCTTAAATAAGAGGACTATATTGGAATTTAGGGTCGAAAGACCTCAAGGGAATTTCTGGAATTATTCTGGGCCTCCTGGTCAAGCAAGCGGGCGCTTGGGTTGAACCAGGCGGGCGCCTGAATAAGCCGGAAAAGGCCTTGACCTTCTGCCCAAATGAGCGGGCGCTCGGGGGGTACCAGGCGGGCGCCCGGTATGCCGACTGGAAATTTCCTAATTCGATTAGGAAAGGTTTTTGGCACAAGATTCCTATTTGGAATAGGTCCTAATTGTGTATAAAAACCCCAATTCGGCCAGACCATATTTACTAGTGCTTTTATGAGTTTCAAAGAGTTTGAGAGAGAGATTTTATTTTGTTCTAAGATATCATTGATTGAGGAACAAAATAATTCACAAATAAATTCCATATAGTTCTTTATTATATTGTGAAAGTGTGTTTCATAATATTGGTCTAGCAACCAAGATCAAAGAAGCTCCTTTGATATTCGTTCGAAGTGTGGATACCGCTAGAGGGTGAAAATCATCATCTTCAAAGTTCGTGTTCAAGCTTTGTGATCGTGATCAAGTCTTCAAATCTCCACCAAAGACCAAGAGAAAACTTTGATAGCCATCAAGGGTTAGTTCATCCTTTATTCATTATGTTGTATTTGATTTAATCATATGAGCGGATCCATGGCTTTGGGTTTCTTAAAATTTTAATTGCTATATTCCGCTGCGCATGTTACTTGGAAACCCAACAGTGGTATCAGAGCCCCGTTCATGTTGATTAATTCAATACTTGGATCATGTTATGTGTATATAAATTGTTTATGTGCCTTGCATGATATGAATATTGGAATATATGATGCTTATGTGTTTTGTGATTTTATGTGGTTTATTGTTTTGCAACTTTAATCGCACGATTCAATCGCAATAAAAATTATGGTGGATTCTGAATTATTTCGATTATTGATTTTTGATTGGATCAAAGTTTTAATAATCGGGGAAAAATAATTTTGAGACAAAATTTTCGAACTTTAAAATTCTATACTATTCTGGCCATTCAGGCGCGCGCTTGGTCATAACCAGGCGGGCGCTCGCTCGGCAGAATATGTTCTGATTTTGGTTAAAATCTGAATATGGAATTTTCGACAAATTCGACAAAACCAGTAACAGAACCAGTCCAGACTTGCTGATCTGGAATGGGTTTTGGGTAGTTGGTTTGTGTGTGGATTTTGGGGTTTGATTTTCCTATTTGTTTTAGTCTTGTGATTCCTAGATTGGTTCAAGTTTTGGATGGCTAATCTGCGTTCATCGAGATTGTGTTTCCCAAAATTGATCGCAATCAAAGTTTCAAAGATAAAACGAAGTTAGAATTATGAAGAGTTCATAATTGCTAAAATTGAGAAACAAAGTTCTTGATTCAATGATTGGAGATCCATGTGGAATTGTGAATGCAATTGGCCTACGTTCATCGAGACCATCTATTGCTTAGTTTCGGCCACATGGACTACTTTCTTGGTTTCTTGAATTAGTGCGGGATTGTGGTTGCCTAATGGCTTAGTTCGACCGCACTTCTTGTTGTCTTGATTTGGAGATAATAACCAAAGTTGAATTAGTCTCATCCTCATAATTATAGAGAAACTAATGACACATAAATATCATGCTTAAATTAATGGGATTAATTTAGTGGCTAAACTTGATGTGTAACATGTTTATATTATGTGCTCATAAATGTGTTATATGCTATATGTGATGAACCTTCAAAGAAAGTTTTAAGTCTTTCTTTGCCATGCCATGATTAAAACACTTGTTTATATATGGGTGATTTTGATGTGGGTTCGCCTCCGCGAAGTGTATTGATTTTATTCATGTATGAGCAAGATGAGGTTCATTAATTTAATGTGGGCTTGCCTCCGCAAGGTGCGTTAAATTGAATGGTTCCTATACGTTTAAAATGGTTGGACTTAATTAGGCGTCAAAACAGTTTTGGGCCTAGGCAAAAGATGAGATTAAACATGCTTTGGAAATTGGATTTCTCGAAGAATCTCATAAAAGGATCTAAGAATCATATGGGATATGATTGACATGATTGTCTACCTAATTAATTTAGTTTTTGAGCGGTCCGCCACCGTGGACTCAAAAGTTAAATTAAAGTTGGATCTTAGCCCAATTAAATTATATTATACATTGGATGTATATGAAGGTTATATAATTTAGTGGGAGTATTTTGTTTGAAAAATACATCAGTGAACATGAAACCCTGCTGGAGGTTATGCTCCCGGAATAAACCGTAATCCTGCTCCAGATGAATGAAAGGGACAGCATCAACCCCCGCAAGGTAGACTGCCCGGTCTGCCTCTGAAAGAGCCCTCCAGTTACGAGGACAGAAAGGCGTAACATCAGGAACCGTTGGCCTAGGAGGATGGTGGAAGTCCGTCACCTGACCACCATGCTGCCAAAACACTCTATCCCCAAGATACATCGCCATACACTCCACTGAGCTCATCAGAAGCCTCGAGCGGGTGGGAATCAGGGTATGCTCAATAAAGGCATAAATAGCTCTCCACGGAAACAAAGAAAAGGCGACAGCCTCCGGCCTCAAAGAATCCAAGTGGCGCCAAGCTGAAAGCAGGCTGATGGGAACAGTGCCAGTCCTCACATTCCTCTCCCTATATGACCACCTCACACAGTCTGGATACTGGGGCTAACCCTCTCTGTTAATCTTGAAGTCCCTCAGCTCCAAGACATCAAAGGCCCATAGCTGCAAAACAAAGACAAGAGCAGAACTAAATGGCAGTTCAAAGATACAGTAGAGCAAATGACAAGAAGGCCGAAAAGAAAAGGGAAAGCAGTATACCTCCCACAACAGGCTGAAACCCGTGACCGAGCTGGTGGTCGAGCGGCTAGTCAGATCCATACCATGATAACAAGCAGCCAAGCCCGCTGCACCCTAGTTGTAATGACCGGCCTGGTCCAAGTCTACCAACAAGTCAAGCAAAGCCAAAGAGGCCGAGGACCCTCCACTAGCAAACAAGGTATGAGACAGCAAGTACCATATAAAACAACGGGCCACAGCATCTACCCGCTCAGCAATGACACCCAGAGGCTCAGCTGCAAGAATGCTAAAATATCGGCGGATGCTCCCCCAAGTGACCCGGAAATTCTTCACCGGGAAGCCACAGTCAACGAGGGCCAACAGCTCGTCGGCAGTCCTAAGGGTCCCCCTCAAAACACAAGGGACAGGCTCCCCCGCAAACGGCAGACTAGTCAATGCCGTAAATTCTGTGGGCGTCATCGTGACCTCCCCCATGGGCAAATGAAAAGTATGGGTGGTGTCCCACCACCTCTCTCTTAAAGCCTGAATAACGTCCGGGTCATTCTTCAGTGCCGGCAGACTAATGATAAAAAGGCCAAAGTGGGTAGCCTGAACTCGAGCCCTCACATTTTCAGTAGAGAAAATGACAAGAAGGCCCATAGCTGCAAAACAAAGACAAGAGCAGAACTAAATGACAGTTCAAAGATACAGTAGAGCAAATGACAAGAAGGCCGAAAAGAAAAGGGAAAGCAGTATACCTCCCACAACAGGCTGAAACCCGTGACCGAGCTGGTGGTCGAGCGGCTAGTCAGATCCATACCATGATAACAAGCAGCCAAGCCCGCTGCACCCCAGTTGTAATGACCGGCCTGGTCCAAGTCTACCAACAAGTCAAGCAAAGCCAAAGAGGCCGAGGACCCTCCACTAGCAAACAGGGTATGAGACAACAAGTACCATATAAAACAACGGGCCACAGCATCTACCCGCTCAGCAGTGATACCCAGAGGCTCAGCTGAAAGAATGCTAAAATATCGGCGGATGCTCCCCCAAGTGACCGGGAAATTCTTCACCGGGAAGCCACAGTCAACGAGGGCCAACAGCTCATTGGCAGTCCTAAGGGTCCCCCTCAAAACACAAGGGACAGGCTCCCCCGCAAACGGCAGACCAGTCAATGCCGTAAAGTCTGTGGGCGTCATCGTGACCTCCCCCATGGGCAAATAAAAAGTATGGGTGGTGTCCCACCACCTCTCTCTCAAAGCCTGAATAACATCCGGGTCATTCTTCAGTACCGGCAGACTAATGATAAAAAGGCCAAAGTGGGTAGCCTGAACTCGAGCCCTCACATTTTCAGGCAATTTGTTCCAAATGGCCACTGGACCATGAGCTCCTCCTCGAATCTCCGATAGGCGGATCCACTCCTGAAAAAGAACAAGGAACAACGAAAATTTCGTCAGCACAACGGCTAGAAAAACAGACAAACCCAAAACAGAAAATTCCAGCATGCATACAAATGCATGAGCACGGAAATGGGTATCCAAACGTGTTTTGTGCAATAAGTCAACAACAACAACAACAAACAGCAACGATCAACAAGAGAAGTTGCAGCAGAAAATACAGGCAAAATAGAACAGCCCCAAAAGCGCACAAATCGCAAAGAGAATGAAGCATTCTTACCAAACCCGAAGTCACGAAATGAGAAATGTGGGTATGAGGCCGGAAGGTAAGCAAGCTCGGGTCCATAGCTTCAACCCCAATTTCGGGCTCCTCGCCCTGTGGCATCTCGAATGGAGGTGATTGTTGACGATCCGACATCGTTTCTGTGATGAAATTGATCCTAGAGCAGCAAGAAAGTGTTTTGGGGTGATTTCTGTACGAAAATTTGGTTTGGAATTTGGAGGGTTCTTCAAATTTTTGAAAACTCGCCGAAAACAGTGAACCGCTTGTTTAAATATGCTGAACTTATACGCCAGGCGCGCGCCCCCTGACATACTCATCCGAGGCGCGCGCATCCCACAACGAGGTCCGTACGTGCGCTCTTCCCATCATCAGGCAGGTTCAGAAGCAGTCTCCCATGCAAGACTCCATGCACAGCATCAAGGTTTCCCCACGGATTCCGAACTCCCTAAGTTTTGTCACGGGTGCCATACCCCCCTCAAGAGTCAATCTCAACATTTCATCCCCAGCACGAACATTTTTCTGGTCGCGGTCAACTGTGCCCGCACCCCACAATTCAAAAGTCGAGTGTGACTCCAAGTGGCACGAGACTTCAAAGCAAGATTTCATCAACGGATTTCACTAACGGATTCGTCTATAAAGGTTCACTAACGGCCTCTTCTAAGGTTCACTAACGGCCTCATTAACGGATTTCACTAACGGATTCGTCCTCAAAGGTTCACTAACGGCCTCCTCAAAGGTTCACTAACGGCCTCTTCAAGGGTTCACTAACGGCCTCATCGACGGATTTCACTAACAGATTCGTCCTCAAAGGTTCACTAACGGATTCGTCTCCAAAGGTTCACCAACGACCTCATTCAAGGGTTCACCAATGGCCTCATCAACGGATTTCACTAACGGATTCATCCTCAAAGGTTCACTAACGGCCTCCTCAAAGGTTCACTAACGGCCTCTTCAAGGGTTCACTAACGGCCTCTTCGACGGATTTCACTAACAGATTCGTCCTCAAAGGTTCACTAACGGATTCGTCTCCAAAGGTTCACCAACGACCTCATTCAAGGGTTCACCAACGGCCTCATCAACGGATTTCACTAACTGATTCGTCCTCAAAGGTTCACTAACGGCCTCGTTCAAAAGGCTCACTAACGACCTCATTCAACATGCTCAGCCGGCAGGTTCACCTAACGGATCATGCCACCCCCTCTATCAACAAAAGCCGCTCACACAGGGAGCGCACCACTATCTCTCGCAATTTCAAATTCCTGCTTTCATCGAGTCTTTGCTTTTTCTTGGTGATGTCCTCGGCGGGTGTTTTTAACTTTCGTCGACGCGTTTTGCTTTGCAATCCACGTCGCTGAGGGGCTCTGTAGACACCCCGCCTTAGACCGCTCACCCCTATTGCACATTTGATCTTGTGTTTCTCCCCATTTTAAGTGTTTCTCGTTAGTTTCTGTCACTTCTGTTAAGTTCCTGACTGACTTCGTTAAGTCCAGGGACTAAACTGAATAACAGGACTGACTTTCTAGTCCATTCTGTCAAAATCGCCTTATCTAAGTCGAGCGCCTCCGACAGGAGGATCCAGACGCGCGCGCCTCCCGCCCCCAAAAAAGGAAGCGCGCGCCTCTGGGCGTCAGTTACAGATTTCTGGCCAGGATTCTCTCCCTTGCTCAATTTACAGGATTTTGCCCAGGAAAGATTTCTTGGTGACTGAGTTTTGGCACCAAAAACATCTCTCTTTCACCAATAAAAGCCTCCCTTTACCTCCATTTTCAAGGGAGACAAAAACTTTGACGGGAAAACCTTGACCTTGGACCTTGGACACTTGGCTCTCAATCTCACATTGCAATAAAACCAAATTTCCTACTTTCAAAGCATTTTCCGAAGGATTTCTCCAAGTAATTCAACAAGAAGTGTTTGAAGTCTCTTGAAGTCTAGGTAAAGCTATTTCTTTCCCCTTCTCAACTTCATCTCTTTTCTCTTTCTTTTTGTATTATCAAAGTGCAATCACCCAAATTATTTTGGGACATGACTCTAATGATCACCTCATCTCATTGAGGCCGGTTAAAGAGTTATCTCCTACATTCCAAACTCTATTTTAAAACCCCTTTTTATGATTTAAAGAAGAAGAAGAAGAACGTTTATTATTCATGTAGATTTTAATCAAGCAAGACCAACTTTAGTTGGGCGAGATGGGTGTTTCGGTACTTCATATCTCGTAATCTAACCCCCGAACCTCAAAACAAGGAATCTCTGTTTTCGTAATCAAACTTAGGCTATTATCAATAGGTTTTTCTTATGTTCCTCAAAACATAGGTGGCGACTCTAAAAACAAGTTAGACATCCTAGGATAACTCGCGCGCTCTAGCCTCAAGCCGTGGGCTCCCCCGGGGTATCTACAGTACCCTAATAGGAGAGAGTTAAGATATCAAAGGAGAGCACAAAATAGTGTCTAGGAGGGGGCCGGGGGCCTAGGAGAGCCATGGGGGGCGATCCTACAACCCGGCCATGATCATGTTTATGTGTTCTTGGGGGAGAGATAATAATATGTAGGAGAGGTTTGTTCATGGGAGAATATACATACTAGATTTGTGTGAGTGTATGTTTAAATTGTAACATTCAACATATTATTATAGTGATATCCTGGCTTGGGGCCTCCGGATGTAGCCACGTATGGTGGTGAACCGGGTTAACAAATCATGGTGTTCTTGTTCTTTCATATTATTATTTCATGTGTTGATTTATTACTCCATGTTGATGACTGCTAGTATGGGCTAGTGGATGCGAAGATCCCCCTAATTCCCCAACATAGTTTTTCTCTCTGGCAGATCAAGATGAAGGCTTTGTTGATAGACAAAGATTTATGGGAACCGTTGGAGATTGCAATCAGGGTTCGTAAGGATCCCAAGGGTAAGGCAGTCACCACAGAAGGGTCAGAGAAGGACAGACAGGCAGCCGCCAAGGAGGAAGCAGCGTTGAAGAAGTTAGATCAGAAGGCTCACGCCAAGATCATCAGACAGTTGGATGATGATATCCTAACCAATGTTGCATGAACAGACTCCGGAAGCGATATTTGGTTAAAGTTGGAAGATATGTACATGACACATTCATTGACCAACAAGTTATACCTGAAAAAGAAGCTGTATGATTGTCGTATGACTGAAGGTACGCCCATAAATGATCTTCTTGATAGATTTACTTCTGCGTTACTTGAACTGCGTAATATAGGAGTTGCTGTGGATGACAAGGATGCAGCCTTGCAGCTTTTAGTCTCTTTACCTATGTCTTATGAACATTATGTCAATTTGTGCATAAACCGTAAAGATGGGATCTCTCTAGAGGAAGTGAAAACTTCTCTCAAGACGAGGGAATTGCGCCGAAAGGCGAGTGGGAATGAGGCAGGTACCCAGTCATCAGGTTTGGTTGCTAGTAGCTGTAACAGGGGTTCTAGTGGGAATAAGAACAATCAAGGTAATTCTTCACACAAGAAGGGTCCGAAACCTAGGGATATCTGTAATTTCTGCAGAGAAAAGGGGCATTGGAAGTTCTATTGTCCCAGAAAGAAGCAAGGCAAGGCACTTGTCAGAGCAAAGGCCATGACGGCTAGAGTTAGCAGTTCAGAAGAGGATTATGCTCTAGTAACACAAGAATCAGCATGCGCATCTGATGCGTGGATTCTTGATTCAGGAGCTTCTTACCATATTAGTCCTAGGAGAGAAAGGTTTACCGGTTATAGGCAGATAGTTGACGATGATATAAGCATGGCCAATAGTGCAGTCTGCAAGGTTGTCGGTGTTGGTTCAATCAAGGTCAGGACTCATGATGGTAGGGTTGTCACTTTGAACGAGGTTCGACACGTTCCACTTATAACGAAGAATCTGATTTCTTTTAGTCAGTTAGACAGCAAAGGGTTCAGTTTCAAAGGTAAAGGTGGAGCAGTTAGTGTCTGTAACAGTTCAGAAGTGATGCTGAAAGTCCTTAAGCGGGTCTCCTTGTATTTCCTCCAAGGAAAGACGCTTGCAGAGTCGACTATGGCTGCATCAGAAGAGGTAAACGAGGGAGATATGTCTAAGCTGTGGCACATTAGGCTCGGTCACATGAGCACTCGAGAGATGCATGAGTTGACTAACAGAGATCTTCTTTATGGCCATAAGATCAAGGATCTTAAAGGCGTTCTGGATTACATCCACTAAGAGAGTTGGGGACCTTCACGTTAGGAATTTCTAAGGGGGCACAAATATGTCTTGTCTATGGTTTATGATTATTCGAGGAAGCCTTGGGTGGTTACCATGGAGCACAAGAATGAGGCTATAAGGAATTGCAAGGACTGGAAGACGGTAGTGGAGAACCAGACAGAGAAGAAGATCAAGAAGCTCCGGACAGATAATGGTTTGGAGTTCTGCAGTACTGAGTTCGATTTTTTTTGCACAGAGGTGGATATTTCTAGACATCTCACCAGCAGAGGCACGCCAAAACAGAATGGTTTAGCAAAACGAATGAATCATACATTGCTTGTGGGAGCGTTGTGCATGCTCTCCAATGCAGAGTTGTCTAAATGTTTCTGGGCAGAAGTGCTTAGTACAACATGTTACTTGATTAATCATGGACTTCACGCCGGTATTGGCCTCAAAGTTCCCTATGAGGTATGGACTGGTAAATCCACGATTGTTTAAGTGTTAGCGGTGTTGATAAACCGGTGGAGCAACAAGATACTGATGAGTTAGTTGTCCCATAGTCAGATGTTGAAAAACAGGTGGAACAACAAGATACTGAAGAGTTAGTTTTCCCACAGTCAGATGTTAATCAGGATCCACCAACAGAGACAGAAACTGAAGCACCAAAAAGTTCAAGTTCAGTTCTCGAGGAACATGGGTTAGCACAAGTAAGGTCTAGAAGAGCTAATTTCGGGAAGCCTCCGGAGAGGTATGGATTTGAAGACTTGATGTCTTATGCACTACTGGTTGCTGAGGAAGTGGATCCCGTTCTTACAGAACCTTCTACTTTCAATAAAGCAGATACATGTTCAGAGTCATCTCAGTGGTATGCGGCTATGGGTGATGAGATGGAGTCTCTTCACAAGAATCAGACTTGGGAGTTAACCATAAGGCCAGAAGGCAGAAAGATTGTGATTTGCAAGTGGGTCTTAAAGGAAAAGGAAAGGATGTCACCGGCAGAAGGGATCAAGTATAAATCTCTCGTTGTTGCAAGGGGTTTCACACAGAGAGAGGAGGTGGACTACTATGAGATCTTCTCACCAGTGATCAGACACACCTCGATCATAGTGTTGCTAGCAATAGAGGGAGAGATATACATGACAGAGTCGGAAGGATTCCAAGTTCCTGGTAAGGAAGATCAAGTTCGTAGGATGAAGCAATCGCCTAGGTAGTGGTACGAGAGATTTGACAGCTATGTGATAGCAGCAGTCAAGAAGTCAGAGATTCAGAAGCTGAAAGGCTTATTGGTCGCAGAGATGAAGGGTTTGGGTAACGCGAAGAGAATTCTGGGTATGGAGATCAATAGAGACAGAGCCAAACAAAAACTATTCTTATCCCAGAAAAGATATATCAAAAAAGTTTTAGAGAGGTTTGGTAGGTCAACAGCTAAGGCTATAGATACTCCGGGTGCAATGAATGCACAGACAGTCGCATTTGGGCCTAAATCGGTTGAGGCGAAAGAGTATATGGCTAGAGTATCCTATGCTAGTGCAGATGGTAGTTTGATGTATGCTACAGTGCGCACTAGCGACGTCGGTCTCGTCTATGGAAGTAGAACAGAATGTGCAGTCGAGGGTTTCTCAGATTCGGGTTATGTAGATACAAGAAGATCGAAGACCGGATATGTATTCACGCTTGGTAGGTCAGTTGTCAGTTGGAAGGCTAAATTCCAGGCGACAGTGACGTTGTCTACAACAAAAGAAGAATACATGGCATTGACAGAGTCCGCTAAGGAAGGAATATAGTTGAAGGGATTGATCAGCAATCTTGGGATGCATCAGGATCAGGCTATTATTTATTGCGATAGTTTGAGCGCGATTTGTTTGGCCAAGGATCAAGTTCATCATGAGAGGACCAAGCACATTTGTGTCAGATATAACTTTCTAAGGGATGAGAAACGGGTAAAGGTGAAGAAGGTAGGGATGGCGGACAACCCTGCAGATATGTTCACAAAATCTGTGACGGGAAGCAAAGTTCCAACATTGTTTGGACTTGCTGAATGTTCGCAGCTATTAGATAGCAGAAGAGGCGAGGGGGGAGAAAAGGTTTGTTGTCATGGAGATTCAAAGTCAAGGTGGAGATTGTTGGGTTAATGCCTTTGAATTTTGGACGCCAAGTTAAAGGGTTAAGCAACAGAGAAAATTTCATAATTCCGGGACAGAGCAGAACAGCTCGACCGAGCAGAACAAAGGACTCGGCCGAGCAGGGCAATATTCGGCCGAATATAGGTAAGCATGCGTCCGAATAGAGGCGAATCAGAAACGAGGATTTCTGGAGCAGAGATATTCGGCCGAATAGAGGAGTATATTCGACCGAATAGATACAGTTCGGGCCAGAAATCTGCTGCAGTTCCAGGTTCGCAGAAGGAAAGGTTTCTAGTCCGTTTTGGACTAGGTTTCCAAGTTCCTACTAGATTTTGAGATAAACTAGTACTGGTATAAATAGAGACCATTAGTTTAGATCAAAATTAGCCGAAAGCCTCAAGACAAATTTAGAGTGCTCAGAGAGGTCTGTAATTCTACAATTACACAGTCAGGAATTATTGTGATCAATAATTCGTGTAGCAGTAATAGTGTGATCTTGTAATCGTTTCTCCAGATTGATAATAATATTCTCTCTCCTCTCCGTGGACGTAGCCAAGTTGGTAAACCACGTATATCTGTGTTCTTGTGATTGCTCGCTTTTCTTATCAAGTCTTGTTATTTCTCTAACAAAAAAGAAAAAAAGCAAAGGTTATCAGTAGGCCTGTAAAAATCAGCCCATAACCCAACAACCCGCCCGACTCAACCCGCTATTTACCCGCCCGACCCAATCCGTTTAAATTATCGGGTTATAAAGGGTTACCCGTTTTAACCCGTTTAATTCAACGGGTTAAAACAGGTCGACCCGTTCTGACCCGCTATAACCCGCTAACACAGATGAAGAGACGCTACTTCAGCACCTCGCTAACATCGCAGGAAATCACCAAAATCTCTTACGACAAGCGGACGAACTATCCATCCATCTCTTTCTCAATTAATCAATTTCATGGAAGATTTGAGACGATCTTATTTCCAAGTAAGCTCAATCGAATCATCTTGTTTTTGTTACTCTTCCTTGGTAGAATCCCCAAATTGATTTTTTAGGGTTTGTAACAATTTCAGACTAAGAGATGAGGTGGTTTTGGAATCTTCGATGTTATTCCTCATTTTAATCGAATTGATGGTGTGGGAATTTGGTGCTGATTCGATCTAAGTTTTTGGGTTTTCAAATTTAAAAGGTCAGATTTTCCGTTTTCATTGATTTTGAACTCCTCATTCAATTGTCAAGATTGTCTGTTCATGGCTTGTTATTTTTGAAGATTGTTTGTCTTTATTACTTTGTATAAATAGTTTAGTTTTTATCAACATGACTAGCGGGTAACCCGTGCTCTGCACGGGAAACCAATACTATTTCTCAAAATAAAAATAAAAATTATAGTTAACTAATATAGTAATCATTATTTTAATTAATACTATTAATAATAATAGTTAATCTATATGGTTACTATTATTATAATAATTATTACAATTAACTAATATTATTGATAGTAATAGTTAATATATATTAATAGCAATGATTAATCTATATAATAATAATAATAATTATTATTATTATAATAAACTAATACTATTAATAGTAATAGTTAATAGATATAGTATCTATTATAATTATTTAATATTAAAAATTAATAATTTAACTTATATAATAACTATTATAATTAACCAATACTAATAATAGTAATAGTTAATGTATATAGCCTATTATAGTTAACTAATACTATTAATAGTAAAAACTAACTTATAAAGTAACTATTATAGTCAACAAATACTATTAATAGTAATAGTTAGGCCAAAATATTTTTAGCCCCCCAAAGTATCCACCCATTCCCACTTTGCACCCCAAACCCAATTTTGTCCCAAAGTAACCCTCTAATTTTCCATTTTTCCCAGTTTGACCTATGACCCCCTATGACCCCTAACGGCGTTAGAAAATTAACGAGAAATAGTCATGTGCATGTCACATGAAGGGTATTTTGGACATTTTCTTTCTAATTTTCAGTTAACCTTTATTTTATTATTCTCTTCAATATTAGATTTTCTTATTAAAAATACATTGACAACATAAAGAATAAAAATAATATGGGATAGTAAAAATCATAAATAAATAAATGTAAACTAACCAAAAACAAATTAAAAAAGAAAAAGAAAAAGAAAGCAAAAACAAAAAGAAAAGAGAAACCTAGTTCATCCCTCATTTCATCCTTCTTCATCTTCCACAATTCCACCCATCTCCATTCTTCATCTTCCATGACCACCGAACTGTAAATAAAACTAATATCCTTAACCTAATAAAAGTCACATTCTTCGTCCCTTCTTCCCCATCCATCCCCGCCGCCCCTCTCCACCCTCACACCTAGATCTAGACGGCCCTTTCCCCCTAATTTCCCGATCTCCGATCTTGTGGGTCGAGCGATCCTAACTGTTAGGATTCATTGTTAGTACACCCACCTTAATTTGATTGATCCATTCCACGTGTCTTTTTATGGACTTTAGGACCGCATGTAATGAAGTTATACTTCAATTTTTAGATAAGTCCATTTCTAGATTTTTCGTTTTCTAGGCTGAGTATAGTTCGGTTATATCATTAGTGGTTTAGTGCTTCAAGCCGTCATTTTGAGAATGCCAGCATGGAGCTCTTCAATTCTCATCAAACCGCAGTTTCCATGTTTGATGAAACCGCACATCAAGACCATTCTTCAAACCGCCCTATGCTTGGTGAAACCGCAGAGCAGTTATTGAAGAATTAAAGAGATGTCATTTATTCCTTAGACAAACATTCCCTTATTGACAGTATAAGGATGTTGTTATGTCATGTCAAAATAACTCTAAGTTAACTTGGAGTTTCTGCAAGGAATGTCGGTTTGTCCATCAGTTTGAATTGTTTACCGTTAGTCCTTTCTGCAACAAAGGACAATTGTCAGGTAGTGGTGCAACAACTACCTAGGACTACAAGACAAAACCAAGGACGAAAATGACAGCTCAACCAATGGGATTTCGACAGCACTGTACCCTTCAGATTTGATTCAAATCTTTACCCAACGGTCACAAGGGTGCTCTGCCTATAAATAGCCTTCATTATTCAACAATGAAGGTTGCTGAGCTTCAAGAGATTCATTCCCAAGTATTCAAGTTTGCTTTGAAGAGTTAAACTCAGATATTCATATCTTCAACCATCTCCATTGCAAACCCAGTTCTTCATCAAAGCTTCAAGCCTAACAACCATTCATACTTAGCCTTTACACCGAAAGAATTCTATTTGCTCAACCATCATTTAGATACTTAGAGCATTTGATTTCTTTTCACACACACACCCTATTTATATGATCACCTAGATTATATACTTCGAAAACACCGGTTGTTATTATAGCTTAGGTTAGACTTATTGTTTAGAGTTTAGATTTATCTTGTAAAACCTCCTCTAAATTAATACAAGTCTTATAGCTATTAGAAAATCCTGGACTAACCATCTAGGTAGAGGACGTAGTTCATTTAAGAACGAACCTCTTCAATTTGTGTGTTTGATCTTTACTTTCTGTCTTGATATTTATCTTTCTTGTTTGTGGTCTTGAACTTGCTTCCATACACGAAATGACTTGAAAGATGAATTGTGTTTTCCTTTAAACTTTAAGTTTAACTATTCTGTTGCATCATAGTGTTTTCTCACCCGAGTCAAACTTCCCAACTCTTTAACTAACTATTTGGCCAAACCGCAAACTCCGCTGTGCATTTTATCAGTTCGGTTCTTGTGCCTTGAACCGCAGTTGGCCAAACTGATAAGTACTCGGTTGATTTTAAGGGTATTTCGAAAAAGTTTCGGACCGCTATTCACCCCCCCTCTAGCGGTTCTATACCCTTGTTCCCCTCTGGGACCAACAAGTGGTATCAGAGCGTATCCACCAAACTTGTTTTTACAAGCTTAACCGCTTGGGTGCTGATCCAATGGCAAACACAAACACCCATATGATGCAAACATCCAATTCGAATCACTTACCGATTCTGGATGAAGATAGTTTTATTTTTTGGAAAGATAGGATGATGAAACACATGATTTCATGTGATCGTAGACTGTGGACCGCGGTTACTGATGGACCATATGTTCCTATGAAAGCTAATCCACGTGCAGGAACCGCAGGAGAAGAAGCTGAAGTTAAGAAATTAGAAAGTGAATGGACTGATGCAGACCGCATCAATGTGGATTTTGATGGAAGAGCTATGTCCATGCTAGTGTCAGCTATTGACCTGAGGACTCATTCTAAGGTGCTTCACTGCAAAACCGCAAAGGCTACCTGGGATGCTATAGTTGATTTTCTGGAAGGAGATTCAGATACCAAGAAGAACCGCCTCTATCAACAGAGAAGACTCTTTGACTATTTTGTTAAAGATCCTAAGGAATCTCTTAGACAATGCTATGAGAGGTTTATTGATATATTGTTAACGTTTGTTTTTCTCTTGGACATGTCTATTCTAATACAGATTTGAACATGAGATTCATGCAAGCACTTGGTAGCAAATGGCTGATCAAAACTACTAACATTGAAGACAACAAGGACTGGAAGCTCTTGATCTTCGACACTTGTATGCCATGCTGAAGGTTTTTGAATTTAAGCTTGAAGAGGTCCATGAAACCGAAAGCAGATTTAAGACCCTCTCTCTAGCTGTATTCAGCAATACCTCATCTCCTGTCTACAATCCAGACCATCATCAAACCGCTCCTCACCTCCACTTGCAAACCGCTCCTCCTGACCAAAATGTTCCTAGATATAATCCTCAAACCGCACCTTCTGAATATTACCAGCAGTCTCAACAATCCTATCCTCAATCACATCAACCATATCCTCAATCTTATCAATCTTATCAGCAGTCTCATCAATCCTACACTCCTCCTCAAAGTTCTTATGCTCAGAGTGTAGGATCACAATCCTCAAGTTCTACTCAAGTTGATTTTGATGAAATGGATGATGAAGAATTTGCTTTGTATGTGAAGAGATACACCAAGTTCAGGAAAAAAATAGATCTCAATTTCCATCCAAAGGCCCAGCAAAGTTTGTCCCTCCAACCAGATTCAACAAAACTGCAGATCCCAAGACAAGGGAAGACTTGGTTTGTTATAACTGCAGACAACCAGGTCACTTTGCGTCAAGTTGTCCCAAGCAGCGATATGAAGCCGCGCCAGCAAAGAAACCATTTAACAAGAAGTTCGTGAAAAGAAGAGGAAGGTAGCTGACCAAGGAGATCAACCGCTGACATGGATGGGTTCAGACTCAGATAAAGTGATGATGAAAGAAAACTGCTAATCTCTGTCTCATGGGATTTGAGAAAAGAATTGAAATTGACGAAAGCCTTCCACTGCCAAAACAACAAATGAAGTCAGTTTCACCTAAGACTCCTGAGGCTAGATCAAGCAGAGCTCCTACAACACCAAACTACACTCCCGAGGTTCAAGCAGACCAAAGTCATGATGATCAGGTACTAGAACGTGCAAATATTATATGTCAACAACACACTGTACTTAAAAAGGCATATAAACTAATGGCTGCGGAACTTGAAGAATCCCAACGTGTATGTAAATCCCACAAGGAGGAGGAAATTGAAAATCTCAAGCTCCAAATTGCTGGGATATCTACTATTGTGGATGAAAACCGCTATCTGAAGGACAGAACCGAGGTACTTCTCACCCAAATCCATGATCTTACCGTACAAAGGGATGACCCTCCAAAAGTGACCGATGTATGGACTAAGTCTGGTGTCACCGTGAACAAATCCTAAATTCACAAATTCCTACTTCGGATAAAAGTGGATTGGGGTTTAAAACCGATGATGGGTGTAAGTGCTTGTCTCTGTTGCCGAAGGTGGTGTGAAACCTACTGAACAAACCAAAGAAATTCCTAAGGTTAATCATGCTGGTAAAAAGGGCTCAAAACAAGATATTAAAAGGCAAAATTATTTCTTTGAGTACCCTAAAACAGACTGGGAGAGATTCAAAGTGGAAAGAGAATCCATAGCGGCTGAGGCAACCAAGGAAGTATTGAGTGATGAAACCGCTCCTAGTCGGTTTAAGGAAATTCCTATCATTTTCCCTAAAGCCGCACCTAAGAGGAAGGTTTAGCTCAAGAAGGTAATCTTTGTTAAAGCCAAAACCGTTGACCCAGTAAAACATGAGAAACCGAAGGTCAGTAAAGGTTTGTAAAACCGCAACCAAAACCTGGATTTTTCATTGTGCTATTTGTGCTGATTTTGGTCATAGTGCTGGTCTTGTCTTTTAAGCTTCACACCCAATGCCAAGGGACGTAAAAATCCTAAGGTCAACAAGTGTGGGTCCCAAAAGCTGCTAACCCTAGGACCCAAGTAATAAGGGGACCAAAACCTTTCATGTTTTTTTTCGAATTCATGTTTTATGGCTGTGAAACCCGCGAAGAAGAAGAAGGATCTCTGGTATTTGGATAGTGGATG
>JAOWBW010002177.1:70703-115914 GCA_026119855.1 Campanula takesimana
CTTGATTTTTCTATCGGCCGATCCCGTGTAGACGGTCCCGTCGCCGGAGACGGTGATTGCGTTAATGGCGTCGTCGTGGGCGTTCCAGACGGATTCCAAGCACTTGAAATCGGAGGTTCGCCATACTTTGAAAGTTCTATCCCACGAGGCGGAGTATAAGAGGGAATTGTCGTGCGACAGCGCTAACGCCGGACACGGTGTCGACGTGATGGACCCACGTGCATGTTTTGTGCCGCGCGGACTTTCACGTAGTTCTTCGCCGAGAAGAGCTTCGACACGCGGTCGTTGAGCGTCGGTAATGTCGAGATGCATTTATACTGGCTGGACGTCATTGTCGTCGTCTATTTTCCATACCCGTATTTATGGTCTTGGTGGGCTGTAATCAGCTTGTCGTTTAATACCAAAACGGATTTAACGGCGGCGGCGCTGTTAGTGGAGGCGATTACGTTACTGGAAGGAGGGGATTCAAGGTTATAGTTGTTGGGTTGTTGGGCCAGATGCGGATTTTCGGAGTTTGATGAGGCGGAGCAGAGGTGTTTTCCGGCGAGAGTGAGGGAGGAGATGTAGGAAGAGTGGCCTTTAAGGGTGGCGATGCAGCGGTGGGGGGTGGTGATGGGGTGGATGGGGTTAAGGAAGGGATTGAAGGGAGACTTGGCTGAGATGAAAGAGAGGTGTTTGATGAATTGTCTGAATGAGATGGGAATCGGATTGTTGTTGTGTGTTGGAATGGCAAGGGAAGGGACATGGGCATTTAGGCAAACCATTCTCTTTTCTTTTTTTTTTCTTTCTTGCGTGGAATGTGGGGAGGGAGAGGGAGGGAACAGGTTTGCTTAAAAAAGGAGTGGGAAAAAGAAAAAGGAGATGGAAATGGGCGCATATTATAAAGAGAGCGTATTTTAGAAAATATTTTGATTGATGTGTCAAGGCTTTAAGTTGACTAATGAACTCCATAGTATGTTTATTCCATACTCCCTCCCTCCCACCCAAAATATTTTGCACAATTTTAAAGATGCACGGGAATTAAGGTAAAAGTATATAAATTCAAAAGTATTGTGAATGAGAAAGAGGTTATGGGTAGGATATGTTGAGTGAGATTTACAAGTGGGGTCCAAAAGTAAGTGTGTGAGTATGACAAGTGGGGTAGGGAGAATAGAAAAATAATAAAATTTGAACATTTTAGGAAAGACGACTTACCAATGGAACATCCAAAAAGGAAATAAATGCAAGGTGTTTTGGAACTGAGGGAGTACTTATTTCTACTTAAATGGGAATACAAGGATTAAGAAAAATATTCCCTCCATTTCATGTGAATTGAGACAAAAAAAGGGGCACAATAATTAAGAGAAAGTAGTGAATGTGTGGTGGAAAATGAAGAGAGAATGAGTGGGGGTAAATAGTAGTGTTGGTTGGATAAAATGAGTGGTGGAAAATGAAGAGAGGGAATTATTGGGGTTAAATGGGTGGGGTTGGGTGAATATAAAATATTAAAAAGTTTGTCATTTTGGGCAGTCTCAATTGAGGTGAAACGGACGAAAGGGAAAATAAGTCTCAATTCACATGAAACGGAGGGAGTATGTTTGAAAAGTAAGTATTATGAGTGGGTAGTGGAGATAAAATAAGTTAGTGGATAGTTGTTGTGAGTGGATAGGAGAGAGAAAAGTGAACATTTTGGGTAAGTAGCAATAAGTATAAGACACACAAAATGGAAACAAGTAGCGATAAATATAGGACGAAGAGAGTATTCTTTTTCTTTTTTTCATTTTACTTTTTTTTTTGCAAAATAAAATTGAAGTAAGCGAATTTTTTTTTTCTAAAGGGGAAGTTTGGTGTGAAACGGTTTGAGACGGATCTCGACGAGAAATAAAATAGGTTTACCCCACCCGGCCAGGGGCAAACCATTTACTCTCTCAACCAACGAGTTCATCTCACCATTTACTTTTCTCAACCAACGAGATTCATTTCACGTGTGAGACTGTCTAACACATTTTTTTTTAGCACTTTAAATAACATAAAAAATTCTATAGAGGCTAGCTTTGCCCACCTCATGTTCTAATCTAAACAATCAAGTCTTTGATGCATATTCATAATTGTTAAAATTACTTGAAAATAATAAATTCTACTATAAACTCATGTGCAAAATTATTGATGCATTTTATTTCCTTGGCTTTACCCCTCACGCGCTAGCTGCATCATGAGATATGAAGTGGAATACGTGACCCAGGAGGAGGGATTCCAGCAGCAAGTTGGTTAAGAAAGGAGTAAGAAACAGTAGGCGAAAAGGCAGCGCATGATAGCTGAAGCAAATTGCAGAGGCATGGGCCCCACTGAAGTTTCTTTGGAGCCGTGTGGGCCTAGGCTAGGGTTCCAACTTGGAACTGTTCTGTCATGGCACAGGCTGGACTTGAGTCCAGATCTCCTGTGCCCTTCCATGTGCTCTTCCCTGTACCTCTTTAATTTAGATCGTTTACATGCATGGATAATATCAACATAAACGGTTGAGATTAGAGGGGCATATAGAGGGGCACATGGAGGAGCACATGAAATCTGGACTCGCTGGACTTCAACAATTAAATCATTTCTTTGGAGTTTCTAACTCTCACATCTACTATCCGTGTTTCAATCATTTCAGTACAATACTCCGTGTTCAACAATATTTGGAACCAGAACTGAACAAAATGAAGTAGGAAGTACATGGCCAAAGGGGGGCCGTACTTGTAACAACCCGTCAACACGCACCCACATTTAAACAATTAGAACCGTATTCGTGGATAACCGTTAACCGTTCTAACCGTACCCATCAATAATGCGGTTCGGTTACGGTTATAGGATTGTTAACAGATTGCGGTAGATTTTTAACAAAATCTGTCAAAAATATAAGAGGGGCAGACCAGTGGACCCATACCCGCCCTAACTGTGTCCCACCCGTACCCGCACCCGTGTAGGTTACGGCTATGGGTTTTGATAACCGTACCCATACTAATACTCGTACCCGTCTCACCCGTATTTGGCCATGTCTAGGAAGTAGAGCGAAGTAAATAAAATCAGACTATATCAATATATCAATAGATATGGTTTGGTTTTGGTTTGAAAATATTGTAGGACTGGTGAAGTGCTCGGCTCTTGATTTTTTTTTTTAAAGCAAACTACCATTAGATTAAGGGTAAATAGACAAAAATATGAGTAAGCTCTCTACAATCAAAGGCTCAATCCAAGTATGATCATACATTAACACACATAAGAAATGTAAGAAGAATGATAATGAAAGAGGGTGATCATGCATAAAGTTTCACTAGCATTTTCGATCTTCCACTTTCTACCACTCGTAGTAATACCCTAGAACGCACAAATATCTCTCCAATCGTGATACTGCCATATATTGGCATCACAAAATCTCCCACTGGGAAATATTTAGCGTTGAGAACACTATGGCTTAAGACCTTTGGGTTAACAATAAATCGCCAACCAAACTTTCCAAACCATGCTACCATCCTCCACTTATGATTCCACAATAATTGTAGAAAAACCAAGGCTCCCACAGCAGAAATAATACAATTGAGCAAACACCATTTCAATAATATTCCTCTTCATTTATTCATTATCTAAAATTAAAATTTAAAAACAAATAAATTTAGAGAGAGATATTTGTCTAAATCAAAATCTAAATATAGATTAAAAATACAATTTAATTTGACTAGTGATGTGACCAAGAAAATTAGCCTCTAGGCTTTATTCAAGGCTCAAGATAATATGGGCCCATGATCTAAGTAACAATTGGGCTAATGCTATCTTCAAACGAGCAAGGAATTAATTGGGCTAAGATCATCTTCATGAGTGGGGGTATCACCTAAATGGGCATCTCTCATGTGGGCGAGATGAATGGGGAGAATGATGGAGATCGCCATATCTGAATCTCGGCGTGAGAAACTTGGCAACTCGATGTGGGCGGGTTGATGGGCGTGAGAAATTTGGCAGCTCGTTGTGGGTGAGTTGATGGTTGAAGAGTAGAGTACGTGCTTGGCAAGGGTCGATGAGGATTGACAATCTCTGACAAAAGGACAGATCGGCATGTGGGCATCCCACTTGCAGAGATCATGGAGGCTGATAAAGGGCGAGTAGCCAAAGAAAAGAGGACACGTGGCTTGTACATTGGAGAGGTTCCCATTTTATGCTGGTATACAAAGCCCTCGTTTCCTGAGATCAAGTAAGCCTTATTTTACAAGCTACTCCATCGAAGGAGTTAGATCTAAGAAGCTGCAAGGTATGGAAGGAAAGCAACATGGATCTAGACTTGAAGTATCAGATCTGGATTGAAACGTCAGATCTGGATATGAAGACTTCATGGATGGGACTTGAAATTTGAAGCTCGTTGTAGAGGAAGTAGCTGGAAGAAGAAACCTAGCAACCTAAATGGATCCCCTTTTCCTCCCCTTGACCTTGTAGGGAGACCCTTATTCCGACGGGATGGAACGAAGCTGTTTGTAAAATGTGATTTTGGCGATCCAGGTCGGAAGAGATTTGAGAACCAAATCGTTTGATCTCCATCAAGGAGGCCCATACTTCTGACGGGATGGAACGAAGCCGTTTATAAAATTCGATTCCGGCGACCCATGCCGAAATCTGTTGGATATTATGCCCTAGGCCCTTGAGAAAGGCCTATGCGTTATATCATAGCTTCGTTGTTATAGAGATAACAAACCCGATTATTATATCTTTTTCATGTTTATTATAATGATCATTGTCCCTAGCACTTATGAAGGACTAGCATGAGTTTAATGGATAATCATATGATGATTATAGCGCATAGGATGCGGATTAAACTTGTGGGTACGTGTTGGAGAACAAGTACTGGATAGACCCGTTATGAGATTTATGTCATGGTCAAATGTCATAATTAAATGTCATAATAGTTATATCATTTATATTTAGACCTGAGATTATCATAGTCTTCCACATGATAAACATTATGTTTGACGTACTCAAACGATACCCCTAACCAGGTGGTTATAAAGTCTACGATTGGCATAATCGGATTCTTATAGGGAAGAATGATAAGTCAAGATGAGATTTGTCCCTCTCTCAAAAGAGATATCTGCTTGGCCACTCGATGTGTGAGATTGATAGTAGTGTACGGCTGTACCCAAATGAATTGAAGTGTTCAATGTTATTTGCTCATACCAATCTACTCAAGATCGAGAAAGCATTGGACAACATAAGTTGACGTGGACCATGACTTATGTCCAATATGATATCGCATGACAAAGGGATTATGATATGTCATATAAGGTTACTTTGGGCTTTCAAAGTTATACTAATTGGGTAGTCATAATGGCTTGCTAGAGTGCGCTTATGACTTACGGGTTCGGACTGTTTTGGACTCGTTTCCAACATAGTATAATCCTATTGGGTCACACACAATAGAACGGATTGTAAAAGGCGAAAAATCTGGGATTATTAGTTCTGGATCCATACGGCAGCTTTAGAAGAGTACGGCTCTTATTGAGCCGTACGGCTGGGGTCCCGTACCATTACAGTTTGTTCAGTTTTTTTCTGCGAAAAGGAATCCCAATCCCAAACGGAATTAGGTCAAACCCTTATATAAGATATACAGCCGGGTTTGACAGCCTCTAATGGTGATTTTGGAAATCACAAACCATTGTTTTAGAAACAATAAATTATAGAGAGGTACTATTATTTACTTTGAGATTCATGATCGTTAAAATACAATAATCAATGAAGCAAGATAATTCATACGAGAAAATCGTTCATTCATCAAGCCTTGGTTCTAGAAATCCAGATCAAGAAGGTGTTCTTGATATCCGTTCGACGTGTGGATACCGATGGAGGGTGTTTCTTTTAGCATCTTAAAGTCCGTGTTCATGGATGCGATCTTCAAGGGTTAGTTTCTTTCATATTATATTTAATTTAATCAACATGCACGGATCTGGGCTCTTGGGTGTTTGATTTTATCTGTTTATTCCACTGCGCATGATGCATCAAAACCCAACAGTGGTATCAGAGCCCTGTTCGTTGTTGATTATTTTAGTATATCATGTTGAAATTGTTTAATTCGATTATATGATATCTGCATGATAATAAAATGAATGTATGATTTGAGTTTTATATATGAGATATAAAATTTATGAGCATGAATATGGGGGTTATGTGATTATTGTATTGATTTGATCCATATGAATAATTGCATGTTTGGGATATCAATAAATAATTGGATTATATGTATTGATAATTTGGATCTAATTTGTGTATGTAATAAATTGTTTATTCATGATATTGATTAGATCTAATTAAATTCGTAATCTGTAATTTCGTGTTGGTTTAATCTGATTAATGCATGAACACGATAATGAGATTGATCGAAATTCTGAAATTCTGGAAATCTGGGGAAACTGATGAACACCACCGACGGTGGCATGGGTGGCGTACACCTCCATGCCAGACGTACGGCTACTGTTGTTTTCTCTGGACAGTTTTGTTTTGTTTCTGGATTTTCTGATTGTTCTGTAAATCGTTTACAGAATTCGAATCAGGAACTGAATCTGATTTCAGATGGCTGGTTTTCGAAACCGTGTTTCCTAAAATATGATTTAGTCCAGAAAATTGCAGAAATCAGAGTTCTAAAGAGTTCAGAATTGCTGTCGTCTATGTAATTTTTGAGACAATGAATGATCCTGAAACAAGTTATTTTTCTATACGGAATTGTGGATGCCTTTTGGCTTAGTATCGGCCGTATACAAAGGTTACTTGGTTTCTTGATCTTAGTACGGGATTGTGGATGCCTTTTGGCTTAGTTTTGATCGTACGTTTTGTGCTCTCAATCTATAGATGTTCGCAGAAACAAAGTTTCAGAATTTAACCCTATGAGCAAAGTGAAAATTGTTTGCAAGAGAAGGAAACTAAATATGGATTAATTCATTGTGTGGACCAATGGCAGGCTTACTCCTTGTTTCTGTGAATGCGAATGAAATATCCAATCTGTAAATTGTTTACAGATAATTTAGATTCCGTCCTCATAAAGCTGCTTCATAATTAAATCACAAGATTTTGCTTCAGTTAATTAATTTGATTAGTTAACATACATTATGCAAAGACTATATTATATTATGTCTGACATAATTAAATATATGATGCATATCTCTAAGCAAATAAACCTTCTTAAAACTTAAGTCAAGTGCCAATCCATTATTAAAACATATGTGAATACACCGGGTATTTTTATGCGGGCTCTAACCATCGCGAGGCCCATTAATTCTATCAGTGTATGAGCATGATGAGTGATAGAGTGGTTCCTATACGTTTAACGTGGTTTGACATAATTAGGCTATCATAAGAGTTATGGGCCTAAGGCACAGATGAGATTAAAACATGTTTGACATAAGATGTCTAACAATCTCATAAAAGTGAAATATGGTTCTTAGCCCACTGAAATTATATTATACAATCGTTGTATTTGAAGGTGTATAATTTAGTTTGAGTATTTATGAAATACATTAACTATCTCTAAATGATAATGGTATGAAATATATGTGTATATTTATTTACATATTTTATAGAATGTATTAAACTGTAATCATGTTAATTACTGTGATTGACCCCACTTAAAGAAGAATAAGATTAACTTCCTTGACTGGTCATGAGCTTAAGAATTGTTCTAAAGCAAGAACGGAAGTTATGAATTCTTAATAAATCCTATTACTAAGAAACCTAATGCCTTAAGGGTGACAAAGACATTGATTAGAAACATGTGGATGATTCTATAGATGTCAACTGTCCTACGACTTGCTATCATATGATCGGAACATTAGAAGTATCTGAAATATATGAATGCTTATGCGATAAGCAATTATGTAGGAAGCGTTCCTACAAGCAATAAAGGGAAATAAAGTTTGAGATTGATTAAAAGCCTAACATTCATGTGATGAATGAAAGGTATATTAATAAGTTCTCATGTTTTGAACATGGAGAGACATATTAATTACCTTAGTCGGCTTGGTTATCATGTTAGTTTGGAACTAACAAATGGATTTGATAATAATTCATGAGCGACATTTGATGTTTAAAATGCTATGTCTTAATATCAAATGAAAACCTTCTCAAACTCTAAAGGTCAATAAGGACAAGGATTTAAGATAAAGGCAAGACAAGAGTTGTCAAGCCTAAAGAAAATATTTGTGGCTAAACCTAAAATCCAATGACAAATTCTCATATACAACCATTGCACCATGGTGCAACGGGCCAAACCCATGGGCTGCACCCGCCTGACCCGCCCAGCCCAGCTTCTCCCACCCTCTCAAATCGCGACACATGGCAAGCCTAAAGAAAAAACCCCCCATTAACTTTAAAATGCTATATCTTGATTAACTCATATTTTTTTTTTAAAAATACCGTTGTATTCGTCTCGACGAGACGAATAAAACTACATACGTCATGATATGGTTTGATTTTTTTTTTTAAAAAAAACATATTTTTTTTTACACACAAAAAGTTTGAGTTGCTTGTCAGCTGAGATGTAACACTCTGTTCTAATAAAAGTAACAGTTTCATATTCAAAAAGTAACACTTTTACAGTCAAATGTAACAACAATTTTACAAGAAAATTTAAATTGTTTTGATAGTTTTTGTGATTAGAAAAAGTAATATTTGAAGTGTAACAAAGTGAATATATATTTATAAATTTTTATATAGATGAATGTAACATTTTTATTTAGTAAATGTTACTTTTCTTCTTTAAAAAAAGAGTAAAAATTCAAATATATAATCGAGTTGCATTTCAATTGTTACTTTCTCAATAAAAATTATTACATTTAAGATATAATGTTACATTTAAGAATATAAACTGTTATAATTGAGATAAAAAAATGTTACATTTATTTTTTATAAAATGTAACATTAGTTTAGTTTGTTAATCTTATGTTAATTTTGAAAAAAAAAAAGTGTTACATTTGAAAAACAGAGTGTTACATTCTTTTATAAAAAGTGTGACATTAGTTTAGTTGTCAATCTTTGTGGTATCTTTAATCTATTGTAGCAAAATTGTGGTACATTTTGAAAAAAAAAATGTTACATTTGAAAAGAAAAAAATGTTACATTTCATTATAATAAGTGTTACTTTTGTTGGGAGGAAAAAAAGTTGGGGTGGCAAAAAAAAAAAAAAAAAAAAAAAAAGAGGAAGGGGCTCTTGTTGTACGGTGAAACCGTTGCACAGGAGACCCCCTCAAATCCAAAGGATATAATTTCTACCTTGGCAATAAGATTGACCATCGGAGAAATTGCAATTTAAATTAAAAGATCAAAAGGAAGGGTAGTAGGACTACCACTTCAAGTATTTATGTTAATAATTTTACTTCTAAATTTTTGGGTATTGGATACCGGATATGGATCCCACATTTGTATAAATGTGTAAGATTTAAGAAATAGAAAGACTACTTAAAAAGGTAAAGATTAACCTATATGTTGATAATGATGCAAAGGTTGCGACATTATTCATAGGAACTTGCGAAGTATCTTCACCTACTGGGTTCATATTTGTTTTGAACAAATGTTATGATGTTCTCACTTTAAGTAGAAATATTATTTTGGTTTCTTCATTAGAAGATTATGGATATTTCTTATTTCGAATAAGAAAGTGTTCTGATGCTGCCAAAAACGTGTCGGATTAGCCCTCCGTCTAGCGGTTCGGATAAATCCAGCAATGAGATCTTCCCCGTTCGGATCTGCGCACAATGAACAAACGTAAACTGCGCCGGGGCTTCACTGGCGAAGGCCCTTCGGCGTGAGAGTAAGAATACGAGTGAATGAATAGAGAAATCAATTGACTAGTTTAGAGCCAAAGAGTTCATTACCCGTCTCCTGTGGTGAGGACCTGTTTTTATAGGCGTGGGTGAATGAGTCCCATCTTGTTTAGAGAAGCTAGGGAGCCCATATTACCGTGGGACTCGTATTCCTTGGAGATAGACTCCGGATAAGGATGATTGGTATCCCAGTTGTCTTGTAGAAGAGATATCCTTGTTCAGATAAGGATCTCCACTGTTAGAGTTGTAATCAAACTCTGTAAGTGGACTCCCTGTGATTATGGGAGGTTTTGACTGGCAAGTCGTCCCGTCATCTATCTCGGCCTCTTCAAAGGGCTATGGATTAGGTTTATTGGACCTCGGCCTAGGCAAGAGCTGCTTGTTCGGCCTAATGTATGTCGGCATATAAGATTGTGGGCCTCTTTGGATGGGCCTTATGGTATATGAGCCCAGAGTTTATGGGTCCCATTTAACCAAGTCGGTTTATGTCGTTCAGTGGCCCCCGAGTTTCTATCTCGGCATGCCGAGTAGGAACTGTGCCCCTTGTACTTGCTTTGCACTTCATTTATGTTGATTTGACCTATAGCCGCCAAAAATCCTTTTTTGCCTGGATTTGCTGACGTCACTGCAGATTTGATTCAGGTGGAATCATTATTCCTCTTAGAGAGCGAACATTCATTAATTGCGCCTCAATCATGACAGATAAATACCGCGCCCCTTCATATTCGGGGAGTATAAATAGACGATCCGTCTATTGGTTGTTCTTTATCTTACTTTCACTTTCAAGAATTCTTCAAAGACCCTTCAAGAACATCCCAAATTTCACGAAAATTCAAAGATGGCTCCAAAGAGGAAATACGATGATGTTTTTCCAGAAGATGTGACTTCAGAGTCAGAGAATCAAGCTAGAAACCCCAGTTCATCTAGCAGCAGCGATTCCGATTTTCCGTTGAAGAAACGATCGTTTTTTCGGCGGAGGAGTTGCCGTCCGATAGTAACGATGAATTCATGGAGCCAGACCCAGTTGAAGAATTCTCCGACGATGATTCTGATGCAGAAGAGTCAGAGGATGAGGACGAGGATGATGATGATGAAGATGACAGTGAGGATGATCCTGAACCCATCATTATTGATGAATATGAGTATGATGGAGACGTTGAGTGGGAGGAGGATGATGAAGACCAAGATCAATATTATGATCTTTCTTGAATCTTTAGTTAGGATGACTCAGTAGTTTCTTTTTTCCTTTTTTGTATAGGTCAGGCCCCCGGCCTTATTGTGGGGGTCCCTTTTTGTTATATAATGGGGTTTTATCTTTTCCACAGCCGTCGTGTCTGATCTGTTTAGCTTGACCCTTTTGACTGTTGGTAGTGGTGCCCTAGACACGTTTAATAAACGTTGTAATTGTTATCATTTATTTCATATCAATAAAGAGATGTTTTGATTATTATTTTTGTTCATGTTTACTTATAATAATCCCCGTCCCTAGTACTTGTTAAGCACTAGTATAAAGCCTGAATGATCATGGGATGATCATGTTAGATTTATGGGTACTTGTTTGGAACAAGGTACTGGACTTGACCCGCTGTATGAGATTTATGTCATGGTCTATGTCGAACATATATCTCATATTAGTTATGTCATTTGAATCCTTAGACATGAAGTTATTATAGTCTTCCACTTGATGAACATTGTGTTTGACATATTCAAACGCTACCTTAACACGGTAGTTATAAAGGGTATGATTGGCATAATCGGATTCCCGTTGGAAAGAGTAATAAGCTAAATGGATTTGTCCCTCCACGGAGAGATGTCAAGCTTGGGCCCCTCGAAGGAATTATGTTGATGAAATGTTCGGCCGGACTCAAATGGATTGATTGGATCAATAGCATTTGAATTATCAACATATTCGGAATCGAGAAAGTATTGAACAAGACAAGTTGACTGTTTGACAATGACTTGTGTTCAATGACATCGTGGACAAAAGGTTTGTGACATATTCTAAAGGAATGGGAACTTGTATCTAGTTATACTATTTGGGTAGGTATGACGGTTTGCTAGAACCTAATCATATCTTATGGTTTCATGTTTGAGCCCATTGCCAACTTAGTATAATCCTAGAGGGTCACACACAATAGAACGAATCTTAAATAAAAGGACTGTATTGGAATTTAGGGTCGAAGGACCTCAAAGGAATTTTTGGAAAATTCTGGATTTTCTGGACAGCGAGCGGGCGCTCGGTCTGGACCAGGCGGGCGCTTGGTCTGGCGGCAGAAAGTTTCCTAATTCGATTTGGGAAGGTTTTTGGCACAAGTTTCCTATTTGGAATAGGTCTTAATTGTGTATAAAAAGCCAATTTCGGCCAGACCATTAGCCCTAGTGTTTTGTGTGCCTCCAAAGAGTTTGAGAGAGTTATTATTTTTGTTCCAAGACATCTTGGATTGAAGAACAAAATAATTCACAAAATAATTCCATATAGCTCTTTATTAAATTGTGAAAGTGTGTTTCATAATTATTGATCTAGAAACCAAGATCAAGAAGCTCCTTGATATTCGTTCGTGGTGTGGATACCGCTAGAGGGTGAATTTTATCATCTTCAAAGTTCGTGAATTTTGTCCGTGATAAAGCCTCAAGTTCTTCACCAAATTCAAAGCTAGAATTCATAGACATCAAGGGTTAGTTTTTCCTCTATTCATTATGTTGTATTTGATTTAATCATATGAACGGATCCATGGCTTTGGGTTTCATAAAATTTTAATTGCTATTTTCCGCTGCGCATGTTACTTGGAAACCCAACAGTGGTATCAGAGCCCCGTTCATGTTGATTAATTCAATACTTGGATCATGTTATGTGTATATAAATTATTTATGTGCCTAGCATGATATGAATATTGGATTATATGATGTTTATGTGTTATGTGATTTTATGTGGTTTATTGTTTTACAACTTTAATCGCACGATTCAATCGCAATAAAAATTATGGTGGATTCTGAATTATTTCGATTATTAATTTTTGATCAGATCAAAGTTTTAATAATCGGGGAAAAATAATTTTGAGACAAAGTTTTCAAACTTTAAAATTCTGTACCATTCTGACCTACCAGGCGCGCGCTCGGTCAAGACCAGGCGGGCGCTCGCTCGTCAGAATCTGTTCTGATTTTGGTTAAAATCTGAATATGGAATTTTCGATAAATTCAACAAAACCAGTAACAGAACCAGTCCAGACTTGCTGATCTAGAATGGGTTTTGGGTAGTTGGTTTGTGTGTGGATTTTGGGGTTTGATTTTCCTATTTGTTTTGGTCTTGTGACTCTAAGATTGGTTCAAGGTTTGGATGGCTAATCTGCGTTCATCGAGATTGTGTTTCCCAAACTTGATCGCAATCAAAGTTTCAAAGACAAAACGAAGTTAGAATTATGAAGAGTTCATAATTTCTAAAATTGAGAAACAAAGTTCTTGATTCAAAGATTGGAGATCCATGTGGAATTGTGGTTGCAATTGGCCTACGTTCATCGAGACCATCTATTGCTTAGTTTCGGCCACATGGACTACTTTCTTGGTTTCTTGAATTAGTGCGGGATTGTGGTTGCCTAATGGCTTAGTTCGACCGCACTTCTTGTTGTCTTGATTTGGAGATAATAACCGAAGTTGAAATAGTCTCATCCTCATAATTATAGAGAAACTAATGACACATAAATATCATGCTTAAATTAATGGAGATTAATTTAGTGGCTAAACTTGATGTGTAACATGTTTATATTATGTGCTCATAAATGTGTTATATGCTATATGTGATGAACCTTCAAAGAAAGTTTTAAGTCCTTTATTGCCATGCCATGATTAAAACACTTGTTTATACATGTGTAATCTTGATGTGGGTTCGCCTCCGCGAGGTGCATTAATTTTATTCATGTATGAGCAAGATGAGGTTCATTAATTTAATGTGGGCTTGCCTCCGCAAGGTGCATTAAATTGAATGGTTCCTATAAGTTTAAAATGGTTGGACTTAATTAGGCGTCAAAACAGTTTTGGGCCTATGCAAAAGATGAGATTAAACATGCTTGAAAACTTGGATTTCTCAAAGAATCTCATGAAAGGATCTAAGAATCATATGGGATATGATTGACATAATTGTCTACCTAATTAATTTAGTTTTGAGCGGTCCGCCTCCGTGGACTCAAAAGTTAAATTAAAGTTGGATCTTAGCCCAATTAAATTATATTATACATTGGATGTATATGAAGGTTATATAATTTAGTGGGAGTATTTTGTTTGAAAAATACATTGTTTATTTCTTTAATGAAAACCGATACTTATTAAATTTTGGAAATTTTGCATATTTGTAGATAATGACTACTAACACTCAATCAATTTCGTCGCGATCGATCCTTGAGAAGGATAAGCTCCAAGAGAATGGTACAAACTTTATGGATTGGATCCGTAGCCTAAGAATTGTTCTAAGGCAAGAAGATAAGTTGTATATTCTCGATGGGCCTCTTCCTGCTGAACCAGAACCTACTGCCCCTAGAGCAGAAAGAGATAGTTACAAGAAACATCGTAATGATTCTAGAGATGTAAGTTGTCTCATGCTTGCTACTATGTGCTCAAAACTCCAACAAAGTTTGGAACATTTGGAAGCCTATGAGATAGGCGTGGAGTTAAGAGCCATGTTTCAAGAACAAGCTAGGCAAGAGAGGCACAAGACCATTGTTGCATTCACTACTTGCAAAATTAATGAAGGGCAACAAGTGAGTCCTCACATGCTGAAAATGAAAGGTTATGTAGAGCACCTTGAGAAACTTGGCTATCCAATCCCATTGGAGCTAGCCACGGATCTCATTCTTAATTCATTGCCTAAAAGTTATAATCAGTTTGTGATGAATTATAACATGCATGGAATGGATAAGATTCTCTCCGAGTTACATGGGATGCTCAAAACTACGGAGATGAAGATTGCGGAGAAAGGTTCTCCCGTGCTCTTAGTTCATGATGGGAAGAAGGCTGGTGCCAAAGGAAAGGGTAAGAAAGTTGTCAAACCCAAAATAAGCAAGGCAAGTGTTGCCAAGGCTTCTGAGGCAAAACCCGATTCACAAAAGGATGCAATATGTTTCCATTGTCAAGAAATTGGTCATTGGAAACGTAATTGCAAGGCTTTATTGGAAGAGCAAAAGAAGAAGAAGGGCAGCAAGGCTGCTTCGACTTCAGGTATCTATATGATAGATATTCTCCTTTCTACCACTGATTCTTGGGTATTGGATACCGGATGTGGTTCTCACATTTGTTTAAATGTGCAGGGTCTAAATAATAGGAGACTACTTAAAGAGGGTGAAGTAGACCTGCGTGTGGGGAATGGAGCAAGAGTTGCTGCATTAGCCGTATGGACTTATGAAGTCACTTTACCTTCCAGATTAATTCTTGTTTTGAACAATTGTTATTATGTTCCGGATTTAAGTAGAAATATTATTTCAATTTCTTGTTTGGATAATGAAGGTTTTAAGTTTCTTATTGAGAATAAGAAATTTTCTATTTATTTAAATGATGTGCTTTATGGTATTGCTAATTCATTTAATGGTCTTTATATCTTGGATGTCAAGAATGAAAGTAATGATAATGTCTATAATGTAAATAAGAAATCTAAACCTAATGATGTAAATCATACCTATTTATGGCATTGTCGTCTTGGTCATATTAATGAGAAGCGTATCTCAAAACTCCATGGGGACGGACTTTTAGGTTCATGTGACCTCGAGTCATATGATACTTGCGAGTCGTGTCTTCTTGGAAAAATGACTAAGACACCTTTTACCAAGTTGGGTGAAAGGGCAAGCGACTTATTGGGGTTGATACATTCCGATGTATGCGGACCATTAAGTAGCAATGCTAGGGGAGGATTTCAATACTTCATAACCTTCACTGATGATTATAGTAGATTTGGGTATGTTTACCTAATGAAACATAAAAGTGAAGCATTTGAGATATTTAGAATATTTCAAAATGAAGTAGAAAAACAACTTGGCAAAAGTATTAAGGCACTTCGATCAGATCGTGGTGGAGAATACTTGAGTCAAGAATTTGATGATCATCTAAAGAATTGTGGAATAGTTTCACAATTGACTCCACCCGGAACACCACAATGGAATGGTGTGTCCGAGAGGAGAAATCGGACTTTGTTAGACATGGTTCGATCAATGATGAGTCAAGTTGATCTTCCAATATCCTTTTGGGGTTACGCTCTAGAAACCGTTGCTTGCACACTAAATCGTGTTCCAACTAAATCGGTTCAAAAGACTCCATATGAGATGTGGAGCGGAAAGAAAACTTGTTTATCTTTCATGAAGATTTGGGGTTGCGAAGCCTTTGTCAAAAGACTTGTCTCTGACAAACTTGCACATAAATCTGACAAATGTATTTTCGTGGGATATCCAAAGGAAACTAGAGGATATTACTTTTACAACCGTGAGGACAACAAAGTGTTTGTTGCCCGAACTGGTGTCTTTCTAGAGAAAGAGTTTCTCTCCAAAGAAATCAGTGGGAGTAAAATAAATATTGAAGAAATTCGAGACCCAAAAAATAACATTGAACCAATAGTGGAACAAGAACAAGAACCACAAGGAGTTGTGGAACCTGTTCAAAATACACAAACAACTCGCAGATCTAGTAGGTTACGATCCGAGCCCGAGAGATATGGATTTCTCGTAACGGATTGTAATGAGGTAGAAATCATTGAGAATGATGAACCGTCAACCTACCAAGAGGCGATGTCTTCTCCTGATTCGGACAAGTGGCTTGGAGCCATGGAATCCGAATTACAATCCATGCAAGACAATCAAGTTTGGAATTTGATTGATGCGCCCGAAGGTGTAAAAACCATAAGATGCAAATGGGTCTTCAAGAAGAAGACTGACATGGATGGGAAGGTGCATACTTACAAAGCTAGGCTTGTAGCGAAGGGTTATAGGCAAGTTCATGGTATTGACTATGATGAAACCTTTTCACCCGTAGCAATGATCAAGTCTATAAGAATTCTGCTTGCCATTGCCGCATATCATGACTATGAAATATGGCAAATGGACGTCAAAACCGCTTTCCTAAATGGAAAACTCCAAGAGGATGTTTATATGACACAACCAGAAGGTTTTGAACAAGATTCTAAAGTATGCAAATTGCAGAGATCCATCTATGGATTGAAGCAAGCTTCTAGGAGTTGGAATCTCCGTTTTGATGAATCGGTCAAAGAGTTTGGTTTCATCAAGAACGAAGATGAGCCTTGTGTATACAAGAATATTAGTGGGAGCATAGTGCTATTCCTTGTTTTATACGTGGATGACATATTGCTCATTGGAAACGACATTCCTACACTTCAGTCTGTGAAGACTTGGTTAGGAAAGTGTTTTGCAATGAAAGATATGGGTGAAGCCGCATATATACTTGGCATTAAGATCTATAGAGATAGATCAAGGAGGCTACTTGGTTTAAGCCAAAGTACATACATTGACAAGGTCATTAGAAGATTCCGTATGGAAAATTCTAAGAGAGGCACCTTGCCCGTGTTACATGGAGTTTCTCTAAGCAAGACTCAATGTCCTAAGACAAACGATGAGCGTGAGAAAATGAATGATGTTCCATATGCTTCGGCAATTGGGTCCATCATGTATGCCATGATTTGTACTAGGCCGGATGTATCTTATGCTTTGAGCATGACAAGTAGATACCAATCCGACCCTGGCGAAAATCACTGGGTAGCTGTAAAAGCGATTCTTAAATACTTGAGAAGAACTAAGAACTCGTTTTTGGTCTATGGAGGAATGGAAGATGATCTCGTTGTAAATGCTTACACGGATGCAAGCTTCCAAACCGACAAAGATGATAGCCGATCGCAATCGGGTTTTGTGTTTATGTTAAATGGTGGAGCTGTAAGCTGGAAGAGTTCCAAGCAAAGTACAACCGCTGATTCTACAACGGAAGCTGAGTATATTGCTGCATCAGATGCTGCAAAGGAAGCTGTTTGGATTAAGAAGTTCATCACTGAACTTGAAGTGGTTCCTAGTATTGCTAATCCAATAGACCTTTATTGCGATAATAATGGTGCTATTGCTCAAGCAAAGGAACCAAGAGCACATCAGAAATCCAAACACATACTTAGGCGTTTTCATATCATTCGAGAGATCGTTGATAGGGGAGACGTAAATATATGCAGAGTACCTACTGATGACAATGTTGCGGACCCGCTAACAAAGGGACTTCCACAAGCTAAACATGATGGTCATGTTAGGTCCATGGGTATTAGATACATGGGAGATTGGGCCTAGGGCAAGCGGGAGATTGTTGGTAGTGGTGCCCTAGGCACGTTTAATAAACGTTGTAATTGTTATCATTTATTTAATATCAATAAAGAGATGTTTTGATTATTATTTTGGTTCATGTTTACTTATAATAATCCCCGTCCCTAGTACTTTTTAAGCACTAGTATAAAGGCTGAATGATCATGGGATGATCATGTTAGATTTATGGGTACTTGTTTGGAACAAGGTACTGGACTTGACCCGCTGTATGAGATTTATGTCATGGTCTATGTCGAACATATATCTCATATTAGTTATGTCATTTGAATCTTTAGACATGAAGTTATTATAGTCTTCCACTTGATGAACATTGTGTTTGACATATTCAAACGCTACCTTAACACGGTAGTTATAAAGGGTATGGTTGGCATAATCGGATTCCCGTTGGGAAGAGTAATAAGCTAAATGGATTTGTCCCTCCACGGAGAGATGTCAAGCTTGGGCCCCTCGAAGGAATTATGTTGATGAAATGTTCGGCCGGACTCAAATGGATTGATTGGATCAATAGCATTTGAATTATCAACATATTCGGAATCGAGAAAGTATTGAACAAGACAAGTTGACTGTTTGACCATGACTTGTGTTCAATGAGTGGACAAAAGGTTTGTGACATATTCTAAAGGAATGGGAACTTGTATCTAGTTATACTATTTGGGTAGGTATGACGGTTTGCTAGAACCTAATCATATCTTATGGTTTCATGTTTGAGCCCATTGCCAACTTAGTATAATCCTAGAGGGTCACACACAATAGAACGAATCTTAAATAAAAGGACTGTATTGGAATTTAGGGTCGAAGGACCTCAAAGGAATTTTTGGAAAATTCTGGATTTTCTGGACAGCGAGCGGGCGCTCGGTCTGGACCAGGCGGGCGCTTGGTCTGGCGGCAGAAAGTTTCCTAATTCGATTTGGGAAGGTTTTTGGCACAAGTTTCCTATTTGGAATAGGTCTTAATTGTGTATAAAAATCCAATTTCGGCCAGACCATTAGCCCTAGTGTTTTGTGTGCCTCCAAAGAGTTTGAGAGAGTTATTATTTTTATTCCAAGACATCTTGGATTGAAGAACAAAATAATTCACAAAATAATTCCATATAGTTCTATATTAAATTGTGAAAGCGTGTTTCATAATTATTGGTCTAGCAACCAAGATCAAGAAGCTCCTTGATATTCGTTCGTGGTGTGGATACCGCTAGAGGGTGAATTTTATCATCTTCAAAGTTCGTGAATTTTGTCCATGATAAAGCCTCAAGTTCTTCACCAAATTCAAAGCTAGAATTCATAGACATCAAGGGTTAGTTTTTCCTCTATTCATTATGTTGTATTTGACTTAATCATATGAACGGATCCATGGCTTTGGGTTTCATAAAATTTTAATTGCTATTTTCCGCTGCGCATGTTACTTGGAAACCCAACATTGACTTGACCTATTATTCAATCATGAGTCCAATCATCTCCTAATCTCGACCTACCCCTGAACCTTTCTCGTCTCGGTCTCATCTTATTCCCTGATACCATTGAGGATGTCGGTCCATCGTCATGGTGTCAGTTACGTCCATGCGCAGGACCCTTCCATGTCGACCTATCTATCTGGAGTGTTTATGCTTTTCGAAGCCGACTCACATTTCTGATGTAGGTCTCGGCCTGCCAAGTGTCAATCTAGTATTGGCAGTCTGTTCATGTTTTTCAAACGACGGTTATTTCAATCGTTCACCTTTCCCTTATTCCGTACGGCGCACGTGTCAGCGATGTGACATTCACCTCGAAAACGTGGCCCATTAAATGCGAGTCATGATGGGTTCGTGGGTTTACGATGGATCGCGGGTTATAACCAGGTTAGCCCGAATCATACTTATTCGACCCGCCCTATATACACACCCAAAAAACCCTCGAAGTTTCACATTTTCAAATTTTCAACAGAGAATCAGTGCCTCCGTTTCCGGCGAGTCTTCGAAGTCATCGATTCCCGTCGCAAAACTCTCTGTTCCGCTCCGATCATCTTCATTTACTCTGTCGGCTAATCCTTTTCCTCCGATCATATTTCCGACAAAGGTACTGTTCTGACTTTTTCGCCTTTTTCCCTATTTCTGCCATTGTTGAGGTTCTAAGGCTTTGAAGTTCCCATTTTTCGTGCTTGATTTTTCATATCTGCGTGAGTAGGTTTTAGAAAAAATCTAGCTATTCCTCCTGATATGCTCGGTACCCCATACTTTGATCCCAACGCCATGTTCGGCTTCTACGAGCGGAATAATAAGATTTACATGTTGTCGGAAGGAATTTGGAAAATGTTGTCTTTAATGGCAATTGGAGACCTGTTGTTTTTGAATAAAAGCCTAGAGACGATTTGAGGTACCCAACAAGTTTGTTTGCCCCCAGGGCCCTTCCAAGTTGTGCTGATGGCATCGTACTCTTTGATACTCTTGAATCGGGGGGGGGGGGGAAGGTCACCTCGTCCTTGTCACGGGATGATTCTAACCCCTTGGTTGCTGCAGGTATGGCCGAGGAAGGTGCTTCTGGGAGGATAGTTGATCGGTTTAATGATGAAGCTGTGACTTCTAGGGGAGGTCGAGATGGGGCTGGTCCTTCAGGATCAAATCGGCCCAGGCATCCCATTGGTGGGGATGCTATGATTAAGGACCTTTATGAGAATTTTGGGGTAGATAGACGAGAGTTCAAATTATTTTACAGGAAAGCCCGACCCTTCTCTTCTGATGCCGAGGTTAAGCAATTTTATTATGACGATGCCCTCCTCCTTTTTTTCTACAAACAGTTTCAGCTCGGGCTCCGGCTCCCTCTTGAACCCTTCATTAATGAATTTCTTGAGGGATGGAACATTGTGCCAGCCCATTTGGGTGCAAACGCGATTAGGTATCTTACCGGCTTCATAATTCTTTGTCGAGGTCTCGGCTTCGAACCATACATGTCTGCTTTTTTCCATTTCTTCCAATCATCCTATAATTCCTCCACCAGAACTATTACCATCATGTCTGATCCCAACAAACCCAAGCTCATGGTTCCTATCTCGAGTGTCGTGAATAAGGTGACGGGATGGAATAGGCATGTGATCAAAGTGGAGAGCCGTCAGGGTTGGGAATTCCTAGGCCCGGACCGAGATCCTGTCAAGCCTAAGGTGGTTCATCGTCCAGATTGGAGCTCTGCCTTGATAAAGATGTTTGGAGGAGTTTGCTGCTACTGCTACACTGGATTGGTCCAGGACCGATATCGATTCATATTCCATGTACAGGCCGGTTTGATGAGGGGGTTGATTAGTGGTGTTAGGCCGAGAGTTGTGGTGGAAAGGGGTTATCGACTCCCGGATTGGGTTATTCACCCAAATCTTGTCTTTTATTCTGACTGCCTTGTGTACAAGACCGAGGCCGACAAGTGTCTAAGGCCAAAGATATTATAGGATGTAATTTCCTTTCCATGCTTGTATTTTTCTGTTTTCCCTTATTGTTTCTAGCCGTCTTTTTAACTTTTTCTTCTCGTGCAGATATTTCCATGGAGGATGTCCAGATTATCGACGATGAGGAACTTGACCCCACCATAGCGGCGAGAAGGAAAAAATAATTATCGCGTACCCGGGGTATTGAAAAGCGTCATGCCGACATGACGGCCAGGCAGGAGGCGCTGCAGACCCAAGGAGTTGCCAACATTCCCACGGGTCCCCCTGTCATCCAAGTTGAAGCCGGTGGAGAAGGAGACGAGATTGAGGTTGTGGATAAGGAGGCTGAGGTGGATGTTAATCCTTCGCTGGGCCAAAGTCGGGGCCAGCACATCGAGACAGAGGTGGACCAGGGGGGCCATCGAGGGAAGAGGCCGTTGGAAGAGGTTGGGGATGTTTCGGAGCCTCCTTCTAAGAGGACCCCTTCGACCCGCGGTTCGGCTTCGGCCTCGGTCCCTACTGAAGCCGACATCAACGATTTAGCCAATGCCCTTGGAAATGTGATGATTATACCGGATATTGAGGATTCAATTCGCTCTGGTCCTGGCCTTAAGCTTGGCGCGGCCGTCATCAAGAGAGCCATGAACCAGCAAACTATTCAAAGGTTGGTGGACACCAGACCGACCTTCACACAACTCAGAAACTGCAAAGGCCTACTTATCAGTGAGGTACTTGGTATTTCATTATTTGTTGTGACTGTGAATGTCCTGCTTTTGACGTCTTGATATTTTCTTTGTAGCTTGCTTCCATAGCCCAACATGAATATGCGTTGATGCAGCTTGCCATAAGTAATGCTAAGAAGTGTGAGGACGAGGTCGAGCCTCTTCGTGCCTCTAATGCTGAGCTGAAGGCCAAGGTGGAAGCCCTTGAGAAGGAGAAGGACTCATTTGAAGCTGAGTTAAAGAAGGCAGCAGACATGTCGATAGAGGCTAGTGAGACGGTTCGTCGTGCCGAGACGGTGATGAGAACAGCCAAGGAGGAGACTGCTGTGGCGAGGGCTGATTTTGAGAGAGAGCGTCAGTGAGAGGAGGGCCTCGTGTTAGAGAAAAATGCTACTGAGGAGAGGCTGGCCCAATTAGAGGAGAGCATACCGAGTCGAGAGATGCGGGCGGTGGAGGCTTTCAAGAAGGGTGCAGCAATGAAGGCGGCGATTCAAGATGAAGTCGGCACTACTTACAATGATGCTTGGTCAAATTTGTCTCGTCTTCTCTGGATCGACCCCGAAGTTGATATAAGTTTTGACAAGCTTGCTCGTCTCTACAACCAGGATGCTTACGGGGTTGAAGCTCGAGCTGCCCACTCCTTGATTCCGTATTTTGACAAAGGCCTAAGGGTGATTCATAGCCGAGATCGAAAAGAGGGTAACCCCTGTGGGTACCTCCGCCAGTTGAGGAAGGGAATCTCGATGAGTTGATTGCTAGTGTCGAAGAGGAGGCCGATGTCGACATTGATTAGTCTGACCTGAACTTTGTTTTTGTTAGTATCTGAAAGCCGGTTTGGCCTGAAACAATGTTGTTTTAAGTATTTGTCTCACTCGGCCCAGCGTCTTCTGGGGGGGGTTTTAAACACTTATTGTTTGTTCAAGTATTCGTATGCCTGGGCCCAATGTTGACTGGGGGGCGTAAAAACTTATTATTTGTAGGGATTTGTATACCTCGGTTTGAGGTGTTTATCCCTCGTTTCCTTAACTTGTGTAAGTGTTATCTCGTTATTTGTTCATGTTACTTTATCTCGGTTTGAGATGTCTTAACAGTCTGAAGTGACGAGATATGCCAGCCGGTTTAGGCTATGCTGTAGGCCATGGTCGATCACCGTTATGGGCCGTAACGAGTGTTAAATGCTCGATTTTGTAAGGACTAACTCATGGCTAGTCTCAAATTGCCATGGGGACTAGATGTAATAATCTCAACCCAAATTTGAGAGCACCGGCCGATAGAATTATCTTTTGAATGTAGCCGAGTTAGGCTATGTTCGTAGGCCGTGGTCGCTCACCGTTATGGCCGTGACGAGCGTTAGGAGCTTGATTTGTAAGAACTAATTCGTGGTTAGTCTCAAATTGTCGTGGGAACTAGATGTATTAATCTTAACCCAAATTTGAGAGCACTAACTGACAGAATTAGGTTTTGATTGTCTTGAGTCATGACGTTTAAGTCTTAACTCGGAATGACGATCTCGGCATTGCTAAGTAATGCTTGGACCGTGCTCAAGAATAAGAGTTGTAAAAAGGAAAACTTTTATTGATAATAATAAAGGAATATCTAATTTGGTAAATTCTATGAACTAGAGACTGCAAATCTAATCTAGAAAGAAAAAAAGATAGATAGGGTGCCGAGGAGTTAATGATAGTATTTCCTCAAGTGTTCCGAATGCCATGGGTGTTTAAGCTCTTTTCCTTCTGGAGTTTTGAGCATGTAGGTTCCTTCTCTGATAACGTGAGTAACAATGTAGGGACCTTCCCAAGTTGGAGAGAGTTTATTTTGATGAGCCTTCAAGTGTGTCGACTCGATCTTTCTGAGCACCCAGTCACCGACTTCAAAAACTCTTTTCTTTATCTTGTTGTCATGATAGGCCTTGGTATTTTGCTTATAATTGATCATTCTGAGTTGGGCCGTCAGCCTTTTTGCTTCGACTAGATCTAGGTCTAGGAGTCGGTTGTATTCATTGACCACCTCGTCATAATTGGACACCCTGAAGGTAGGTAAGGCCATCTTGGCGGGAGACATAGCTTCTGATCCGTAAGTTAATGCAAAGGGAGTCTCCCCAGTTGACCCCCGAGTGGTTGTACGAACTGCCCATAAAGCAAGGGGAATGTCGTCCAGCCACTTTCCTTGACTTCCTTCTAAACTCTTGGTCAGGGATTTCAGTATTAATTTGTTTGATGCCTCGGCTTGGCCATTTCCCTTAGGATGACTGACTGATGACTTTGTGTGCTTGACTTCTAGTCTATTTAATTCTTCGGTGAAGGCGTCAGAGAACTGGAGTCCGTTGTCGGTCACGATGGAATGTGGGACGCCGAACCGACACCATATGTAGTCATGGATGAAGTTGATGGCGTTCTCCTCTGTGATTTTAGCCAAGGGCTTAGCCTCCACCCACTTGGTGAAGTAGTCGACCGCTACAATTACGAACTTGTTGCTCCCCTTTGCCAAGGGGAATGGTCCAATGATATCGACCCCCCACATGTCAAACGGCCATGTCGGTATGATAAGACTTTGTTCTACAGGTGGCACCTTTGGCAGGTCCGAGAAGCGCTGGCATTTGTCGCACTTCTTTACGTAGGCTTGGGCTTCTTCTCTTAAGTTAGGCCAGTAGTAACCAAGTGTGATTACTTTGTCAGCAAGGGTTCTGGCCCCCGGGTATCCTCCGCAAACTCCCTCATGTACCTCGGTGAGAAGTTTCCCGGTATCTTTAGGGGAAACACATCTTAGGAGAGGCCTGGAGAATGACCTTTGATATAGAATGTCGTTCCAGACTATGTATCTGGCCGTCTTCTTCTTTATCGTTTTGGACTTTAACTCGTCTTTCGGTAGCCTGCCCTTCTCGATGTAGTCTTTGTAATTGTCAATCCAGGTTCTTTCTTCGTCATCTAGAATTAGGATTTCTAGTCTTTCGTAAGCTAGTTGGTCGACATAGATGATAAGGGGATTGATTTCTTCTGACGTGGCCATCTTTAACAACAAGTCGGCCTCCAGGTTGTGTTCTCGTCCTACTTGCCTTATTTCCCAGAACTCCAAGTTCTTAGTGAGATTCAGGACGGGTCCCTATACTTAGTCAGCATGTGGTTCTCAGTGTTGTACTCGCCCTTCACTTGGTTTACCACTAGTTGGGAGTCACTGTAGGCACCAGTTTACTCGCACCAAAGAATTTAGCACTTTCTATTCCTAAGATCAAGGCTTCGTATTCCGCCTGGTTGTTTGAAGCTGAGAATTTAAATCTGATGAAGTCACGGGCCACATGTTCGCCACCTGGACTTGTTAAATATACCCCGGCTCCACTTCTTCCTTTTGTTGTTGATCCATATGTGTACAAGATCCAACAGTCCTCAGGTAGTTCTTCTAAGGGCTCTCTGTCCATGGGAAACTTCCTCTTTCTTGTTGTCGGTGTATGCTCACTGGAGAACGCGGTCTCAACTAGGAAATCAACCAAAGGCTGCGCCATCAATTTCTTCCTCGGCTTGTAAGTGATGTCAAATTCAGTTAACTCAATGGACCAGTTCAGCAATCTGCCCGAGCTGTCCATCTTGTGGAGTATTTCCCTGAGCGGCGTGTCGGTATAAACCGTGATGGGATGAGCGGAGAAGTATGCACGTAGTTTTCGGACAGCAATGACTAAGGCATATGCTATCTTCTCGGCATTATAGTACCTGCTCTCGGTATCTAACAATGCTTTACTTACATAGTACACCAGCTTCTGAATTCCATTATCTTCTCGTACTAACATGGCCGCCACGGCTCTGTCCGTTGCCGCAAGGAATACGGAGAGTGTTTCTCCCATAATCGGACTGCTAAGCAATGGGGGCGAACCCAAGTATTCATTTATTCGCTGGAATGAAGCTGAGCATTCTGGGGTCCACTCGAAGTCCTTAGTTCCTTTCAGGGCCTTGAAGAAAGGTAACGACTTTTCTGCCGACTTGGCAATAAATCTTCCCAGGGCGGCCACCCTGCCATTCAACCTTTGAACCTATTTTACACACGTCGGCTCTTTCATATCGACCAGGGCCTGGATCTTCTCCGGATTTGCCTCGATGCCTCGTTGGGAAACCATGAAACCGAGGAACTTGCCCGCCGTGACCCCGATAACACATTTACTTGGGTTGAGCTTCATGTCGTTTTCTTTCAGATTTTTTATAGTCTCCGCCAGGTCCTGGACGTGGCTTCCTGATTTGGTTTTTATTACCATGTCGTCAATATAGGCTTCCATGTTCCGGCCGATCTGGGATTTGAACACCTTGTTCACCATCCTTTGATAAGTTGCGCCGGCATTCTTGAGGCCAAAAGGCATCATCACATAACAATAGATCCCTCATGCTGCTTGGAAGACGGTCTTTTCGATGTCGTCCTCGGACATTTTGACCTGGTGATAACCAGAATAAGCGTCTAGGAAGCTCAAGGTTTGGTGTCCAGCTATGGAGTCGACCAACTTGTCTATTCTGGGTATGGGGTAGCTATCCTTGGGGCATGCTTTGTTGAGATATGTGAAATCGACACACATTCTCCACTTGCCGTTCTGTTTTTTCACCATTACGACATTAGCCAGCCACTCGGGGTATGTCGCTTCTCGGATGATCCCGGCCTTCATCAATTTATCCACCTCGGTCTGGATTGTCTGTTCTTTATCTATAGAAAAGATCCTTCGTCCTTGCTTGACGGGTTTGAAGAAACTGTCCACCTCTAGTTTGTGGAGAGCAATGGTTTCTTTAACTCCAACCATGTCTTCAAATTTCCAAGCAAACACGTCTAGGTTAAAGCAGATTGATGATTTCTTCTCTCTCTTCCAGGAGGAGTTTGTTAGGATTCATTGTTAGTACACCCACCTTAATTTGATTGATCCATGCCACGTGTCTTTTTATGGACTTTAGGACAGCATGTAATGAAGTTCTACTTCATTTTTTAGATAAGTCCATTTCTAGATTTTTTAGTTGTCTAGGTTGAGTATAGTTCGGTTATATCATTAGCGGTTTAGTGCTTCAAGCCGTCATCTTGAGACCGCCAGCATGGAGCTCTTCAGTTTTCATCAAACTGCAGTTTGCATGTTTGATGAAACCGCACATCAAGATCATTCTTCAAACCGCCCCTATGCTTGGTGAAACCGCAGAGCAGTTATTGAAGAATTAAAGAGATGTCATTTATTCCTTAGACAAACATTCCCTTTTTTACCGTAAAAGGATGTTGTTATGTCATGTCAAAATAACTCTAAGTTAACTTGGAGTTTCTGCAAGGAATGTCGGTTTTTTCTATCAGTTTGAATTGTTTACCGTTAGTCCTTTCTGCAACAAAGGACAAATGTCAGGTAGTGGTGCAACAACTACCTAGGACTACAAGACAAAACCAAGGACGAAAATGACAGCTCAACCAATGGGATTTCGACAGCACTGTATCCTTCAGATTTGATTCAAATCTTTACCCAACGGTCACAAGGGTGCTCTACCTATAAATAGCCTCCATTATTCAATAATGAAGGTTGCTGAGATTCAAAAGATTCATTCCCAAATATTCAAGTTTGCTTTGAAGAGTTAAACCCAGATATTCATATCTTCAAACCATCTCCATTGCAAACCCAGTTATTCATCAAAGCTTCAAGCCTAACAACCATTCATACTTAGTCTTTACACCGAAAGAATTCTATTTGCTCAACCATCATTTAGATACTTAGAGCATTTGATTTCTTTTCACACACACACCCGATTTATATGATCACATAGATTATATACTTCGAAAACACCAGTTGTTATTATAGCTTAGGTTAGACTTATTGTTTAGAGTTTAGATTCATCTTGTAAAACCTCCTCTAAATTAATACAAGTCTTATAGCTATTAGAAAATCCTAGACTAACCATCTAGGTAGAGGACGTAGTTCATTTAAGAACGAACCTCTTCAATTTGTGTGTTTGATCTTTATTTTCTGTCTTGATATTTATTTTTCTTGTTTGTGGTCTTGAACTTGCTTCCATACACGAAATGACCTGAAAGATGAATTGTGTTTTCCTTTAAACTTTAAGTTTAACTATTTTGTTGCATCATAGTGTTTTCTCAACCCGAGTCAAACTTCCCAACTCTTTAACTAACCTATTTGGCCAAACCGCAAACTCCGCTGTGCATTTTATCAGTTCGGTTCTTGTGCCTTGAACCGCAGTTGGACAAACTGATAAGTACTCGGTTGATTTTAAGGGTATTTTAGAAAAAGTTTCGGACCGCTATTCACCCCCCCCCCTCTAGCGGTTCAATACCCTTGTTGCCCTCTGGGACCAACAGAGTTGTTTCCCAATTCGTACCTTCTGTTATGGGTAGTCGGGGTTGATGACGACCTCATCCAACTGGTCGACTGGTCTTAGCTAGGGACCGTCCCTGAACTCCAAGGTTTCCACGATTATTTGCTTTACTTTTTCCTTGTCTTTTCCTTCTAGGCTCAAATTCTCCATATCTAGAAGTCTGTCAATCTCGGCATCCATGTGGGCGGGTATTGTGGCCCCCGAGCTTGGGACGAGGGCGAGGCCAGAGTTACTCAGCTCATCCGAAGCTGTGTTTATGGAGATACAACCATATCCTTCCAACCCGTAGGTCACCTCGGTTTCTGTCATGGCATTTTCAGCATCCAGTACGACCCATTCCTCAGGTATGTCTACTGTTATCACGCAGATGTTAGGGGCTGATGTAGTGACCATGGTCGACTTTGATATAGTAACATTTCTTTCTGGGGTGTCAATTTCCATCTTGGTTTTTGCCTTTCTTGACCTCATCACGTGCTCTAAGAAGTGTTTGGGGTTGCCGAGGACGCAGCCTACGCCTTCTGGGGTTGGGAATTTCACCCTTTGGTGAGGGAAGGAGGCAACCATTCCCAGTTTTCCCTGACTAGGGGAGCCGAGGATGGCATGGTAGTCACTTGCCAAATCCATAACGATGAAGGTAATCGTTGCCGATGTTTTATAGGGGAATTCGCCGACTTCTAGCACCAAGTCTACGGTTCCCTTAGCCTCAGCTTTGTGGTTTGTAAATCCCTCTAGTCTCCCATTGTAAGGGGTCAGCATGGTGTCTGGCAACTCCATATCTTTGAAGGTTCTGTAATAGAGCACGTCTTTAGCGGCCCCAGAATCTATTAAGAGCCTTTCCGACTCGCAGTTGTCGATTAGGCCTGTGATGACCAACGGCTGTTCTCTCATGGTCCTGTTTCCGGCCAGCTCATTAGGGGAGAAACTAATCACCTCCTCCCCTTTGTGAATCTAAGGGGGGATATGGTAAACCTTGCTTAGCTCATAGATCTGCTCTTTTGACTTGGTGTTGGAAGGGATTTCCTCCCTGATTACACCAATCAGTTTTGCCCGAGGTGGCCTGTCTTCGCGGTCATCCATTTTCTCATCCTCTCTCGGACGTTTGTTGTCTTTCTTTGCTAAGTATTCATTTAGTTTCCCCTGATCGGCCCACCTCTGTAGTATTTTCTTTAGGGCAAAGCAGTTATCCGTCTCGTGCCCGTTATCTCGATGGTAGGCACAGTACTTGCTGGTGTCTCGTGGGAACTTCAGGTTATCTTTAAGGGGTTTTGGATTTGGGAGATTCACCAGGTTCATGATCTCGGAAATCGGCTTGGTAAGGGGGGTGAAGACCTTGGTCGGTCTCGTTCTGTTCTTCCCTCGGTTACCACTTCCACTGGTACCCTGGACCGAGTTAGGAGTGAGTGGCCTATGTTCCCCTTCTCGGTCTCGATCTCTGTATCCGGACATCAGTTTCTTTTTTTCCTCGGCCGTGGCCGTTGCGTAGGCCATCTGGTACAGCTCAGATTTTGTAAGAGGTTCTCTTACCGACAATTCATAGGTGAGCTCGTCTGATCTCTGTCCATTATAGAAGCACATTATGATTTCCCTGTCTGTAAGTCTCCCTTCTATTGAGTCAGCCAAGTCTCTGAACCTATTGTAAAAGTCCATAGTCGACTCGCTCTTTCCCTGAACTATGTTTGCCAGATCCGACAATATTTTCTTTCTAACCCCGGCAGTGGCGAAAATATTCTAGAAAACTTGACTTTAATTTGGAGAAGGAGCTGATGCTGCTTCTCTCCAAGTCCAAAAACCAATACCTAGCCGCTCTAACTAACGTACTAGCAAAGGCCTTGCAAAGTACGTCGTCTTTGTTGGAAACCAAGGCCATCATTCCTTCGAAAGATTATAGGTGGTCCATGGCATCTATACTGCTAGAATACTTGTCCAGGTGGGGAGGCTTCAACTGGGGATTGGGTGGAGAATCCTTTATCCACTGAGCAAACGGACGCATTGCGTCGTAGTCGGTTTTTGGCTTCCTCTGCCCCTGGTTCATCTCTATATTGTCCATCCTCTCCTGCAAATCCAATATGATTTGCTCACTGAACCCTGAGCTGCGATGGGAGCTTCTCGGCCTGTCTCTTTCTCTGTCTCAGCCCCTTCCAACAATACGACTTGTGTCTGGATCATCACGAGGCCGTCTCGGAGGAGTATGACGAGGTGGATCCTGTCTGGGTGGGACTTGATCTTGATTTTGCCATCGCCGCCTTTCTCCTAGAAATCTCACATCTGGTGATTCTGCCTCCTCCTCTCTCCTACCGTTTATTTGATCCCTCAGATCTCTTCCATCGGGATTAATTGGGCCAAGTCGACCTTCTAGTCGGCTTGGTGGAGCAGCTCGATTTCCTGGGGGGGCGTCACGCGGTTCCTGATGACGTCTGTCCTCAGTGCGTGTGTTCTCCCTTCGGTCACTTCTTTCTCCGCCTCCCGAAGCTCCTCTCGTGCCAGAGGGATGGGCGAAGGGTGCCAAGGAGTGGTCAGGATCAAATTCTAGAAGAGCTCTCTGGGCATCAGCTAGTTGCTGAAGGGTTGAGAGATTATGATGTAACAATGCCCTTCGGTCAATTGGTGCCGGCCTAGAAGGGCCAGCCTCGGTAAGCTGAGGACGTGAAGTCGCCCGTCTTCGTCGTCCATACTGGTGTGCAATTTCAGGCGCCGTCCCTCTGGAACGGGTGTGCATCTCGCCTCCCTGAGGTGGAGGAGGGAGGCCTTGATTCAGAACATTGTCATTTGCCACGTTAGGAGGTGGCGGATTGAGATTAGCGTCTGGTGTAACGCTAGCTTCCCGACCGTCGACGTGAGTTCTAGACATGGGGAAATTTGTGGTTTTCCGAATAGAGATTCTCCAACGACGTTTCCCGGCAATAGAACCAAACTGATGCTGCCAAAAACGTGTCGGATCATCCCTTCGTCTAGCGGTTCGGATAAATCCAGCAATGAGATCTTCCCGTTCGGATCTGCGCACAATGAACAAACGTAAACTGCGCCGGAGCTTCACCGGCGAAGGCCCTCCGGCGTGAGAGTAAGAATACGAGTGAATGAATAGAGAAATCAATTGACTAGTTTAGAGCCAAAGAGTTCATTACCCATCTCCTGTGGTGATGACCTATTTTTATAGGCGCGGGTGAATGAGTCCCATCTTGTTTAGAGAAGCTAGGGAGCCCGTATTACTGTGGGACTCGTATTCCTTGGAGATAGACTCCGGATAAGGATGATTGGTATCCCAGTTGTCTTGTAGAAGAGATATCCTTGTTCAGATAAGGATCTCCACTGTTAGAGTTGTAATAAAACTCTGTAAGTGGACTCCCTGCGATAATGGGAGGTTTTGACTGGCAAGTCGGCCCGTCATCTATCTCGGCCTCTTCAAAGGGCTATGGATTAGGTTTATTGGACCTCGGCCTAGGCAAGGGCTGCCTGTTCGGCGTAATGTATGTCGGCATATAAGATTGTGGGCCTCTTTGGATGGGCCTTATGGTATGAGAGCCCAGAGTTTATGGGTCCCATTTAACCAAGTCGGTTTATGTCGTTCATGTTCCATTAAATATGATTTGCTTTATTGTATTGCTAATCATATAAATGAGACTTTATACCCTTATCTTGGAAGAACAAAATAATGAGTATAACGTAAATAATGGAAATATGAATCTAAGGATATAACCGTTGCATTCTTAAACGCATTAATGTCTATATCAAATGAAAAGAAACGCATATCTAAAATTCCATGGGACAGAGTTTTAAATTCGCATGATTTCGAATCATGTGATTTATGTGAATCTTATAAATTGATTAAGACACCTCTTACTAATAGTAGTAAAAGGAAGTACTCTTTTGGACTAATACATATTAATGTATGTAGTTCATTAAAGTAACAATGCTTGGAAAAAGGATTCCAAAATCTCATGGCAAAATATTAGTGTACTCTGATCTGATCAATGTAATGAATATTTGAGCTCTGGACTTTACGAGAATTCCGCAGAAAGTCTGCAGAATATGAAAAACAAAAACTGGAAACAACATCCGTACGGCTTCAATTTAGGCGCACGCCTAGTACTGAGCCGTACGGCTCATGTTTACAAAAACCTGCAGATTGTCTGCAAACTGCTATTTTTTGCCTCATGATAAGTCAAAGACGATCTTTAATTAACCTTCTGGATTATGTGCTGGAAACAGCTATACTTACACTAAATTGAGTTTCATCTAAGGAGGTTCGACTGATGCCATATGAGATATGGGATGAAAGAAAACTTGGTTTGTCTTTCATAAAGATTTGTGATGTGATGCTTTTGAGAAAAGTGTTGTCTGGGACAAAATCACACCTAAATATTATAAATGTAATTTCATGGGATATATTAATGACACTGATTATACACCCTTTAAAGAGTACAAATCGTTTGTTACTCTAAGCAGCACTTTCTAGATAAATCATTTATCTCTAAAGAACTAGTGGGAGTAAAATGTATCTCGAAGAGTTCGAGACCCAGAAAATGACATGGAACCTAAGATGGAAGTTGAATAAAGTTTCACAAGGAGTTGTGGAAATTCATTCAAGTATACACAAGAAATTTGCATAACTGATAGGATACTATCTATAACAAGAAATATTGATTTCTTGTAATAGAAAGTAATTGGGAAGATATCATTGCGAATGATTGACCTATTACCTATAAATATGCAAAGTCTGCTCCGGATTTAGATCAATGACTTGGAGTCATAAATTCTAAAAGTGCAATCCATGCATCATAATCAAGTTTCGAACTTGATTGTTCTATCCTAAGGCTTAAAAATCATAGGATAGAAAATGAGTTTTCTTGGAGAAAATGGACATGGATCGCAAGGTGCATATTTATAAAGCACGACTAATTGAATAAAGTTAATTCATAATGTTGATTATGATGAAACTTTATCACCCGTAGTCATGCTTAATGTTATTAGAATTCTAATTGTCACGACTTCATATTTAGAATATGTAATATGACAGATGGATGTCAAAACTATATTCCTTAACAGGAACTTACATTAGGATGTGTTTGATACAACCTAAAAGTTTTGATTGATCCATAAAATTCTAATAAAATATGCAAGTTGCAGAAATTCATGAGATGGATTGAAGCAAACTACTTGGAGTGAAATTTCATTTTGATGTAGTATTCAAAGATTTTGAATTCATCAGAGATGAGACTTGTGATTACAATAAATTTAGTGGGAGCGTAATATTATTCCTAGTCATATATATGTGGTTGACAAATAATTCATTCTGAAAGAGTTTCTAAATGAAAAACTTGGATAAAGCCACCTATATCATTGGAATTTAGATTTATGGAGATAAATCTAAAATGTTGATTGGTTAAAGTCAAAGTACTAATAAAGACAAGATAGTGAAAAGTTCACTATGCAAGACTCTTGGAGAGGTTACTTGCGAAAATCTAATGGCATTAATCTTTGCAAGATTTAGACTTACTGGAAGACTAATGAGCAAGAGCACATGATTAGGATTCCATATGCTTCGGCAATTGGATCTATCATGTAAGCCATGTTAATGTACTAAGACCGGATGTCTCATATACTTGGAGTATGATGAGATAATACCAATCGGATCCTAGTGAAATTCACTAGTTAAGAAACACTCTTATGTTCTCTAAAAGGAACTAAATGATGCGTTCTTGATCTTTGATGGAATGAAAGATGATCTTGTAATAGTTACATAGATGCATTCTTACAAACCAACAAAGATAAACATTGCAGTATAAATACATGTTTACGTTTTTTAATGGTGTTAGAAGAGTTCTAAATGGACCATTACTATTTTACAAAAGGTTTAGTATCTAATGGCATGAGATGCAACTAGAAAATTGTTTGGATTGAGATATTAATTAGTAAACTATAAATCGTTTCTAGTGTTACTAATTGATGTACCTTCATTGTGTCAATAATCGTTATTACACAAGTCAAGGGACTAATATCTTATCTAAACATATACTCAGACGTTTCTATCTGACTTGAGAAATCGTCAAAGATGGGAGATGTCAAAATATGCAAAATACCTTATGATAATAACAAGGTTAATTATCCTACATAAGCTCGTTTGCAATTATGATGGAGATCATAACTAAGCTCAATGGGTATTTGATACACTTTGATTGGGCCTAGTGCAAGTGGGAGATTGTTGGATATTACCCTAGGCCCTTGAGAAAGGCATAGGCGTTATATCATAGCTTCGTTGTTATAGAGATAACAAACCCGATTATTATATCTTTTGCATGTTTATTATAATGATCATTGTCCCTAGAACTTATAAAGGGCTAGCATGAGTTTAATGGATAATCATATGATAATTATAGCGCATAGGATGCGGATAAAACTTGTGGGTACATGTTGGAGAACAAGTACTGGATAGACCCGTTATGAGATTTATGTCATGGTCAAATGTCATAATTAAATGTCATAATAGTTATATCATTTATCCTTAGACCTGAGATTATCATAGTCTTCAACATGATGAACATTATATTTGACGTACTCAAACGCTACCCCTAACCGGGTGGTTATAAAGGCTACGATTGGCATAATCGGATTCTTGTAGGGAAGAATGATAAGTTAAGATGAGATTTGTCCCTCTCTCAAGAGAGATATCTGCTTGGCCACTCGATGAGTGAGATTGATAATAGTGTACGGCCGTACGCAAATGAATTGAAGTGTTCAATGTTATTTGCTCATATCAATCTACTCGAGATCGAGAAAGCATTGGACAACATAAGTTGACGTGGACCATGACTTATTTCCAATATGATATCGCGTGACAAAGGGATTATGATATGTCCTATAAGGTTACTTTGGGCTTTCAAAGTTATACTAATTGGGTAGTCATAATGGTTTGTTAGAGTCCGCTTATGACTTACGTGTTCGGCCTGTTTCAGACTCGTTGCCAACATAGTATAATCCTATTGGGTCACACACACAATAGAACGGATTGAAAAAGGCAAAAAATCTGGGATTATAAGAACTGGATCCGTACGGGGGATTTAGAGGAGTACGGCTCTTATTGAGGCGTACGGCTGGGGTCCCGTACCAGTACAGTTTGTTCAGTTTTCTTCTGCAAAAAGGAATCCCGATCCCAAACGGAATTAGGTCAAACCCTTATATAAGATATAAAGCCGGGTTTGACAGCCTCTAATGGTGATTTTGGAAATCACAAACCATTGTTTTAGAAACAATAAATTATAGAGAGGTATGATTATTTACTTTGAGATTCATGATCGTCAAAATACAATAATCAATGAAGCAAGATAATTCCTACGAAGAAATCGTTTCTTCATCAAGCCTTGGGTCTAGTAATCCAGATCAAGAAGGTGTTCTTGATATCCGTTCGACGTGTGGATACCGATGGAGGGTGTTTCCTTTAGCACCTTAAAGTTCGTGTTCATTGATGCGATCTTCAAGGGTTAGTTTCTTTCATATTGTATTTAATTTAATCAACATGCACGGATCCGGGCTCTTGGGTGTTTGATTTTATCTGTTTATTCCGCTGCGTATACTGCATCAAAACCCAACAAAAGCGACTTGAGAATCAAATCGCTTCATCTCTATCAGGTCGTCTATTTCCATACATTTTTTTCGTGCTAGTTTTTTTTGTACGACATTTTTGTAATTAATCAGAACTTATTAAAATGGGCTGACAGTATTTATCACTCAAAAAGGTTGTGCCAATGCAAGTATTTTGTTGTGCCAGTTCATGTGTGTTTTTATCGCGAGTGAGAATATTTGTTAAGCGTCATTCTTAGAGTTTTTTAGTCCTAGTGAAAGTGTATTTTAGTGTCATTTTTAGTGTTTTTGATAGTCAATTGTAGTATTTTTGATAGCCAATGCGCATAAGCTGATGATTGATAGTTAGAGTTTTTGAGACTGATAGTCAGAACCTTTGAAATAGATAGCCAAAAGGTTTGTTTCCAAAAGAAATTTTGAGATCTACAAAAACCACACGGCTGTCCGGTGATATATGTTAAAAACTCTAAAAAATGTCATTTAGGCTCTCAAACAGGATTTTGAAGTTTTTATAAATGAACTATTAACTAATGACCAGTGGCAGTGTTTAAGATAACCAATTGTTGTGTTACAAAGTTCTAGTTCGTGTGTTGAAGAGTGTCAGATGATGTTGAAAGTTTGATTATTTTCGAAAATGTCGCCGCGTGTTTTTCTTTTTAAAGTTTTAGTTATTTACAAAATGCCACCGCGCATTTAAAAATACGTTTTTCCTAATCACTAGGAAAAACGCATTTTTGGGAAAAGTAACCCATTCAAAATAATGTATTTTCAACCCATTATGTATTTCGTGAATATTCATATTGACCATCATATTATTTACTTTCTCTGTCTTTTAAAGGAATGTCTATTTTTTTTTTTTAAAGATTGTCTAAAAATGTATATTTTTAAAAAAATAAAATTACTTTGCTTGTTTTAATTGTTTTTTACTATGTTTTTTCACTATTACTTTATACTTGCAAGCTAAATGTTTAGAAAGCGGATTACGTGATTATTTATGAACTTTGTCACTAAATTGTACGAATGGCTTAAGGCAACATATTTTTCTTTGTGAAACCTTGGATCTAAACGTGGGGTTTGAAAGCTGCTCAACCGCCGTGATCTATTTTCAGATTTTGGGGTGAATCTCAACCACTCTTTATAATGGTTAAGAATCAATTTCAGCCTCTCATTATGTAATATAGACATGGTGACAGTATAAAAAAAAAAAAAAAAAGTACCCCCCACTTCAATTTTTCCGGTACCCCATCCCGCCCAATTACCTCTTTCCTATCAATCCCCCACGAACTTTTTTTTTTCCCCGGCAAACACCACCCCACATCCTCTTTCCCGTAACCCTTAATCCAACCCTTCGTAGAAAGAAACTTGTATATTAGAAAGAAGAGTTCACACTTATATTGTTGAATTGAAAATTTAAAAGTAAACTTCTTTAAGCCATACAAAAAACGGATTTCGAACCGCTCCACCCAATGACTCCGATTAGAGCCACCTCATTGGATTTTGTGTTCGACGGATGAGATGTGTCCGAGCTCGATAGGACCCACAAAAAATTGAAATCATCTTAGCTGTTGGGATTGGATCCTAAACTATGAGGAAGAAAAGGAGTCTAAGTCTGGGGAGTTGGTGAGATCAAGAAGGAGTTCAAACCGGAGGAGAACTTCTGGGCAGAGAAGCAAGCGGGCGCCTGGTGGTGACCAGGCGGGCGCTCATTTAGGCAGAAAGGTTGGTCCGCATAAATATTAATTCGAGCGGGCGCCTGGTAAGGGGTGAGGGGCGCTTGGTATGCCGGCTGGGCTGATTTGTTTCCTATTTTGACACAATCTCTTCTTAATTTGATTTAGATCTTTCTTGTACTGCTATATAAGCATAGTCACGACCTAGGACACATTGTAGCAGATTATTAAGGTGTGATTAATAATATATTGGCTTGGCAATTGCCCCCGGACGAAGTTCATGTGTTGAACGAACCGGGTAAACAATTCTTGTGTTCTTGTGTGTGATTCTTCCATTATTGTGCTTATGGGTTTGTGTTCTTTATTTAGATTGCAACGGGGTACCACTAAATTCCCAACAACTGGTATCAAGAGCTTTGGTTAGGAGGATTCAAAGTTTCATTAGTTGATTAATTTTGAATCACGTTCTTGGGGACTTTGTGAAGCAATCAAGATGAAGAACTCAATCGAGAAATTCAACGGTGTGAATTTCACATTTTGGAGGACAAGGGTTGAAGATTACCTTTATTGTAAGGATCTTCATAAACCCTTAGGTGCGAAACCCGAAGACATGTCACAAGGGGATTGGGAGACGTTAGATCGGAAGGCGTTAGGAGCGGTGAGGAGCGCTCTAACCGACGATGTTGCACGGAACGCGATGGAGGCCAAGACAACGGTGGGGTTGCTACAGATGCTGTCAGACATGTATGAGAAGCCGTCGAATATCAATAAGGTGCATTTGATAAAGAGGTTTGCGAATACGAAGATGTCAGAGGGGCAGACAGCAGCAAGTCATATCGGCAGTTTCAAAGGTATGGTGGACCAATTGAAAAGTGTTGATATTACTTTCTCTGATGAAGTGTTAGCATGTTTTCTACTAAAATCGTTGCCTGATAGTTGGGAGGTAACTGTCACAATGATCAGTACGTCGAAAAACACCATTAGTGTATACGGAGGTTCGAGATCTCATCCTTCAAGAGGAGTTGAGAAGGAAAGAGAAAAGGGGGGAGAATCTTCCGCAGATGGGGCTGCACTTAGGGTGGAGAGAATTAGGGGAAGGGGATGACCGAAAAAGGGGAAAAAGCCGGTCAAGTGCTACAATTGTGGCACGATGGGTCATATCAGTTATGACTGTCCGGAGAAGGATGGTGATGCACACGTGGTGGATGATAGAGATGTATTAATCCTAGGAGAAGAGCAGTCAGGTGAAGATTGGGTGTTGGATTCTGGAGCTTCTTGTCATGCTAGTGGGGATGCAGAAACAATGGAGCGGTATAAAACTGGAGATTTTGGGGTTGTCTATCTTGGTGATGATCAACCTTTGAAGATCAAAGGTAAGGGGGATGTGATGATGAAGACACCTAACGGGGCTGTTTTACAATTGCACGATGTGATGCATGTTCGGACTTGAGAAGGAGGGTGATTTCCGTGGGACAACTTGATGATGAAGGGTATGTGTGACCTTCACTGGTGGGTCTTGGGAAGTCACAAAAGGAGCTAAGGTGATAGCTCATGGGGTTAAGGAGAAGATGTTGTACTCTACCTATAATGTCGACATTTGCTCTGGTGGGAGCAAGAGGCTAAAGAACAGGCCTATTGGTGTAGAAAGGAGAGACATCAAGAAACGGTATGTTAGGGGGGGAGAAGGACACAAAGTTGATCAACGCGGTGTGGAAGTCCAAGTGCCCTAACAGAGAGCGTGTTCAGGCCAAGAGAAGACGATGCAAGAAACAAGGTGTGTCCAAGTTTCAAGGGGAAGCATTGCGAGGAAGGTGGGTCTGGAGGGAGAAGGCGAAGTTAGACTTGCAGAGAGAAATCAAGGTAGAAGCTGATTTGGGGAGGCAAGAACTATCTAACACGGAGAGGTTGAAACGTCGCTTGGTTTCAACTCGCCTTAGTACTTGAGCGGGAGGCTCGGTAATGTCAAGCCAATATGGGGGGTAAAACGTGTTCAAAGGTGTTCACTCTGTGGTGGGAGTTGATGGGTGTTTCTATGCTTATGAGTTTAGTCTCCAGGTGGGAGATTGTTGGGATTGGATCCTAAACTATGAGGAAGAAAAGGAGTCTAAGTCGGGGGAGTTGGTGAGATCATGAATGAGTTCAAACCGGAGGAGAACTTCTGGGCGGAGAAGCAAGCGGGCGCCTGGTGGTGACCAGGCGGGGCGCTCATTTAGGCAGAAAGGTTGGTCCGCATAAATATTAATTCGAGCGGGCGCCTGGTAAGGGGTGAGCGGGCGCTTGGTATGCCGGCTGGGCTGATTTGTTTCCTATTTTGACACAATCTCTTTTTAATTTGATTTAGATCTTCTTTGTACTCTATATAAGCATAGTCACGACCTATGACACATTGTAGCAGACTATTAAGGTGTGATTAATAATATATTGGCTTGGCAATTGCCCCCGGACGTAGTTCATGTGTTGAACGAACCGGGTAAACAATTCTTGTGTTCTTGTGTGTGATTCTTCCATTATTGTGCTTGTGGGTTTGTGTTCTTTATTTAGATTGCAACGGGGTACCACTAAATTCCCAACATTAGCCGCACAGATGATGAGCTCGCCTATGTGGTCTTGATCGGAGCCGTTGGGTGGAGGGGTGGAGCTAAAATGGGTGGAGCGGTTCCGGATCCATACAAAACCACTCATACAAATACAACCACTTTCTATGCTATTGTATTATAGATAGCATATTATAGATAGATAGAGTAGTACACATGTAAGTATATTAACTACGGAGTATATTATAATCTTACATAGGATAATCAAATGTCAATATTTGATTGCTGGCTAATTTTATGTCAATTTTAATGACAGTTGTATATGGGCTACAAAGTGCATAAAATGTCAAACTATCTCACTCAGAAAATGGCAAAGAGGCCCATTTGACCAATTTTATCAATATTGTAGCGCAGCTTCCGACCACCACCTTCCTTCATGTCCAAGTTCAAATAGAAATAGGACCAGTCTACACATATCACCTCAGCTTCATTAATACCCATTCTCCTCCTTCATTTATTTCCTACCTTACTATGCAATACAAATGTATCCGTATCTGTATCCGCATCCATAAGATAAAAGTCATTGAAATCAGATGTCATAAAAGTTAAAACTTTAAACGATTAATTATTTAATTATAAGACAAATATAATTTTTAAAAATAGTGCAGCTTTGATATTTTACACTTATTTGGTAAAAAAATAATAATTAAATCTGAACCGTTCATTTATTCACTCTATCTCCATACACCCCATCAAATATCAACAACCACTTTTTTTTTTTCTTTTCTTTACAAGTCTCACTCAAAAATATGCAAGCCTTATCTTTAACATAACCCTAATGGATATTTGGCATGACCACCATGACCAAGACATTGATCACCATTAATTCAATATTCAACCCCTCCCTTTTACATTTTGTCAAAAGCCTACCCTTGACGTAAAAGTAGGTTATAATTTCTTCGCTTTCTTTTTCATTTTTAGTTCATCTGTAAATGCAAATTAAATGTAAATTATTTTATAAATTTGAACCGTTGAACTTTAAACAATGCGGAAGTGATAAATTTATGTCGACGAACTAGTTGCTTAAAGATTGACTATAGTGTCGACGTTTTGTTTCTTTTGCTTTCGTTTTTCATTTTTTTTTTTTTCAACTTTGGGTGATAAGGAATAATCTTGCAAATAAAGTCACGGAGATGCATACAAGAACTCTTAATTGAAAGAAGTTGACCGATAGAAGATAGGGTCATAATTACGTTACATATTATTTTCATCTATTTTATTTGTTTATACTCCCTCCGTCCCGCCCGACTTAGGACAATGGGTCCTGACACGGGAATTAAAGGAAACTATTATTTTAAGAGGAAAGAGAATGAGTGGAGGAAGTGTTGTGAGTATGAAAAGTAAATAGGAGAGAGAATGAGTGGGTGAAATAGTAAATGGATTGTTGTTGTGAGTATGACAAGTGAGTCCCATTGAATATTAAAGTAATATAAACTTGCTATTTAAGGATGTCCTAAGTGGAGTGGGACGCCCAAAATGACAATTTGTCCTAAGTCGGGTGGGACGGAGGGAGTACATATTATTTTCAACTAAATTGGCAAAAGAGTGAGCGTGATATAATCTGTGTGGGAAGTGAATATCCACCAATGAGGAAATTTAAAGTGCTAGAAATAAATGAATTTGTCTTTTGTCATGAAGAAGAAATAAAGGAAAAAGAAAAAAAGCACTAAGGAAAGGTTGATGCATTAATAGTAAAGTAAGTAAGTATTCATGCATTTTCCTTATAGAAATTATTTGAATTAATTAGAACCCTAATTCTTTTTAATCTTATGCTATATGTTTACATTGTAAAATACAAATTTATTCTCCATAAATAGGGGACAACTAATAATGTGAGGACCTCCAAAAACATGTCAAGTGGTATAGTAATCACAATTTGCTTTGAGCATAACTGCTCCATAGTTTGGACTAGACGTGTCCATGCCGGTTAACCGCCGGTTAGCCGGTTATAACCGCCGGTATAACCGCCGGTTATAACCGCCGGTTAATTTTACCGGTAATTCCTAACCGTGGAGTAACCTTCTAACCGCCACATCCGGTTACGGTTATCCGGTTAACGGTTAAACCGGTTCAGCCGGTTTTGCCGGTTAACCCGGTTATGAGACTTTTTCAATTATTTATTTTTTTTATTTTAAAAAGAAACAGTTTTTTAGGATTTTGTTAGAAAACTGACTAAAAATCATTAAGAAACTAACTGAAAATGAAATAAAAACACCAATTTTGTTAGAAAACTAACTGAAATCGTTAAAAAACTGACTGAAATTGTTAAAAAAACTGACTGTAATTCTTAAAACTAACTCGAAAATGGTAAGAAACTGACGGTTAGTATAGACGGTTGAACCGGCGGTTAGCTTCCCAGTTATAACCGCCGGTTGACGGTTATCAAAATGGACTAACCTTAACCGAACCTTGAAAATACGGTTGACGGTTGAGACGGTTCACGGTTAACCGGTTAGCCGGGTTTGACCGGTTAGCCGGTTCCGGTTAGATTTTGGACACGTCTAGTTTGGACATTCTCTCTTTGCTTCTGACTTTTTCTCCTTTTATTAAATTAATAATCTCAAGTAAAGATATGAACTTTTTTTTTTTAAACAAGTAAATATATGCACTTTAATTGGCTTTTCCATTCCATTTTGATCAACTTTAATATGTCTATCCCCTATGTCTCACTAGATGAGTAATACTCCGCATTTCAAATTACACAAAACCGTCTTTGCACTAAAATTAAGGAAATAGTAGAATATGTGATGTGTTGTTAGTGTAGATAGTTTGGTAGGAGAGAGAAAGTGGAGTAGAGAATAGTTAGTGGGTTAGTTGATGTGAGTATGCGGGTAAAAACTTTCAATTTTTGAATTTTGCAATTTATACTCCCTCCGTCCCAGAGTATATGTCCACATTTATTTTTTAATCTGTCACAGAGTATATGTCTACTTCAAAAAAATGGCAAATAATATTTATTATTCCTCCCACTCATTCTCTCTCATACTTACTTTTATACTCACAACATCAATCAACTTACTATTTCATCCCACTCATTCTCTCTCATACTTTACTTTTACACTCACATCACTTACATCACTTCCTTCATGTTGGTGTGTATGCCCTAGGCACGTTATTTGAACGATTAATGTTATCATTTGCTTTACGCTTTAATAAAGATATTGAATGTTTGATTATTATATCTTTTGCATATTTATTATAATAATCTCCGTCCCTAGTAATTATGAGTAATTACTAGTATAAGTTTAATAGATAATCATATGATGATTATGTGTATGCGATACAATTAGACTTATGGGTATTAGTTGGAGAACAAATACTGGACTGACCCCTATGGGATTTATGTAATCGTCAAATGTCATAATTAAATCTCATATAGTTATATCACTTGAATCTCTAGACCTGAGGTTATTACAGTCTTCCACATGATGAACATTACGTTTGACATATTCAAACGTTACCCTTAACGAGTAGCTATAAAGAATATGATTGGCATAATCGGAATCATGTAGGGAAAGGTAATAAGCCAAGATGAGATTTGTCCTTCGTCAAGAGAGATGTCAAGCTTGAGCCACTCGATGAATGGTATTGATGAAATGCATGGCCATGCTCAAATGAATTGATTGGATCAATGTCATTTGTATTATCAATACATTCTGGATCGAGAAAGCATTGAACAAAGTAAGTTGACCATTGGCCATGGCTTACGTTCAATAGACATCGTGTGACAAATAGATTGTGTTATGTTCTATTTTAGGAAACTTTGGATTTCAAAGTTATACTAATTGGGTAGTCATAATGGCTTACTAGAGTCCGTTTATGACTTACGGGGTATGAATGGTTCGGACTCGTTACCAACTTAGTATAATCCTATTGGGTCACACACACACAGCGGATAATTAAAAAGAGCGAAAAAACGAGGCAGTTAGGACAAGGCGCCGTACGGCTGCCCCCTCCCCCCCGCACTGCAGTTTATTTTAGGATTTTTCTTGTTGGACAAGAAGTCCTAAACCCTAAAGGATCTTGGAGACCTCTAGTATATAATGTGCACAACCGGGAATTGTTCTCATAACATTGATTTGAGAAATCACAAACTCTTTCTTGGAGAGAGAAAATACACATATTATACTAGGGTTATTAGGTTTGATTATTCCCAATTATCAAACCATAATAATCATAGGGAGCAATTGAAGAATCGTTCTTCATCAAGTTTTTCAATCCGAAGGACCTAGCAGTCAAGTTCAAGAATCGTTCTGAATCCGTTCGAAGTGTGAATCACCGTATAGAGGGTGCTTTCTTAGCATCTAAATCCAAGACTTCATATTTCGATCTACAAAGGTTAGTTTGTTTCATATTCTATTATGAATTATTGAACATAACAGATCTAGGCTTTTGGGTTTTTTTCATGTATGTCTTCCGCTGCGCATGATTGCACGAAACCCAACACTTCATTTCTCAATCTCCGTGTTAATGGGAGGGTGGACATATACTCTGGGACAAAAACTTGTGTGAGACGGTCTCACACGTGGACGGATCTTGATGAGAGAGTAAATGGTTTGCCCCCTATGGGCGGGGATGGGTAAACTCATTCCTCTCTCAACAAGATCCGTCTCACCCTGTGATACCGTCTAACACAAGTCTTCTTCATACTCTGGATGGAAGGGTATATAGACAACCAAAATGAAAAATTCTGCATTTGAAATGGGACATAGGGAAATGATAACATGCAAACTATGGGACATAGGGAAACGATAAACATGTAAACTATACAGATGTTTACTACTTTCTTTCATAA
>JAOWBW010002178.1:0-115853 GCA_026119855.1 Campanula takesimana
TTTATGTTTCATAATATTTCCGTGCCTAGCATTTAAATTTTTATTTGTGCTAGTGTAGTGTTGGGTCTTAGTTGTTAGTAGGAGTATAATAGCTGAGTTAGTAAGTGGAGGAAGGCCCAAGTGTAACTTTTCAAATAATCTTCAACTCCTCTCTTCTCCCTCACCCCTCCCTCACCTCTCATCCCATTCCCAGTATACTCTCTCTCTCTCTCCTTGGTTGGGTAAGTTTTCTTCTCTCCCTTCTCTCTTCATTTTCTCCTCTTCCTCTATCTTTTCTATTACTCATTTTAGAAATGTGTTTAGATCGCGATAGGATCGCATAGAACCAAAAAATATTGAAATCCGTCATCTTTGAGAAAATTTCAAGTAAGTTGCTTTTCCCCCATTTTTATACTAGAAATGTTCATCAATGGTTGTATGATGTTTATTGTTGTTGTTTATTGCAATCTTGGATGAGTTTGAGTTATTTCAATTTGTTTGATAAATTTTGTGAGAAATTGATGTTGGGTTGAAATCTCTTGGATTGATGTTCTAAATAATGTCTTATGAGCCATTTTAAGTTTCTAAGTTACTAGGGTACCTTGGTTTTGATATCTAGAAGTATTAACCTTGGGGTTGTTGATTTGAATGTCAAAATGGGGGTTTTTGTGTCCATTTCCGAGTTGAAGAACCCAGGAAGGAATTTGGGTTTGCTGGTAAACCTTGGAGGCGCGCGCACCCTCCCATAGGAGGCGCACGCACCCTCTCCTCCTCCAATCTTGATTTTCCTTCTGATCAAAGGAGGCGCGCGCACCTTTCAGGGGAGGCGTGCGCACCCCTTTCTTTTCCAAAAATCTCACCTTCTGTTGTCGTGAAGCGCGTGTACCCTTTTGATGATGCGCGCGCACCCTCACTTACCTTTTGGCGCAATTTCCTTCTGACTTCAGGAGGCGCGCGCACCCTCCCATAGGAGGCGCGGGCACCCGCTCCCCTGTTATGAAATTATTTCCCTTTGTAGACACCCCGCCTTGGACCTCTCACCCCGATTGCATACAAAGTATTTTTATTGATTTCTGTTACTTCGGTTAAGTTCCTAACTGATTCCGTTAGTTTTGGACTAAACTGCATAACAGAATTAACTTTAGGGTCATTCTGTCCTCTCTGCCGCGTGCGCTTCCGGAACTGTTAACGGGCTGCGCGCGCGTCCCGCCCCTAAAGATGGACCCGCGCGCCTCCCATTATGGCAGTAACGGATTGCACTTATTTCCCCCCTTTTCTTATTTACAAACATCTTTTCTGATCACAAAAAACCATCTTTTTACATCCACATTCATCCCCCCTTTTCTCATTAACTCCCAATCCCAAATTCTAAGCCTTTTCCCAAAAACTAATATTTTTTCATTTATTATTGATTCCTTTATTTCTTTTATTTTCTTTTATTCATTTATCTTATTTGTGATTGACCCATTCCATTTCACATGGATGACCAATTCCCTCCATCATTTCCCTCTCTTTTTTACCTATAAAAACCATCATCTTCCACCTTAGAAAGGGACTCCAAACTTGATTCACCAACTACATTATACACAAATTCTCCCAACAAGAGTTCTTAGTAACAAGACTCTACACAAATTGTTCTAGAACAATTTCATTACAACAACACACTTTCAAGTCAAGGTTCAAGTCCTCTTCTCAAGGTACAAATCCATTTTCTTCCTTTGTTTTCTTCTTCTTTATGTATGCAATCCCCATTAATGGGACATGACCAACATGACTACTTCACATATTAAAGTTAGTTAAGGTTATCTCCCTACATTTTATCTTAACTTTAATTCACCATGTTAATTTCTCTTCATCTCTTAATGTAATTCTTAAACATTACTTGTTACATGTAATCTTTATCATTAAATAAATAAAACAATTCTATTTTATTTCCCCTTTATTTCCCCTTTTCTTCTCATCACATTTGTTAGCACATTTCTATTTAATTAATGAAGACATGTAAATATTAGAACACCAATAGTAGCAAGACCCCGCGTAAGCGGGGGCGGAGGGTGTTTAAGTACTTCCCACTCCGTCACCTAACCCCCGAACCCTTCTCTCCCGAATCTCTGGTTTTGTACATAAATTAGGCTATTTCTAGGTTTTTTCTTATGTTCCTTTAAAAACATAGGTGGCGACTCTAAACAATCTAAACAAGTTAGACATCCTAGGATAATTCACCGCTCTAAGCCAAGTTGTGGTTTCCCGGGTATCTACAGTGGCGACTCTGCTGGGGAGATTTAGAGGGTTAAACTTGCGTTGTTAACTTTTGTGTTCTAAATTCTGTATTCTGGGCATTCTGGTAAAAAGGGTAGAAGCGCGCGCCTCCGGCCTTTATGGCCTAACGCGCGCGCGTCCGACCCTTATTACCAGAATCGCCCGTCTTCCTTCTTGTCTTTCAATTTCATATTTCTGTGCTAACAAGTTTCTGCAGGGGAAAGTTACATAATTTGGGACCAGGGCAATCCCCTGAGTCCGCAGTTTCTTCTAACATTATGACAGGTACCCCAGATGCGCGGCCTTCCCATATTCATTGCGCAATGCGCGCGCTTCCCACATCACTTCCCTGAGGCTTCCTGAGGCGCGCGCTTCTGGGCAATTTTCCAGAAACAGAACAGTGCACAGAACAGAGTGGTTTTGACACTGTGTGGGCACCGGGCCTGCACAAAACAGTTTTTACTTTCTGTTTATTTTTACCGGTCACACGGGTGATTCGGGAGTTGTAAATACGTGCTTATTTGATTCTTTTTTTTTTCTTCTTTGAAAAAAAAAAATTAAATAAATAAATATTTTGTCACTTGTTAGACCTCACACTACATGCACATATTCTTATCAACTGCTCACTATCGAGTCGCACAAGTCCAACCCCAAACCCGTCGAGGCCCGTCCTAGAAAGTTTCAAGCTCCACTCGACCTTGGCTTTTTCGAAGCGGTAAACCTCAGCCCGTGGCATAGTTCATGACTACATGCCGGGGGTGACCTTTGAGCCTCATATTCAAGCCGAGCACAAGCCACACAACTCTAGTCTAGGGTCTAACACTCCGGACCAAGTCGGTTTTCATGTGCCGAGATTTCCCTAAACTAATGTCTTCAAATCATACATGCCAACTTGTTACAATGGACGAAATAAAACTCCGTCCCCAAAAGTGGTTATTTTGGACGAAAATAAAAATCCGTCCCCGCATGTATGATTTACTACATTAATTTAGTTTAATCCCGACACATGTAGGTCTCACAAGCGTGGTGGAATCCGACGAGTATATGGGACCGCGAGAAGGTCTATATACTAGTGTGACGATTCCACTATTTTTCTAGAAACCCCAAAAAGGACCGCGTCCTTCCGACTTTTGTAAATAAAAAAAAAAAAAAAAAAAAAAAAAAGAGTCATTTTCTTTATATGGTTGAGTCTTTTCGTGTTTGTGGGTTAAATTTATTTTATCCAAAAGATGTTTGTGGGCCAATCTAAGATCAACCGTGCTCTTCCAATAGGTCCAATGGCTTCCAACGGCAACAACAACAACGGTGGAAATGATTTCGTGTCCAACGAAGGGTTACTCAACGTAATGAAATCAATGGGGGAACAAATGGATAGATTGTCGAGGATGCCCGCCGTAAAGACAATTGTGGCAAGCCCGTTTCAATATCGACAAGAGGATTCACAAAGAAGAGGTTTCCGAACTCAAGGCCCGTCTTGATTATGAAAGAAGAATTCACAAGGAAGAGGTTCCAAACTCAAAGCCCGTTTGCAAGAGCTCACCGACAGCAAGGCAAGGTTCAATGATAAAGCATGCTCAAGTGGCCCGACCTCAAAAGATACAAAGGTACCACCAACAACCGAGTTTTCACTCCTCTCCAAGGAGTAACCCAAGCCGAGGCATTTGAAAATTTTGGTGGCAAGAGGGAAGATCAAACCTTTGGAGGGGTACAAGCCGAAGACGATACCGAAGAATCATGCACATGGTGAATGGGCGGCTACCACAAGCATAGTGGCCATACTACCGAAGGGTGCTTCCTTCTCCGAAACATCATCAAGATTTGTTCGACAACGGCGAATTACTGTGGGTGGAGAGCAACCTTTAGAGAGTGCCAACATGCAAGAACTCATCAAGAAGAATGATTGGTTTCGAAATGGGGCTTCAACAAAGAGGACGACGACAACAATCTCCGTTCTCTTTCTCTACCTAGAAATAGATAAAAAAAAAGGAGAGTCAAAAGTCCTCTAATGTGTGCATTAAAGTTTTCTTTCGTCCCACTTGTGTGAATGTTCGAGTCAATCATCAAATAAAGTCGTTCTTGTCCTCATACACTCTTCCAAGTTGTTCAATCTAATTCTTGGCAAAATGATGAAAAAATGTCTAAACACGTTTTGGAATGAAGGCCATCACTTGAACGCCTAGGGGCTAAACATTGTGACGAAGGCAACATCATCAACGACGAAGACAAAGCCAAGACAACAAAGGTGAAGCAACAACCATGGAGAAAAAATCAAGCAATGTTTCAAAGGGGATTAAAAAAAAAAAAGAAAAAAAAAAATGCTCGCTAGGTTGAACTCTTCAAATCAACCTAGGCAAAAGTTAGAGCACAAAACAAAAAAAAAAAAAAAAAATACCCCTCAATCAAAAAAGTTCACATCAAGATCAACATCATTCCATCCACCAAAGGAGGACGAAGCTACACGACGAAGCAACAATTCCATCCCGAAGAATGGAGAATCCACAAGAACTACGGTGACCTGAGCCTCTATACTGGAGGAACGTAGGCAACCTGCGGGTCCGGTCTCATGCAAGAAAGAAGATATGTTTAGCCCTAGAGCGTTATGGTGATCGGCCTTCATCTCGAACTTGTCAAGACATCTTTGTACGATTCATTTGCCAATGAATTAATCACCTCAAGATTGAACAACTTTCTAGATTTGGAATCACTTTCCGTTCCTTGTCGAGTCTAGGGCTTCTATTCTTTCTGCATACTCCAATTTCTTGCAATCAAATTGGGCTTTCCTTCTCTTCTCTCTTAAGGACTTACTTGCCTTCGTGAGTCATTCGATTCAATAATAAAAATACATGTCAATATAGGGACACTTCCTTAGTCGAGTCAATGTCACTCATCTTTAGTGACAAAAGGTTTTCACCACAAAATCACATGTCTCTCATCCTCAGCTAGAGTTAATGCACACTTCCTCATTAATCGAGTAAAAAATGAAGACGCAAAAGAGATGCCCGCTAGATTGAAAACCGAAAGGGCGGTCTAGGCAAAAAAACAGGGTGCGTCATAAAAAAAAAATGAGAGAGTGAGAGAGAGAAGGAAAGAGAAATGGAGATCCCCGGCCTCTAAAGAAGACAAGTTCTACATTGAATCTCCTCAGCAAGTCAATTCCCACCGAGTCAACTTTGGGATTGCAAAAGGCTCGACAAGATATAGCACCATTAAAGGTTGTCTGGGGTTATCGGCATCATTCTCCAGCAGTGTGCATTTTTTGGGTTCATGAAAAGAAGTCCCGTGGTAACCAAGATCCATCGAGAACAAGCCCATCATAAAAGGGCACGAGGTTGCACAAATAATCCCTAGCTAGTCAATTGGCTTGGGCAGCAAATAGCAACAACAGTGTCTCAGTTTTCAAGGCATCCTCAATTATGTACTTCTAAAGTACGCCGAAAGGCTCCTGAGAAATGGAGTAGCTCTTGCCATATCCCTTATGTTTATTCCCTCACACGAGGACGAGTCACTCTTGCTTTGCTCAACAAATGGTGACACCCTAGGGGCTATGTGACTCAAGAACAAGGGATTCTTTTGCTTCATTTGGCAATCAATACGCCCTAGGGGCTATGCTCAAGAAAGATGTGTGAGACTATCCTCAAAGTTCCTCAAAAGGGATGTCAAAAAAGCCCTCTTGTCATGTGTGCCCGTGCTCGGTTCCCCAATCAAGGGTGGACCTTTCTCGCAATCAATGATGGCACTCTAGGGGCTACGGTCAAGTCTTAAAGGCTCCCTCGGCAAAGAGCAATAACTCCCCAGCAGTACCCCAGCCAAGTCATGTGCAACATTGGAAGCTTCCTCAATTCGGCACGAAAGTCTCAACGGGCTTCGCAATCTACAATCTTTGGGCTACAGCATTACAGTAATTCAAGCAAAGGGCAGTATTAGGGCTTCCGACCGACAGTCTTTGGGCAAACAATACTCGAGCATGTGCAATGTGGAGTAGTCTTATGGCTCCATGAGAACAATCAAGATTCAAGGGTCTCTCAACACTTCAAGTCAAGGCCTCTTGGTTTTAAATGAAGACTCCGATGTTATGAATGAAGTTGATGATTTTTGTTAGAACTTTCAACGAGATCATGAAGAAAGTCTTAGAGAAAAGGAAAAAGATTCAATATGCTAAACTCTAATCAAAACAGGGTTATAGCGGGAAATGCCACGGCCAATCCAATGTTTCTGCAATTCAGCACCCCCTTCTCCAAGATCAAAAGCACAAGGTGCAGCTCAGATAAAGTTGGGCCACAGCACTAGTTGCATCCGAAGATCCGTCATTAGTTCAACTCAAGAAGAGTCAGCAAGCATACTCATTTGGGACTTTATCACACCAAGACCTTATCCTCCGCGCCCTCGAACGGCACCGCAAGACATTACTGCATCCTTGGACATAAGCCCTCCGCCATTTGGGTATCAACCTCAATGAGGCCATTCATCTCCCCAGTAAGAGCAAGAAGGGGATCTCTATCAAGAATTCTACCCGACGGTACATCCGCTCTCAATGCCGAGCCAATCACAAGATAATTTGGGGCTTTACATTCCACCGTCTTGAAGCTCACAAACAAAAAGTCCATGACATTTGGGGCTTAGCAATTTCTCGAAGCTTGGCATCCATAATCTTCTCTGGGGCTTGCTCACTACAACACAAAGGGCGATTTACTCGAATGGGCCAAGAACTGATTTATCTTGGGGCTATGCAAGCCACTCAAAGTTTGGCATCAAAGGCGTTCTAGGGACTTCACAATCAGCAACCCCTTGGTATCTCGGCACCAAAAGCCTTTTGAAGCCCCATAACCGACAAATCTCTTGGGGCTAGACATCAATCTTCGTTGGGCACACCGGCGACAACAGAATTCAAGCGAGGCAATCCGGACTTCGACTGAACATGATTGATCTTGGGTTGGCTTCACAAGCACACAATGGTTAAAATGGTTCACCCACGAACTAAAAAAAAAAAAAAAAAAAAAAAAAAAATCTTTTCCTCACATGTGTGCATATTCATTCTTGCTAAAAAAAAAAAAAAAAAAAGATTTTTTTTTTTTCTTTTTTTTTCTCCTTCTATATGCAAAAATATGTGTTTTACTTTGCTTTGCTCCATAGCTTCTTCCCCAGAGTTCTCCATCATCCTTGAACTACGCTGGTCTGATTCTCTTAAAGAGATACGTAGGCAGCTTTTGGCACGACCGACCCATCATCCAGAGTACCATCTCGCCAACCCAACATCAAGGGCATTCTCTCATCAACATCTAAAGAATGGACATTCTCCATCAAAGCATCCTCCGCGGACATCAGGAACATCTCCACTCAAGCGACAACGGTAAGTGAAGTATGAATACATCCAATGTTTTCCTCAAAATCATCACACCGCACACAAGATCACTCTCTACATTCTTACTTCTCTCCCATTGCAAGGGTGTTCCAAAATCTCATCACACCACGAGCACAATTTCTCTCAATCATCACACTTCATGCATCTTCTTGCACAAACACATATACCTGTCAAGCACACACATAACAGGTACCACCACGAAGTCAACAGCATACTCAAGGCACTTCATCCCCAACAGAAAGTGATTCACAGTCAACTATGCCTGCATCCCCATAAAATCAAGCAACCACACGTCATCAGCAACCAAGCATTCCCCTAGCAGATTTCAATCATCAACTCGCTCGCAAACGGAGCGTGTATCAAACTGCTCGCAAACGGGGCGTTTCTACCAACTTGCTCGCAAACGGGGCATGTTATCTCTGACAGCTCGCAAACGGGAGTTCGTCATCAACCGCTCGCAAACGGGAGCGTTTTCTATCAACTTGCTCGCAAACGGGAGCATGTTATCTCAGACAGCTCGCAAACGGGAGTTCGTCATCAACCGCTCGCAAACGGGAGCGTTTTCTATCAACTTGCTCGCAAACGGGAGCATGTTATCTCTGACAGCTCGCAAACGGGAGTTCGTCATCAACCGCTCGCAAACGGGAGCGTTTTCTATCAACTTGCTCGCAAACGGGAGCATGTTATCTCAGACAGCTCGCAAACGGGAGTTCGTCATCAACCGCTCGCAAACGGGAGCGTTTTCTATCAACTTGCTCGCAAACGGGAGCATGTTATCTCAGACAGCTCGCAAACGGGAGTTCGTCATCAAATCGCTCGCAAACGGGAGCGTTTTCTACCAACTTGCTCGCAAACGGGAGCATGTTATCTCAGACAGCTCGCAAACGGGAGCGTTTTCTATCAACTTGCTCGCAAACGGGAGCATGTTATCTCTGACAGCTCGCAAACGGGAGTTCGTCATCAAACCGCTCGCAAACGGGAGCATTTTAAAAAATTTTGTGGCCGTGGTGGGCCGCCTCAAGCCACCACACCTTTTTAAAAATTTTGTGGCCGTGGTGGGCCGTCTCAAGCCACCACACCTTTTTAAAATTTTTGTGGCCGTGGTGGGCCGCCTCAAGCCACCACACCTTTTTAAAAATTTTGTGGCAGTGGTGGGCCGCCTCAAGCCAACCACACCTTTTTAAAATTTTTGTGGCCGTGGTGGGCCGCCTCAAGCCACCACACCCTTTCCATCCGCGAAAGTCGCTCACACAGGGAGCGCACTCCTATCCTTTGTAATTTCAAATTCCTGCTTTATCGGGTCTTTGTTTTCTCTTGTCGATGTCCTCGGCGGTTGTCTTTCTTTCGTCGACGCGTTTTGCCTCGCAATCCACGTCACCGAGGGGCTCTGTAGACACCCACCTGGACCTGTCACCCCGATTGCATACAAAGTATTTTTATTGATTTCTGTACTTCGGTTAAGTTCCTAACTGATTCCGTTAGTTTTGGACTAAACTGCATAACAGAATTAACTTTAGGGTCATTCTGTCATTCTGTCCTTCTCTGCCGCGGGCGCTTCCGGAACTGTTAACGGGCTGCGCGCGCGTCCCGCCCCTAGAGCCGGACCCACGCGCCTCCCATTATGGCAGTAACGGATTGCACCTTATTTCCCTCCCTTTTCTTATTTACAAACATCTTTTCTTGATCACAAAAACCATCTTTTTACATCCACATTCATCCCCCCTTTTCTCATTAACTCCCAATCCCAAATTCTAAGCCTTTTCCCAAAAACTAATATTTCTTTCATTTATTATTTGATTTTTTTTATTTCTTTATTTTTCTTTTATTCATTTATCTTATTTGTGATTGGCCCATTCCATTTCACATGGATGACCAATTTCCTCCATCATTTCCCTCTCTTTTTTACCTATAAAAACCATCATCTTCCACCTTAGAAAGGGACTCCAACCTTGATTCACCAACTACATTATACACAAATTCTCCCAACAAGAGTTCTTAGTAACAAGACTCTACACAAATTGTTCTACAACAATTTCATTACAACAACAACACTTTCAAGTCAAGGTTCCAAGTCCTCTTTCTCAAGGTACAACTCCATTTTCTTCCTTTGTTTTCTTCTTCTTGATGTATGCAATCCCATTAATGGGACATGACCAACATGACTACTTCAAATATTGAAGTTAGTTAAGGTTATCTCCCTACATTTTAATCTTAACTTTAATTCACCATGTTAATTTCTCTTCATCTCTTAATGTAATTCTTTAACATTACTTGTTACATGTAATCTTTATCATTAAATAAATAAAACAATTCTATTTTATTTCCCCTTTATTTCCCCTTTTCTTCTCATCACATTTGTTAGCACATTTCTATTTAATTAATTGAAGGACATGTAAATATTAGAACACCAATAGTAGCAAGACCCGCGTAAGCGGGGCGGAGTGGGTGTTTAAGTACTTCCCACTCGTCACCTAACCCCGAACCCTTCTCTCCGGAATCTCTGGTTTTGTACATAAATTAGGCTATTTTTAGGTTTTTCTTATGTTCCTTTAAAAACATAGGTGGCGACTGTAATCAATCTAAAACAAGTTAGACATCCTAGGATAATTCACCGCTCTAGCCAAGTTGTGGTTTCCCGGGGTATCTACACCTTTTTGTCCAATCTTTCGAGGGCCATATCTTTCTCATTCGGACTCCGTTTAGGGCGTGTAATCTATCGTTTCAAAGCTCTCTTCGAGTAGTATAGGTTGGGATAGTTTTTCCAGTTAAATTCTAAGTTTTATACTTCGGGAATTGCTTAACTATGGTTTGAGAATGTTTGGAACATCTTTTGATGGGTTGTTGGTTGTTGCACCTTTTTGGTGATTGCGTGGAATGGTTCCCTACTTTGGAATCATTAGTTGTTTATCGTGCTAGTATTTTATTACTTAGCCTTTACTTGAAAGTCCAGCTGGTATTTGTGTCGTGTTGGGCGATGCGAAAAATTATGATGGCACAAGCCAAGTCCATTATGATGTTGACCATTGTTTTGCCCCATTATTCCCCTCCTCCAGATTGGCCTTGGATGTGAGATGAGCTAGCCCCTTTATGATCATTTTAGCTATTGGTTTGGGCTCTGACTGTGTGTCACTGTCCCATTATTATTATTGGTTCCGGTACCGGGGTTTTCTCTTCAGCTTTCATGCTACTATGAAGATGTTGATTGTTGATTATTGAATCTGCGCAGCGACCTTTATTTGGTTCTATCAGTTGGGAAACCTTGGCTAATATCATTTGTTAATTGTTTATTTCCGCTGCTATCTGATAAATGATAATTGCTATGTGATTTATTATTGATTATTGCATCATAGCATGTCATGTAGTTGCATTAGTGACTTATTGAGATTTATCTCACCCCCTTTCTTTTATCTTTCTTTTTCCTTAACCCCCCCAGGAGGAAAGGATTAGACTCGCTGATCACGAGGAGGACGTCGCGAGGGTTGAGCTTTTTGGGCAGATTGTTATTGGTGGGTTTACATTACATAAATGTGTAACCTTTTTTGGGAATAGTTGTACCAAACTTGACGTCATTAGAATTTGTATATTTTATTATTTTGGGTGTAAGCTTATGGAGCTTACACTAGTTTATATTTTGTTGTTCAAGTTGGATTTCAAAACTTTGTGTTATCATCTTTTGGTATAAAAGGAAATTTTTATCTTCATTATTTTTAGAGTTTCTTGTTTAAGTCGACGTCCAGCTCGCGTACTCCGGGCCCGCGGGGTCGGGGTCGCGACAAGCTTAGCTCGTGCTTGGGGGCAAGGCACCACTATAGATCATTGGATCAATCTCCGTCATAAGGGAGGGAGCATTTGTTTATCGGATAAATATTTGGATTGGTTTCTCACAGAACTCCGTCCCAATGCTGAGGGTATTGATGACATTCGCAGTCCTTTATTGGGGGACCAATTCGAGCCTAGCTTGAATCTGAGGAAGAAGGAAGCTAAGGGGGATCCTTCTAATGTCAGTGTGGATGCTACTCAGGATTTGTTGGATAGCGACTTCTATAAGAAGAGGGCGGACGGCCTTCCTAGTAAATTGCAAGCTCTAGTTAGGCCTCATGTGTTTGCACGGTTGACTCCCTCAGTGTTCAGTCGACTTGACGTTCCCCTAGTTACGAGATACCTTGGTTCAAGAGGAAGAGGGATAACAAGGCGGATCGTGGTCAAGCTCCTACTAAGTTAAGGAAGAAATAGATCTTTAGGGTATCGAGAGATTGCAATAGATAGATCAATGTTTAGATTTTTAGTATTTTATTTATTTTCTTTTGAAAGTTAGTACTTATGTTGGAAATTTTCTTATTGCTTTCTTGAAATGCATTCAATTAATAAAAGAACAAGATTTTTATTTTATTTATTGAATAGACCGGACCAAAAGGCTGCCTACGTTCTCCTTTTACATCAATTAAATAAGGAGCTCAGGTCATCGTAGTTCTTGTTCAAGAAAGAGAAAATGTGTAATGTTTGATTCTGCTGTCTGATTGAATGTCTCATACGAGATATAGGTGTCTCATACGAGACCCTCCCCAAAGTTTTTTTTTTATATATATATATATATGCATACCCTGATTTTTGCCTAGACCGCCCTTTCAGGTTTTCAATCTAGCGGGCCTCTTTTCTCGTGCCTTTTTCTTTTATTATTTTTTTTAACTAGGGGACGGAGCTATGAGTAGTACTTCTTCAACTTGTCCATGATGATGGGCTTCGGCAGTTGATCCCCATCTAGGTCTACGAGTTGTACTTCTCCTCCGGAGAAGATCTTTTTGACTAGGTAAGGTCCTATCCATCTTGGTCCCCATTTTCCCATAGGGTTGAACGGTCCGGGACGATGTTTGTGTAGGATAAGGTCCCTTTCACTGATGTTTCTGGATTTGACCTTCTTGTTGAATGCTCGGACCATTCTCCGTTGATATGCTTGGATATGCTCGGTGGCTCAAAGTCGATGTTCATCTAGCAGGGCTAGTTGTTCGTAACGGCTTTTCAACCATGTTACTTCATTGACTTGGTTTTCTAGGATAACCCTTAGTGATGGTACTTCCAATTCGATCGGTAATACTGCTTCCATCCCATAGGCTAGGGCATATAGAGTTTTACCGGTGGCAGTACGGATTGAAGTACGATAGCCCCAGAGTGCAAAAGGTAGCTTATCGGGCCAGTCTTTGCCGGTTTTAGCCATTTTTCTGATGATGGTCTTTATGGTTTTGTTAGCAGCTTCGACTGCTCCGTTGGTTGTGGTCGGTACGATGACGACTGATGCCTTTCTATCTTATATTCTGCAAGCAGTTGGTCACATTCTTTCTCGAAGTGGGTGCCGTTGTCTGATATCATCTCATGAGGTACCCCCATATCGGCATATGATGTTGGTCTTAATAAACTCAGCCACCTTCTTGGCATTTAATACTTTGCAGGATTGGGCTTCGATCTATTGGTAAGTAATCTATGGCGACCAATACAAACGAGTGCCCATTGTGACATATCGGCGAGACCTTGCCGATGACATATATTCCCCATGAAGAGAATGGCCAAGAGGATGTCATGGGGTACAACACAGACGGTGGTGCGTGCTGCAAGTTAGCATGTATCTGACACTTGTGGTATTTCTTAACCATGTCGGTGCAATCGGCTTCCATCGTAGCCCAGTAATACCCTAGTCGGATAATTTTCTTTGCTAGCATGTTTCCATTCATGTGGGTTCCACAGACTCCTTGATGGACTTGGTCCATGACTTCTACGGCTTCATGCTCATCGGCAGAAAGTAGACACTGCTTGTGATGTTTCTTGTAGAGGCGATCACCTATGATTACGAATTGGGTAGCGAATCGCTTAAGAGCTATCTTCGTCTTAGGTGATGTTTCTGATGGGAATGTTCTATCTAGGAGGAAATGCTATATGTCGTAATACCACGTTTTATCATCCAAGGCATTCACAGAAACAACATCACACGGATCTTTATAGTCATGCAGGTCTATGATCGAGTAATATGCGGCGGTCGTTCGTCTCGCGACTCTGAAGGTTTTGACGTCAGTCCATTCAGAAATCTCCACAAGTGATGCTAGCATGGCTAGCGAGTCTGCTAAGTGGTTCTTATCTCTAGGAAGGTAGCAGCAAGTGACCTCTTTGAACTGTTTCACCAACTCTTGGATATGGTCGTTATATTTCTGAAGTGTAGGATCTTGTATCTTCCACTTTTTAAGTGACTTGTAGATTATGAGTTGTGAATCTCCGTACACTTCTAGTTCGGTCACATTTCTTTCTAGAGCTGCTTCAAGCCCTTCTATGCAAGCTTCATACTCGGTGATGTTGTTAGTGGCCTCAAAGTCAAAGCGGATTGCGAGTGAAGTGTAGAAATCTGAGGGATCTACTAGTAACATGCCGATACCGTATCCTCGTCTATTGGCGGCGCCATCGAAAATAATTGCCACTTATTTTCTGCTATTTCTATGATGTCCTCATCCAGGAATAGTGGGTCTTCCCCCCTCGCTTCATCACATGGAAATTAGGCTAAATGATCCGCAAAGACTCTTCCTCTCACGGATTTCTGTGTGATGTAAGTGATATCATACCCCACGAGCATAAAGTACCACTTGGCTATCCTAGAAGAGACGTGTGATTTCTCGAAGATATATTTTATTGGGTCCATTAGGGCACTCAGTTATATAGAAAACGCCTCCATGTACGGTTTGAGTCTCTCAGCCACCCATACCAGTACGGCACACGACTTTTCTAATCCAGAGTAGTTCAATTCAGTCCCTTGAAAGCGACGAATGACAAAGTATATGGCATTCTCTTTCTTCGAGTCGGGTTGCTCTTGTGCTAGCATAGCCCCTAGTGCAATGTCATTGACTGTAAGGAACAGGGTCAACGACTTCTCTTTATGTGGTGGAACCAATACAGGAGGGTTGACCAAATATTATTTGACTTTTTTGAAGGGTTCTTGGAACTCTTCGGTCCATTCTAGGGATGCATTTTTCTTGAGGAGTTTGAAAATGGGTTCACGCATTGTCGTGAGTTGATTGATGAAACGACTGATGTATTGGAGGCGACCCATGAATCCTTTGACTTCTTTCTGCGTCTTAGGTGGAGGCATGTCAACAATAGATTTAATCTTAGCGGGGTCATCTTCTATACCACGCTCGGTGACCAGGTACCCAAAGACCTTTCCTTTCACTACCCCAAATGTGCACTTGGCCGGATTAAGCCTCATCTTGTAGTGTCTCAACCTGAAGAACTTTTTGAGGTCAACAAAGTGCTTCCCATCGGAGCCTTTAGAGTGTATGATCATGTCATCCACGTACACCTCTATTTCTTTATGTATCATGTCAGGGAACAGCGCAGTCATAGCTCTCTAGTAAGTCGCTCCGGAATTTTTCAGTCCAAATGGCATGACTGTATAACAGAACATCCCCTACGGTGTGGCAAACACCGTTTTGTGCTGATCCTCCTTAGCCATGAGGATTTGGTTGTACCCGGCGAATCCGTCTACAAATGAACGAACTTCATACTTTGCTGTATTTTCAACAAGCATATCTATGTTCAGAAGAGGAAAGTCGTCTTTCGGGGAAGCTCGGTTAAGATCACGGAAATCTACACAGACATGGACCTTTCCGTTAGCTTTGGAGACTTGGACAGTATTTACCAACCAGGTTGGATACTCTATCACCTTGATGAACCCGACACTTAAGAGTTTCTCTATCTCTTGTTTAACATGTACCGACCATTCGGGTTTAATTCTGCGGAGTTTCTACTAGACTGGCCTTGAATCGGGAAGCAGTGGTATCTTATGCTCAACAATCGAATTGGATAGCCCCGGCATATCTTTGTAGGACCATGAGAACACGTCTACGAATTCTCAGAGAAGCGCTATGAGGGCTTGTCGGTCTTCCCCTTGAAGAAACTGCCAATCTTGGTCTCTTTCGGATCATCATCTGTCCCCAGTTTAACTGTTTGCATTTTTTCGGCATCAATAGGACCATTTCCGCCATGATGACTTACTTTCTTATTAATTTCTTTTAAGATTTGTTCATTTTCTTGGTCTATCTCGTCATATGACTCATTATTATCTAATTCGTTAGAGTTATTAGTTAATTCATCATTTAAGACGCTTGCAATCTCAGGATACTCGGAAAGATCTATTTTTTCATTAAGAAAGGAAGGGAATACATGTTCCGCGATGGCATCCAAGTCCTCTTGGGTGAGCTCATCAGTAGCGGTATCTGATTCTAAAGTGAGGGTTACAATTTTTCTCACCCTATGGGGATGGGGAGTGCATCCTAACTCCTTGATCAGGAAGTCTTCGCTTGCTATGGGTCCCCCAGTGGTATACCAGTTCTATACAAGCTCGTCACTTTTCTTGATGAGCTTGGTGTACTCTTGTTCCAGAGCGTCCCCCTTGTCTATGGCATTGATCTGAGTGTCCTCTAGCTTGCAAAGGTTGAGAAATTGGCGCAGTAGGTCTTCTCCCAACACAAACTTCCACTCACTGCATGCTTCGGCCTTGGTACCCCCTAATTCTCGAGGTAGCCACGAGAAATGCATCGGTTCTGAGTAAGGATCACAGTCATTGAAGATTTCAAAGCCCAGTTGGCGCTTCCCCCTATGGTCAATCCACGGTTGGGGGAACATGAAATATGACAAGTTTTCCCTTTTGTGTGCGAAGTTATCAATGTTCTTACTTAGTGTTTGATCCCAAGAAAACATATAGCAGAAAGAAATTTCATTATCAAACTTTGGAGTGCTCTCGCCCACATTTGGGACTAGGCGAGTAGTCTCCTCTTTCTCACTAGCTATCTCTATTACATTGACCCCTCCTCCCGCAGTTGGGAGAAGGTTTGTCACTACATTAGGAACCCCTAACTGTTTAGAGTCTATGAGATCTTGAATCACATCTTTGAGGTGGTTGCAAGTATTGGTGTCGTGACCACTAAACTGGTGGAACTTGCAGTAGAGATGATGAGCATGATTGGCGGGAAGTTCCCTTGGAGTAGTAGGAGGCTTTCTCGGAGTGACTTTACCGGCTTCCACGAGTATGTCAAACATTTTGCTTTGAGTGATGCCTTCATACTTGTGGTAGGTCCTTGGCTTTGCCTTAGCTCTGGATTCAACTTCCATTTTGTAACATTCTCTTTGAGCTTGTAGGCATGCTTGGAGCATATCAATCTTCTTCTCGTAGTATTCTTCTTGCATGACTAGGTCTTTTCGGAATGCGCCTACTTCCTCTTATCGGGCTAGCAATTGATTTTGGAGAAATTTGATTTCTCTGCCGAAGAATTCTTTTTGTGTCCGTAGTCGAGTCATGAATTCTTCTTCTATTTTCCTCTTGAGCATGCGTACAAGACCATCGCGTATACCTCAGAGAGTTGACCCACGTCTCCTTCTAGTCGAGCTTTGAGGTCGCTGAGTTCTTGAGTAAACTTGGCGCTTGACATTGTGTTGGGAGTATGGAGCTACCTTGCTGATCGGATGGACCTAGAGTTCAGAGATTGTGCCAAATCCAGTCTGGGGTCCCAATGAGTCAGTTTTATGATATTAGGTTGACCAAACACGGGCTGAAGCACAGAAAAGGAGGATATCTCATACGAGACATGGATGTCTCGTACGAGGCATCCAACCTGCCAGTCAGAAAACAGGTTTTAAATCCTATTGGTCGGACATAATTTAATCCATTTTAATTTGATGGTTACTACCTAGTTCGTCCTGGAACAGTGGATTCTGTCACCCTAGAATATGAGCCCCTTGTTTTTCACCTGTATTGCACTCTCCCAAACGGACAGTTTGGTCAAAGGTCCCATATTCTCAACGGAATCCACCATTCAAATTAACCAAACCTAAGTGATTCCGTAGTTGTTTTTCACTTTGTTAGACAACGCTTTTAATGCAATCAGACCTTATGAATTCTTGTAAGGGACAACCGAAAGGGACATTGTCAAACGCGGGGTTTTGACAGTGAGAGAGACTAGACTCGAATCCTCGTAGAAAAGTTCTCATATCATCATTTCAACCCTTTGCCTAACAATTTATACCGAAGGGACAATCGTTAAGAATTCATGAAGGGGGTATTATAGATTGTAGGAAATGCGTTATCTTGGGCAAAGATTAAAACAACCCTAAGAATCGAACCGATCGGTCTCGAGGAGTGTCGTATTGACTATTATGTATGCATGAGGTTGATTCAGGGCTTACGGCTAAGGCTCCTCATGAACACAGTCTAGGAGCGTGTCACGGAGTCGGTACACCATCTTTGGAGAGGCCGGCATGGGCCATTCGTTAGAATGGGGGTGCTGACCGACATCCGTCCTCTAATTGGGACCCGGGTTTATAGGGTATGTAGTGCAATTATTCTACATGTTTGTACATGTGTGAGAGTCAAGGTCTAGGTGTCAGAGTAAAATAAAGAGTTTTTTTGAAGATAAAACAAAAACAAGCAATGGCCGGGCCAAGTGCTGCCTACGTTTCCCTCTTGTGGAGGAACTCAGGCCGTCGTAGTTCACACATAAAGCAAACATGAGCAAAGCAGAGAATAAAACAATTTAGCAAGTACTCCTGCAAAACAGAGGTTAGCTTTATGATATATGGGGAGTTTCTTCGTCGTTAGGAGGGTCCTAAGACTCAGAAACAGAGGGGAGGACAAGTCTGTAATCCAGTGTATGTGTTTGAACCGAAATACAGCGCATAAACTGCAAGATTTTTAAACGCAATGATGATTTCTTTCGACGCAAGTCTAACCCACTTACTGTGATCTCTTCCCCAGCGGAGTTGCCACTGTGAGCCCGCGCCCCGGACCCGGTGCCTGCGCCGTCCGGCTCGGTATGTGAGGGCTTAGTTATTGCTCGTTTGTTGTGGGTCGCCACCATGTTTGACAGAACACAGACCATGAAATCTGGATTCGGGGGTTAAGTTATGAATTGGGAAGGTCAAGGAGCACCCAATTCACCCAATCTAGGATTGGTCTTGCTAAGAAATCATTATCGTTGCCTCAAAATTATGCAAAATATGCGCAAAAGAAACCAAATAAATAATCTCTTATTTATTTGGGATGTTGGATCATATGCTTAGAGATCGTCTCCATGAATTGGAGAGGCTCTAGGCTGATCCTTTAAAGGAATCACACTACTTTAAAACAAAGAAGGAGATGAGAAGAGAAGAAAACAAAGAGATTACCTAAGCGTTCTTCGAGAATCCTATGGATGGCCTTGACTAAAGGCCTTGACGATCCAAAGAACTTGGCTTGACTTGAGTTATGATCTTCCCAATTTTGTGGGTAAGAGGGGGAGGTTGATTATGAGAGCCTTCTTCAGAGATGTCGAGTGTGTAGGGTTTTAGGAGACCTTTTCGAGTTGACCATTCATTGACCATTAGTCATTATAGGCAAGAACAACCAATATTTATAGGGGTTTATGACTTTAGGGTTAATCCAAAGGGTTTAATTTGGATGGGAATCAATGACTTGATTTCCAAGGAGGTTTATTTGGACTCTCTGATCGTCCTTTCCAACTTTCCGGAACTAAGGAGTCTTTGCCAAGAAACGAGGTTGAGATCAACAAGGAAACTGCTGAAACTCGACTGTCAAAGGGGGATGTCTCGTACGAGACATTAATGTCTCGTACGAGGCATCTTTGTGCTGGAATCACTTTTATGCCCTTCTGCAGTAGTTTTGATGTTCGTTTTGGTCCCTGACTAACGGAGTCAGTTAGAAACTTAAGGAAACATGTCCAACCTAACGAGTTTCGACCCGAATCAAAGGCGAGACACAGAAGTAGTGTGATTATGTATGAACGTTCAAAATGGGGTGTCTACAACCCCGATTGCACATTTGATTTTGTGTTTCTTCCTGTTTTAAGTGTTTTTCGTTAGTTTCTGTTACTTCCGTTAAGTTCCTTACTGACTCTGTTAAGTTCAGGGACTAAACTGAATAACAGTTCTAACTTTCCAGTCCATTCTGTCAAATTTGCCTGCTCAGTGTCGCGCGCCCCTGCCTCCATAGGTGAGATGCGTGCACCTTCCGCCCCAAGGGCTGGAGGCTTGCGCTTCTGGGCGTCAGTTACAGATTCTCTCCAAGAATCCCTCCCTTGCTCAATTTACAGGATTTTTCCAGGGAATTCCCTCTTTGTGACTCTGTTTTGGCACCAAAACATCCCCTTTTCAACTATAAAAACCCCTCTTCTTCATCATTTCAAAGAAGGACTTTTCAAGATAAGAAAATTATACACACAAACTTTTTAAGGCATTTTTAAGGCATTCTCCAAAGACACCCTTGAAGCTACTTGAAGTTTAGGTACTTTTTACTCTTCTCTCTTCTTTGTACCTCATCTCTTTTTATCTTCTTTTGTTTCATCAAAGTGTGCAATCGACCCAAACTATTTTGGGACATTACACCAAAGGCCACTTCACAACATTGAAGTTGGCCAAGGAGTTATCTCCCCATATTCAACCCCCTTTTTAACCCCTTAAATCTCATTTTTAAAGTATAGGAAGAACACATTTTTTATCATGTAGATTATGAACAAGCAAGACAAACGTTAGTTGGGAGAAATGGGTGTTTAAGTACTTCCCATTTCGTAACCTAAACCCCGAACCTCAATACAAGACTATATGGTTTTCATAATAAAACATAGGCTAATTATTAGGTTTTTCTTATGTTCCTCTAAAACATAGGTGGCGACTCTAAACTCTAAAACCAATAAGACACCCTAGGATAATCCGCCCGCTCTAGCCTAAGGCGTGTGGGTTGCCCTCCCCGAGGTATCTACAATTACATTTAAGAGAAATAAAGGATAATTAAAAGGTTGCTTGAAATTTTGGAATATAACCTTGTCCAAACTTCAATAGTGAAGTGGCCTTTTTGGTTATGTTCCTTTTTATGGAGATTGCATACACATTAGAGAGGTAGAAAGATGAAGAATGTAATTAAAAAGTTTTGATAAAGAGAGGTAATAAAATGAGATTAAGATCTTAGAAGAAGAAAATGAACATTGTACCTTGTGCTTGAATGGGAGAAAGAGCCAAATTGCCTATAGTAAGAACCCTTGAAAATGGACTTTGTGTTTTTAGAGTGTTCTTGAGTCAAGAATTGTTTCTCCCATTTTCCAAGGTGGAATTAAGAGGTATTTATAGGTGTAGGGAGAGTGTTTGAGGTCACAAATATTGCATTTCCCCGGATCAAGCCAAGGCATAATGGTTTTGGGGGTTACAAATCAGAAAATGAGGGAAATTTGGCAAAATCTGATATTCTGGAAGCGGGAGGCGCGCACGTCCCACCCCCCATGGGAAGCGCACGCCTCCCACAAAGGAGGGAAAAGGCGCACACGTCCCACCTTTAGAAAATCCATATTTTAGACCAAAAGTTAACCTCGTTATGCAGTTAAGCCCCGAAACTAACGAAATTCATCAGAAACTTAACGAACACCACGAAAGTCAACAAAAACAAATGAAACAAAGACTCAAGGTTGACTTTTTCAATTAGTCAAGTCCAAGACTAACGGAGTAAGTCAATAACTTAACGGAATGTAATGAAAGTTAATGAAAAGTAACAAAACTTAACAGAAAAATGGAAAACAAAGACTGTGTATGTAATAGGGACATGAGAGGTCCAAGGCGGGGTGTCTACAGAGCCCCTCGGTGATGTGGATTGAAAAGCAAAATGCCTCAACGAAAGAAAGACAACTGCCGAGGGCATCGAAAAGAGAAAATAAAGAAAAGAAAGCAAAGACTTGATAAAAGCAGGAATTTGAAATTGCAAGGGTAGAAGTGCGCTCCTTATGTGAGAGACTTTTGTTGATGGAAGAGGTGGTGATTTTAGTGGTTCACCCTGGACCAAATTGCTGTTTGGAGCCGCATTTGCTACTATGCTATTCGGAGCCGCATTTGCTATGCTGTTAGGAGCTGCATTTGCTATGCTGTTCGGAGCCGCATTTGCTGTATGCTGTTCGGAGCCGCATTTGCTGTATGCTGTTCGGAGCCGTATTTGCTGTTTGAAAGTATTGGATGCCGTGGGACTCACTTATTTACCTGTTAGGTGTGTGATTTGCAGATATATGTGCTTGTGCGAGGAAATGTATGTGAAATGTGAAATGGAAATTGTGAGAGAGATTGTGCTTGTCGTGTGTTGTGATTTGGAAAGCAGATTTGCATGAGAGATAGATTTTGCAAGAATGGAGAAATTGTTTTTGTGTGTGATGTGATTTGCATAAAGCGTTAATGAATGATGTTCATACTTTCACTTACCATAGTCGCTTGATTTGGGATGGATTTTTTATGTTGTGGCTTTGATGAAGAATGTCCATGCTTTGGATGTTGATGAGTTGCTTTCACTTTCGATGGAGGCATGATCACTCTTGATGATGGGTTCGTTGTGCTAAAGGGCTGCCTACGTATCCCATAAAGGGAATCAAACCAGCGTAGTTCAAGGGTGACGGAGAGCGCTGGGGAAGAAGCTAATAGCACATACTTTTTACACAAGTAAGGAGACAAAGAATGTTTATTTACAAGGAAAAGAAAAATATATATATTTTTTTTTTAGACTAGGAGGAAAAGAATATGTACACATGTGGGAAAACGATTTTTTTTTTAGTTCGTGGGTGAAACATTTTAACCATCGTATGTTTGTAAGGCCAACCCAAGATCAAGCCATGTTCAGTCGAAGTCCGGATTGCCTTGCTGGATTCTGTCGTCATTGCTGTCTAGCCCCAAGAGATTTGTCGATTGTGGAGCTCCAAAAGACTTTTGATGCCGAGATACCAAGGGGTTGTTGATCGTAAAGCCCTTAGAACTCCTTTGATGCCAAACTTTGAGTGACTTGCATAGCCGCCAAGATAAATCAGCTCTTGGCCCGTTTAAATAAATCGCCTTTTTGTTGTTGACGTGAGCAAGCCCCAAGAGAAGATTATTGATACCAAGTTTCGAGGTATTGATAAGCCCCAAATGTCATGTACTTGTTGTTTTTTAGCTTCAAGATAGTGGAATGTGAAGACATTTCGATGTAAAGCCCCAAAAACGTCTTGGAATCGGCTTGGCATTATATTGAGAGCGGGTGCACCGTTTGGTATAACTCTTGATAGTGATCTCCCTCTTACTCTTTCTTGGAGATGAATGGCTTTATTGTGGTCGGTACCCAAATGGCGGAAGGTCCAAGTCGAAAAGTGTAGCAAGGTCTTCGGAAAATGTCTTGGGAGAGATTGTGGTGTCGTCGAGGTTGCGAATGATAAGGTCTTGACGTGATAAGGTCCCAAATGGGTATGTCTGCTTGAGTCTTCTTGGGTTGAACTATTAACGGATCTTCGGATGAAACTCGTGCGGATGCAACTTGTGCTTTAGATCTTAGAGAAGGGGTGCTGAATTTCAGAAACATTGGGATTGGTACCCGCTATAACCCTTTTTAAGTGAGTTTAGCATATTGAATCTTTTTCCTTTTCTCTAAGACTTCCTTCATAATCTCTTCATAAGTCACAACATAACAAGAATCATCAAATTCATTCATAACATCGGATCTCTCCTTTCAAACCAAGAGACCTTTGACGTGAAGTACTAAGAGACCCTTTAAGCTTGGACCACTCCCCATATTGCATTTCTCAAGTATCATTGCCCAAAAGATTGTTGAAGCCCCTTAAAAAGACTTTCGGTGCCAAATTGATAGAGGAAGCTTCAAATGTTGCACATGACTTTGCTAGGGCCATCATTGGGGGAGGTCAAGTAAATTACTTTTTTGCTGAGGGAGCCTTTCAAACTCTAGTCTAGCCCTTAGAGTGCCATCATCGATTGTAAGTATAGCAAGAAAGGCCTATCCTTGATTGGGGGAACATGCACGAGCACACATGACAAGGAGGCTTTTCGACATTCCTTTTGAGAGACTTAGAGGATAGTCTCACACATCTTTCTTGAGCGTAGCCCCTAGAGTTCATTAACTGTCAAATGAAGCAAAAGAAACCCTCGTTCTTGAGTCACATAGCCCCTAGGGTGTCATCATTTGTCAAGCAAAGCAAGAGACCCGTCCTCGTGCGGGGGAACAAATATAATAGGACATGGCAAGAGCTACTCCATTCTCGGGAAGCCTTTTGACATACTTTAGGGGCACATGCTTGAAGAAGCTTGAAAACTCAGTCACACGTTGTTGCCATTTGTGATCCAAACCAATTGGTGCATTGAAGACCATTCGTGCAACCTCTCACCCCTTTTTGACTTTTTGATGACATATCAATCATGAGCTCATTCTCGGACGGACCTTCTTTCACATGAGCCCAAAACATGCACAGTGCAATAACAATCTCTCTTATGCCAATAACCCAAAATGACCTTTGATTGTGCCATATCTTGTCGAGCCTTTTGCAATTCCAAATTTGACTCGGTGGGGAATTGACTTGCTAAGGAGATTCAATGTAGAACTTGTGTAGTTGTCTTCTTTAGAGGCCGAGGATCTCCATTTCTCTTTCCTTTCTCTCTCTCACTCTCTCTTTTTTTTTATGACGCACCCTGTTTTTTCCCTAGACCGCCCTTTCGGGTTTTCAATCTAGCGGGCATCTCTTTTGCGTCTTCATTTTGACTCGATTAATGAGGAAATGTGTCGCGCCCCAACCCGTGGTCCTACTTGGCCCCACATTCAGGACACACACGGAAGACGTCATAAAACACTTTTAGAAATTTTTTCGAAATATACTTTCATAAAGTTTAACAAAATCCACACTCGAAGTTCAAAGACTTCCATTTAACTTTCAAACAACTTTCACAAATGAAAGTACTTAGACCGAAGGCTTACAAACTCTTATACAAATGTACAATTACCACACTTTAACAAAATATGTGATACACGAATACAGTCTCGGTTACACTACCCCAAAGGTAATACATTTATATAATGTAACCTTTAAACCACACTTACTTTCCAAAATGGATTATCAACCCGACGTCCTCCCTTGTGAAGTGACCTATCCCCATGGCTCACCTTTATCTAAGGAAAACAACATTGATGGAACGGGGTGAGAATAAATCTCAGTAAGCTACTAAATTGCAACTACGTTACATGCTGAAATGATACTCATAATTGAACAATGTCAATAAACATTCATTTAGCACATAACATGAGAGGCAAAGCCAACTCATCATACCACACATAAGGCGGAAATAAACACTCATACGTGGATACTGAGGCAAGGTTCTCGAATCAAACATATAACCATCTGAGAGGTATCAACTGAGCTGTACCAAAGGGCTGAAACCGGTTCCGGAACCAAACAACAACAACAACAACAACAACAACAACAACAACAACGGGGGGAAAATGACACAAAGTCATAACCCAAACGGTGACTAAACTCACACAAAAGAGAGCTAGCCCAAACCCAATCCGTGGCCCAAGGAAGGGGGTTAAAAATGGGAAACCAATGGTAGAAGCCTTACAATGAACTTGGCTCGTGTGCCATTATAATCCGTACCACTGCCCGACTCCACAACAAGAAGTACCAGCTGGACTTTAACACGAGCATAGTAATAAATACTTGCTTAAACAACAACCGGGGCATGATTCCAAAGTAGGGAACCACACAAAACTCATAACAAAGATGAACCAATCCAAAACACATCAAAAGATGTTCAACAATATCCAATTAACTTTTAATCAAATTTCACAACACATTTGTTCACAAAGGAACCAATTTCAAACACTAGAGTGTTCCAGAATGACCATTTAAGTTAACTTGAATGGTACCCAAAACCTAGACCAAGAATACATCCTAGTCTTAATCAAACAAAAGGGGAAATTCTGAAATAAGGGGCGAGCGGGCGCTCACTAAAGAACGGGCGGGCGCTCGGCAGACCAGGCGGGCGCTCAAAAAGTACCAAGCGGGCGCTCCAGGTCAACAGGGAATTTGGTCATGAAACAAAATGTAAGCGGGAGCTCCACTCATGCGCGCGCGGGCGCTCCAAAGGCTAGCGGGCGAGCGCTCGATGCCCACCAGGCGGGCGCTCGGTGGTACCCAATTTGGGCCAAAACTGAACTTGGTTCTTTACCTACTCCTTCCGTCCCAAAAGTAGTAACACACACCTTACCTCTTACATAAACTTAACCAAAGGAACCCATGAAACACACTTATACTTCCCTTACCATTTCAAAACCAACTTTCCCAAATACTCCCTTTGTCCCAAAATTACAAGTATCACAAAAATTATCCAAATCATAAAATAATAATCACAAGTATCAAGTATAACATATATGAACATTTTAACATTTAAAGGGGAATTAGTAACTTACCTATTTCGGGAAAAAGTATCGCAGAAATATGTTTTGTTCGGGTAGAAATGACCTACTCAACGCCCTGATCATTTTTATATAATTAGTTTTTAAAACGGAGTAGTAATTAAAAAGAAATAAAATCAAAATGAAATGAACTTACCCTTTTCTTCGTTGACACAGAGAGAGAAGTGTGCTATGTGAATTTCCTAGAGAATGAAAAGTAGAGAAGATAAGCATGTTATAAAAGATTTTTTACCCCAAAATTATACTTTGGTCACTCAAGTTTCATTTTCAACACTTGTTTATGAACTTATATTTTCACTAAGGACCCTAAGGTTTCAACTTAATCATTTAACTCCCTTAACCATTATTACTACTAACTAAGTAAATAACACAATTAATCAAACTATATGTGCAAGTCATAAAATATGATGCAACACATAAAATGCACATATAAGTTCAAATTAAAATCCCCAAAAATATAAAATAAATAGGGATGGGTTTTGGGGTCGTTACAATCACTCCCCCTTAAAAAGAATTCGTCCCGAATTTTAGGGTAAATTACCAAACGGATCAAACAACCAGGGATATTTCCTTTCCATCTCGTCCCGAAACTCCCAAGTAGATTCCTCCATATTATGATTTCGCCACACAATTCTAACAAGAGGAATACTTTTAGTTCTCAATTCTTAAACTTTGGTATCAATCACTCGAACTGGTTGCTCTATATAAGAGATATCGGTTCTAGATCCTCTGGTATCTCTAATAACATAATAGATGGATCATACAAATTTTTGCAAAGCACGAAGATATGAAACACGTTATGAATTTACCCAAAGAAGATGGCAACGCAAGATGGTACGCAAGATTTCCAACTTTTTCTATAATTTCAAAAGGCCCATTATGACTTTTCCATCGAATAGCCAATCTCAATAGGTAGAAAGTGAGCAGATTTTGTCAATCTATCCACGATTACCCAAACTGCATCATGCTTTCTTCAAGTACGAGGCAATCCTGACATAAAATCCATTGTGACATAATCTCATTTCCACTCAAGTATCTCTAGAGGTTGAAGTAAACCTGCGAGTCTTTGATGTTCAGCTTTAACCTGTTGACAAGTCAAACACTTTATTACATAATCCGCTATTTCCCGTTTCATATTATTCCACTAGAAATCCTGCTTCAAATTATGATACATCTTGATACTCATGGGATGAATAGTATACTTAGATTTGTGGCCCTCATCAAGAACTTGGCGTTTAATTCCATCAATGTTGGTACACATAACTGCTCTCTATAAGTTAATACTCCTTCAGGACTATGAGAGAAATCTTCAAATTTTCTATCCTCGATTTTATCCACTAATTTTCTCAACTCGGGGTCATCCTTCTAAGCATCTTTTATCTGTTGAATTAAAGTTGTCCATACTCTATTATTCGCAAACATAACTCCATGTATCGATTCATAAGGACACCAATCTCGAGCATCTTCCATTCTCTGACCATCCTCGAAACTATGTAAGATTTCTGACTAATAGTATCTGTAACCACGTTTGCCTTGGCCAGATGATAAGAGATGGTACAATCATAGTCCTTCACAAGCTCCATTCATCTACGCTATCGGTTGTGCAACTCTTTCTGGGAGAAAAGATATCTTAACTCTTATGATTTGTAAAAATCTCAAACTTTGTTCCATAAAGATAATGTTTCCACTTATGTAACGCAAAAACAATCGCAGTAAGTTCCAGGGCATGGATCGGATAGTTCTGTTCGCAAGGAGTTAACTTCCTCGAAGCATCACTGTAAATAACCAAATCATCATTCCCATTAGGTAACGTAAGAATAAGTACAGTGGTCAATCTCTTCTTTAATTCCTCAAAACTAACTTGACATTTTTCATCCCGCATATATGGTACATTCTTTTAAGTCCACTGAGCGAATGGTGTAGCAATCTTGAAAAACCCCTCAATAAATCTTCAATAATACTCCGCTAAACCCAGAAAATTTCGCAAATAACTGCTTCCCTCGGAGCCTATACAAAACCATTCACAAATATTGTTCATGTTCCTCTCGAGATTTAGAATAAACAAGGATATTAACGATAAAGACAACCACAAAGGTATCAAGATAAGGTTTGAAAACCTGATTCATCATATCCATAAGAACAACGGGAGCATTAGTTAACCCGAAAGGCATAACAAGAAATTAATAGTGACCATACCTACTACGAAAAGTAGTCTTAGGGATGTCTTCAGAATGAATCTGCAACTGATGATACCCATTCCTCAATTCAAGCTTTGAAAAGACTACTGAACCTTGAAATTGATCAAACAAATCATCAATGTGAGGCAATGGATATTTGTTCTTTATGGTTACCTGATTTAGCTTCCTGTAATCGATACATAGTCTCAAAGACCCATCCTTCTTCTTTACAAACAACATAGGAACTCCCCACGGTGATACACTGGGCCGGATAAAATCCTTATCAAGAACTCTTGCAACTGAACTTTCAAGTCTTTCAATTCAGATGGAGCCATTCTGTAAGGTACCTCAAATATCAGGGTAATACCTGGAAGTAAGTCAATACAAAACTCGATTTCCCTATCGGGAGGCATAGAATACTCAGTTAAAAATATATCAAGGAACTCTTTAACAATATGCACATCCTCTATTTCAAGCAACTTTTTTAGTAGTATCGAGAACACTGGCAAAATATCCCGTACAACCACGGTGTAACAATCTTCTAGCTTTCACATAAGAAATAATACCAATTCCCTTACCCAAAGGAGCAGCCTCAAAAGTAAATTCAGGCACATCAGAAATAGAAAATGTGACAATCCTTTTATAACAATCAACTGAAGCATGGTAATTATTTACCCAATCCATTCCCAAGATAATATCAAAATCTTGTAATGGCAATATAACTAAATCAGCAAGTAAAACATGCTCACGAATATGCACATCACAAGTACGCAACACTCTATCAGTTGCCAAACACTTCCCCATAGGGATAAACACCTCTAACACATAAGATAGAGACTCAGGAGACAAATGTAACTGAGATGCAAAAATGCACAGACACATATAAATGCGATGAGCCGGGGTTTATAAGTGCACGTGCCCTCAAACTAGACATAAAAATTATACCTCCTATCACGGCAAAAGAATCTAAAACCTGTTATTGATTAGTAGCAAAAACACAACCCTGCACCTTAGGCTTTCCCGAGGAATCCCTCTTCTGACCTTGAGATGATCCATCTCCACTCTCAAATGATACATTCATGGTTCTAGGACAATCCCTTTGAAAATGATCAAACTGACCACAATTTAAACACGTACCTAACTTCTTCCAACACCTTTCTTCAGAATACTTTGCCTTCCAGCACCTGATAGTTCAACTTTCCTCTTATGTTCTTCAATATCGTGTTGCACTTGATAAACTCTATCAACTGCATCTTGAACATCCTGTAACTTGTGAAATACTAATTGAGTTCGGATCATAATTCTCAATCCTTTCACAAATCGCATTACCTTCCTCTCCTCAGTTGCAACTAGATGAGTACAGTACCTGGATAACTCTGTGAATTTAGATGTATACTGAGCCACGGACATAACATTTTGCTCTAAGTTGAGAAACTCCATTTCTTTCCTATCTTGATCCACCCAGGGAATAAAATGTTCTTTGAACTTCTTTTAGAAAATTTTCCCAAGTATAGGGTACATGAGTCTCATCCCAATCGGTCTTCAAAGCTTTCCACCAATACTCAGCAGCTCCACTCAGTTTATAAGTAGCAAACCTAACTTGATCTTCATCAGAACATCTCAGAACATCAAATATTTCTCCATCGATTCAATCCACCTTTCCACTTTAGCCACATCTGGTTCTCAATCATAGCCTATTGATTTCATTTTTAAGAACTGTTCTAACCCATCTCTCAGAGGTACTTGATCTTCTCCTTGTCTTTAATCATTTAAGGTTTTCATGGCTGCTTCAAACATTCCCTTGCCTTGAAGGTCCTGACTGATCTCTTTCTGTCCCAACCATTTTCAATAAGTACCTGCATAAGACTCTCAACGTTACTCACCCTATACACAACTACCCTCCTAGGTCACTTAATCATTCTAGACCATCTACAACCTAGCTCTGATACCAACTATCGCGCCCCAGACCCGTGGTCCTACTTGGCCCCACGCTCGGGACACGATCGGAAGACGTCATAAAGTTTAACAAAATCCACACTCGAAGTTCAAAGACTTCCATTTAACTTTCAAACAACTTTCACAAATGAAAGTACTTAGCCCGAAGGCTTAGAAACTCTTATACAAATGTACAATTACCACACTTTAACAAAATAGGTGATACACGAATATAGTCTCGGTTACACTACCCCAAAGGTAATACATTTATATAATGTAACCTTTAAACCACACTTACTTTCCAAAATGGATTATCAACCCGACGTCCTCCCTTGTGAAGTGACCTATCCCCATGGCTCGCTGTTGGGTATGCACATTATAAACCACTCCTATTATCTAGATTTGATTGATCCCATAACCTTATTTTATCTTTTATGGACTTTAGGTTTTATTGTAAGAAGTTTTACAACTTCATTAGTTAAGTCCATTTATAGTTTAGTTAGGCTTAGAAGATCAGCCCCTCAAATTCTGAAGAAATGCTGCTGCTGAAGATATGGTGAATTTTGGCTAAGTCTGCCTACCTCAAGTCTGCCTACCTTAACTTGGGCTGAAGAAATTCAGCGACCACATGGTGACCGCATATAGGCGACCGCACCATGCCTACCGTAGACACCATTGCCGACCGCAAGAAGGCTGCCGCAAGCCTTGCTTGCCGCACAAAGGAAAAGAAAATTTGGTCTTCAACGTTGCAAAATTCAAATTTGAATTTGGTCATTAAATCTGGTACAAGATAGTACATCTTGACCACTAACTTCTGCAACTACAAGACAAAGATATGAGCTCCAATCAGAATGCTCCAGCTCATCATCTTCCAACAGCTACTTCTCAACCCAAGGCTATAAATAGACCTTGAACTCTTCATTGAAGAGTGCTGAGATTAAAAGAGAGAAATTGCTATCGAAATTCTTGGTGATTGAAGATCATACTCAAGATTTCCAGAATCATTTGAATCTTTAAGATTTCGCCTTCAAATCTTCAAAGATCCCCAGCAACCTTCAAGCAAATCAAATCTCAAGCCCAGCAACACTTAAAGATTCATTAGGCTCTCAATCATATAGATTAAATAGAGCTATTGATTCTTACATACACACACCCTGATTGATCAATCACATAGATTGCATCATTAGGGATACACAGGTCTTAGTCTAGGATTTATTCATCATAGAAAGTAGGTGTTGATTCAATACTTCATCTTTGTAATTTGTACTCAAGAAGAATCAATATATCCTCCATTCAAAATCCAAGACTGACCATCTTGGTAAAGGACGTAGATCTTTTAACAGATCGAACCTTTCCAAATCATCGTGTCATTTATTTCTGCAAATTTACCTTCTGCAATTGTTTTATTGTTCATATTAATTTTGTTTGTCGTTTAGTGTGTTGATCTTTACAGATATTCAAACTTCCGTGAATTGTGTTTGTTGCTTACCAATTGCTTTAGTTACTACTTCTGACTACTTAACTTTTGCCAAAACTCTCAGACACAAACTTTCATTTTCAATCTACCTTGTCTGTTCACTTTGCCGACCGCATATTGCCGACCGCAATATTACCGACCGCAAGCCTTGCTTACCGCAGATTGAACCTTTCAGTTCACTCTATCTTTGGCGACCGCAATATTGCCGACCGCAATATTGCTGACCGCACTATCTGCTAATCTAATCGTTTTAACTTCAAAACCAACTCTGCCTCGTTTTTATCAAAAACTTCCGCTGTGCATTTTACTTTGAACTAGTGGTTTTTACTTGACCATAAATTCTAAAGTAAGTATAAGGTTGAATTTTGAAAAAGGGTTGACAATTTTAAATAGGCTATTCACCCCCCCTCTAGCCTCTTTTCATACCCTTGTTGTGTCTTTGGGACCAACAAGTGGTATCAGAGCAAACACCTTTATAAAATCTCTGTTTTTCAAGCTTAACAGCTTGGGTGCCGATTCAAAATGGCAAGTCAAAAAACTATGGCAACGGTTAACTTCACTCACGTTCCAGCGTTCGACGAAGATAACTTTGACGTATGGAAGCACAGCATTCTAACTCAGTTCTACTCCATGGACGAGCAACTCGGCGATTGTCTTACCATTGGACCATACTTTCCAATGAAAGCAAATCCGAATCCAGAAACCAATGCAGACACACCGTCGATCAAGAAACCAAAAGCTGAATGGACAGATGAAGAGAAAAGACTGGTTGGAATGGATGTGAAAGCAAAGAGAATACTCCTAAGTACCTTGAGTACATCTCAGCGTCGACAAATCATGGAATGTGCTAACACAAAAGAACTTTGGGATGCAATTGAAGATTACATCGAAGGAGATCAAGCTTGCAAAGAAAGCAAAAAGTTTGCAATTCAAAGAAGATTCAACAACTTTGCCAAAATCCCCGGTGAATCACTCAGAGCCACATATGATCGTTATTGTGAGATCGTGAGTACTTACACCGCACCTGGGAAGAAGCTTACCAAGAAAGAAATCAATGTTAATTTTCTAGCCGCTCTTGGTTCTCAATATCTTCATAAAGGAAACACTCTTAAAGATACCAAGTTACTAGCTGATATGTCACTCAGAAGCCTCTATGCCAACCTCAAGGTTTTTGATATCAAGCTCCACAACATTGAATAAATGGAAGGAAAAAACAAAGAACTTGTCGTTGGTCCCTAAAAAGGAATAAATGGTCGAAGAAGAAGATCCAAAAATCTCCACGTCTGAATTACTAGATATAGACGATGATGACTTTGCTATGTTCGAGAAAAGATTTCAAAAGTTCAGAAAATCAGCAAGGCTCGGATCATTAACCAAAGCTCCAGCAAGGTTCTCAAGGAGCAGCTCAACAAATAAGAAAGAGTACTCCAACTTCTCCAAGAAGAAAGAGGATCGCGTTTGTTTTTAATTGCAGGAAACCCGGTCATTTCGCATCAGAATGTCCAATTCCCAAATTCGAGTACATGAAGAAGAAAAGCAACTTCACTCCTAGATACTCAAAGCAAAAGGGAATGGTCGCTGAAGAGGACTCTGCCACAAAAGAATTAGCTACCTGGATAGAGTCAGATTCTGATGAAAGCAACGAGGATTCTGAAGAAGGTCACATTTGTCTGGTCGTTCATTCCGATGATGAGGATGATAATGAAAATCGTCGCTCACCAAATGCAAAACCCAAACAGATAAGCTATACGGCTGATGAACTTGCTGAAAAGGGATTCCTAACTCCAGTTTAAAGCAATGGCGATCTTCTATTTTCTAGATGTGATGTAAGTGCAGCAAAGAAGGCTCAATACAATCCAAAGGTGAAGGAAGTTCTGCTTACCACTCCACAAGTCAAGTTTGACATTTCTCCCGACGAACAAGAAAAGATGTTTATGAAAGCTGAACAGGTAATTAGTAAGTTTTTTGACATGAAGGAAGCTTTAGCACTTTCAACTGAAGAGATTTCCCAGCTTAAGATGGAGAAAACTCTACTAAGATCTGAACTCACCCTCCTTAAGGAGCAGATCAAGAGCATGACACCTCTTACTGATCGAAACCGTTTCTTAGAAGAACAAAATGTCATATTTAAAGTTAAAAACGATGAATTGGTTACTGAGATAAATGACCTTAAACGGATCACTAATGAGTGGACCAATTCTCGTGTCACTATGGAACAAATACTAGAATCCCAAAAGCCTAGTGGTGATAAAGAAGGCTTGGGATTCCAAACTAGTGACAACTTTAAATGTGCATCTTGTTGTGAAAGAGATGAGAAATTTACCCAGCAAACTTTGGAAGAGTCAAAGGCTAAACATCATGTTTTAAAGGGTGTAGGACAAGAATCAAAGAAGAAACTAGTGTTCAATTATGTCTACCCTAAGAAACAAACTGGCAAGGCAAAGTTGAAAGGTATTGCCATGGATGAACCTGCTGCTGCGGCAAGCACTAGCAAGGTTGCTGAGTCTCCCGACCGCATGTACTTGCCACAAGGTCAGTCGACCGCACCAAGGAAGTTAGCTACCACAAGGCAACCGACGACCGCGGGTAGTGGCAAGGCGGCAAAGTTCAAATGGATGAACTTTGTAAAGGCGACCTTATCCATACCAGAAAATGATGTTGTGCTGAAGACTTCGACAAAGTTTGTTAAAACTCAGTTGGGTGGCTTCCACCATTGTTCTGTGTGTGATGATTATGGTCACAAGGCTGCTGAATGTCTTTTAAGATTCACACCCAATCCTAGAAGGTTTAAACCACCTTCTGTGAGGCAATTGTGGGTTGTCAAATGTCGCGACCCCGACCCCTCGGGCCGGGAACTCGCGAGCTGGACGTCGACTTAAAACCAAAACTCTAAAATATAGAAGTTAAAAATTCCATTTTGAACCAAAAGATGATAACACAAGGTTTTACAAATCCAAGTTTAAATCAACGAAGTACATCTAACATAAGCTCCACAGCTTATACCCAAAAGAATAAAATATACAATTCTTAATGACGTCAATAATGGTAAAACTATCCCCAAAAGGTTATACATTTAAATAATGTAAACCGATCCATAACAACCTGCCCTAAAATCTCAATCCTCTCTACGTCCTCCTCGATCCGCGAATCCTAATCCTTTTCCTCCTGGGGGGGTTAAGGAAAAACAAAGATGGAAATAAACGGGGTGAGATAAAATCTCAGTAAGTTACTAATGCAACTACATGACATGCTATAATGCAATAAGCAATAAACAATGATAAATATCACATAGCATGTAACAATTAACAGTCAACAGATAGCAGCGGAAAGTAAACACATAACAAAGGATATTAGCCAAGGTTTCCCAACTGATAGAACCAATTAAAGGATCGCTGCGCAGCTTCAACAATCAACCAATCCATATCTTCACAGTAGCATAAAAGCCGAAGAGAAAACCCCGGTCATAAGCGACCAATCAACCCATCATTCAAACAAACCATCTTCATAGTAGCATAAAAGCTGAAGAGAAACCCGGTACCGGAACCAATAACAGTGTAAAGTGCCACAAGGGGCGGGAGTCATGCCACAAAGTCATGCTCCAAAACGATTAGCTAGAATACCCACAACGGAGCTAGCTCATCCCAACCAAGGCCAATCTGGATGAGGACAGAAGGACCAATGGACGATGCTATACTGGACTTGGCTCGTGCCATTATAGCATTATCCATTGCCTGACTCGATACACAATTTAACCAGCTGGACTTTCAATAATGCTAAGTAATGAATACTAGCTTTATAAACATCAAAAGGGTTCCAAAGTAGGGAACCGTAACACAAATCACCATAAAGATACAACGATTACTCATTAAGAGTTTAACAACATTGATAGCAAGAAGTTCCTCATAAAAGAGTTCAATAACAGAAATGGAATTGCTCATAAAAGCCCAACAATACAAATCATTAAAACGAAATGATTCTAGGACAAGGATCCATATCAAACGCATCCTAACATAATACACGCGAGTTACTCATAGAGAGTACTATCCAAATGGTCATTCTCCAAATAGCACAATGACTATCATTAAAACTATCCCAAACGTCCACTCATTATGAAAGTGTTCCCACATTTTCCAATAATCCATAACTAAATTCCATAACCCATTTATTCACAAAGGAACCAAGGCGAAACCACACAAACCGATATTCCCAACTTGATTACAACGGACCGATTCTAAACACTTTGTCATAAGACACTAAATGAAATCTCAACACAATATAAACCTGAAACTCACCTAAATAAACCACCTCATCTCGTAGTACTCTAAAAGGGCTTTAAAACGATAGTTTACACGCCTAAAACGGGGTCCGGATAAGAAAGTTACGGACTATCGAAGATTGAACGTAAAAAGAATGATTATCACAACAGGGGATGGGGGTGCGCGCGCCTCACACACCTAGGGTGCGCGCGCCTCCTGAAATCAGAAGGAATTGCGCCAAAAGAAACTATGAGGGTGCGCGCGCCTCATAGAAAAGGATGCGTGCGCCTCCCTTCTACAGTTGGAAAATCCAGGTTGGAGGAGAGGAGGGTGCGCGCGCTTCATACCAAGGGGTGCGCGCGCCTCCAAGAAAATTCAGCAAACCCAGATCTTCTTCCTGGGTTCTTCAACCCGAAAATGAACACCAAAAATCACCATTTCACCCCAAATGAACACCAACACTCCCAACTAATTTACCCAAGTGCCAAAACAACTTCTAAGCCTAAAATAACTCATCTAGCAACATTTAAACAACCCCAAACCAAAGGATGATTCAAATACCCAAATCTCACAAAATATGAATAAATTGCAAATAGGTTCCAAATCAACCAACGAAGCCATATATATTAACTAGAGTATCAATGGAGTTAAAGATGAACATTTTTAGCATAAATGGGGGAAAAGTAACTTACCCGGATTTTCTCAAAGGTGACGGAACTCGAAATTTCTTGGCTTCCTACGATCCTATCGACGATCTAAACATGATTCATGTTTTAAGAAATGAGAAATAACAAGAGGAAGATGAAGAAAATGAAGAGAGAAGAAAGAGAGAAAAACTTACCCAAATTCCATGGAAAGAGAGAGAGAGATATGCTGGGAGAGAGAGATGGAGTGAAAGAGTGAGGGAGGTGAGGGAGGAGAGTAGGGAGGGAATAGGGAGAAATGATTTCAAAATGTTACACTTAGGCCCCTCCCCCTAATACTACCCTTTCAAATAAACTCCCCACTAACAAATAAGACTCAACACTTCTACACTAGCACAAATGACCCAAATAAAATGCTAGGCATAATTATTATGAAACATAAAATGCACACATAAATATTTAAATAAATAATAATTTAAATAAATAAATAAGCAAATAAATAAATAATAAATATTTATTACCAATAAAATAGAGCCTAGTTTTCGGGTCGTGACATTCACTCCCCCTTAAAGAAAATTCGACCCGAATTTTAACGAGACTTACCCGAATGATCAAGTAGCCATTAATACGATAGTTCCGTCACTTCCCAAATTCCTCAATCATCCATTCTACACCACCACGTAGTAACCCTAAATAATGTTCACAATACCACGACCTCTCGCACATAACTTCCTTTAATCATAACCTTCACTACTAATTAAAATCCATAATCAAAATTGGAGAATCCCAATTGCTCCCAAACATAACTCTCGAGATATCCCAAGCTCACCTTATTCATAACCTTAATTACACTGCAAAGGTGTTTCCTTTTGTAAATCGCATACTTAGTAGTATTCCCCATAAATTCAAAACATCACCATCCCGAGCCTAATTAGCTTTTAAAACATAAAAGGCTAAAGAAATTTCTATTTCCACAATATTCATCGAAATGGCTATATCTCTATGGATTACCATTATAGTGTCTTCACTTTGAGTTAACACCTTAAATTAATAGTACCATACAAACCCCAAAATTTCTCGTACAAAGTGTCCACTTAAATCTATGTTATACTCTCATCCCTTCATTAATCCGGTCTTGAAGCCTAAACAATTCAATATACTCAATAGTCCGCAAAACGATCCAAATTTCATCTTCAAAAGATTTTCTCTAACTCCCATTTAAGTTATAATCCGTGCTCATATACCCAAAGGAAATCAACGAACCCTAAATTCAATAGCTAACCCCAGTTAGTCTCTCACGCATACATTTATTAACTTAATGATACTTAAGCTCAATGGTACTACCAAAATCATAAACCAATTAGCTAGCCTCATTCCAATAGATCCATTACCAAATCACAATATTCTTTAATTATGCCCAAATATTGATACTCAAATTTCTTCACATTCCCTTGGTCCAAATCGCGAAACGCCACCAGGGAGAGATTTAGGACCATAGAACCACTATCTAACCAAAATTCAAAATGCCTTTAAAATAGATCGAGAAATTGTTACTCTCCCAAAATGTACTTATTAGTCCTTTCTAACTTAACACGCTTACCACCATTATCTATTATAACTTCCACCATACACTCATTACCCATAACAATTCACGCATCCCTCCATACTAATCAATCCCGATGTACTCACGGAGATGTACTAAAAGTGACCAAAATTTTCCTCAAGAGATTCTCATTGAATCCGCAACTCCTATAACCAACCGATTACAATATGGATATTGATCTAAATATTAGCATCACAACCTTGTACCACAACAACCCAATTTAACCCAAGCTCCTCCTCAAAACTAGGTACTATTCAGAAGAAAATGTAAACCTTACAAATGATAAATACACCCAACAAATTGACCGAAACTAAATACTCGGATTTTAATTAAGAAAAGATAGGTATAACTCTACCCAAAGGAACGGTCTCAAACAGTTTTAAGAATTCAGGAATGGAGAATATAACAATCCCCCTACAACAATAGACTAAAGCAATAGTAACATCAAAATCTTGTAATAGCAACATGGCTAATTTAGCAGGTGAGACATACCCATACTTAAGCACATCATAAGCACATAAGACTTCATCAGATACCCTAAACTCCTCCATAGGAGTAGACACCTACAACACATAAGTCAAAGACTCAGAAGAAATAAATGCAACTAAATGCACAGAAACACATAAATGCGATGATCCTAAAATGCACGCGCTCGCTCTCACGACGCAAAATAATACCTCCTAAAATTTATCCGTTACCTGGTGAGTGCTGATCGATCGCAATTACTCTACCCTATACCTTAGGGTTCCCCGAAGCATCTCTCTTCTGACCCGGTGAAGTACTGGTTCCTGTTCCTGATGATTGAACCTTAAACCTCGGACAATCTTTTATGAAGTGACCCAGTTGACCACAATTGATACATTTTTCCCTGCTTCTTCCAACACTTATCCTCCAAATGGCCTTCCCTCTGACAGTAAGTGCAAAGCCACCTACCTTGTTTCCCTTGTTTCCCCGGAGTAGTATCCGGACTCCCTAGCGCGGTTTGTTCCTTAAACTGAGATGGTGCTCCCAAATTACCTCGGTTATCTGAACGGTGTTGTGGTTGAGATTTAGCATGGCTTACTTGTTTACCCGTATTTGCAACCTCGGTCTTCCTCTTATGCTCCCCAATATCTTGCTCGATCAAGTATGCCCGGTCTACCGCATCCTGGAAGGTCACAATCTTCTGGGCAATAAGCTGAGTACGGATGGATGTCTTTAAACCGCGGATGAATCTCATGGCTTTCTGTTCCTCAGTCCTCACGAGATAGTCACAGTACCTGGCTAATTCTGTGAACTTAGCCGAGTACTGAGCTATAGACAACAAACCTTGCTCCAGGTTGAGCAGCTCGATCTCCTTTCGGTTTGGGTCCACTACCGGAATGAAATGCTCCTTGAACTTTCGCACAAACAATTCCATGCATACACTGTGTGAGTATCATCCCAACTTGCTTTAACACCCTTCCACCAATGCTCGGCGGCACCCACAAGTTTATAAGCCGCAAACCGGACCTTGTCTTCATCGGTGCAACCAAAGACATCATAAATTTTCTCCATCGACTCAATCCATAGCTCGGCCTTCCTTACATCGGGTTCCCCATAGAACTCAACTGGTTTCAATTTCAGAAATTGTTCCAATCCATAGCGGGGTGGTGGTGCTTGTTCTACCCTCGGACCTTGATCATGTATGGCCTTCATGGCCGCCTCAAACATGCCCTGAAACATTGCACGGGCTTCATCCCTTGTTTCATTCTAATTTGCATTACCGGTATTACTTTCACCACTTCTCCTTCGAGCCATTTCAAACAAGTACCTGCATAAAACAACAATTGTTACTCACTCCGAACACACTACCCTCCTAGGTCATACTAATCCACCTATACTTATACATAGAGCTAAACCATAGCTCTGATACCAACTGTCGTGACCCCGACCCCTCGGGCCGGAACTCGCGAGCTGGACGTCGACTTAAAACCAAAACTCTAAAATATAGAAGTTAAAATTTCCATTTTGAACCAAAAGATGATCACACAAGGTTTTACAAATCCATGTTTAAATCAACAAAGTACATCTAACATAAGCTCCACAGCTTATACCCAAAGAATAAAATATACAATTCTTAATGACGTCAATAATGGTAAAACTATCCCCAAAAGGTTATACATTTAAATAATGTAAACCGATCCATAACAACCTGCCCCAAAATCTCAATCCTCTCGACGTCCTCCTCGATCCGCGAATCCTAATCCTTTTCCACCTGGGGGGGTTAAGGAAAAACAAAGATGGAAATAAACGGGGTGAGATAAAATTCAGTAAGTTACTAATGCAACTACATGACATGCTATAATGCAATAAGCAATAAACAATATAAATATCACATAGCATGTAACAATTAACAGTCAACAGATAGCAGCGGAAAGTAAACACATAACAAAGGATATTAGCCAAGGTTTCCCAACTGATAGAACCAATTAAAGGATCGCTGCGCAGCTTCAACAATCAACCAATCCATATCTTCACAGTAGCATAAAAGCCGAAGAGAAAACCCCGGTCATAAGCGACCAATCAACCCATCATTCAAACAAACCATCTTCATAGTAGCATAAAAGCTGAAGAGAAACCCGGTACCGGAACCAATAACAGTGTAAAGTGCCACAAGGGGCGGGAGTCATGCCACAAAGTCATGCTCCAAAACGATTAGCTAGAATACCCACAATGGAGCTAGCTCATCCCAACCAACGCCAATCTGGATGAGGACAGAAGAACCAATGGGCGATGCTATACTGGACTTGGCTCGTGCCATTATAGCATTATCCATTGCCTGACTCGATACACAATTTAACCAGCTGGACTTTCAATAATGCTAAGTAATGAATACTAGCTTTATAAACATCAAAAGGGTTCCAAAGTAGGGAACCGTAACACAAATCACCATAAAGATACAACGATTACTCATTAAGAGTTTAACAACATTGATAGCAAGAAGTTACCCATAAAAGAGTTCAATAACAGAAATGGAATTGCTCATAAAAGCCCAACAATACAAATCATTAAAACGAAATGATCCTAGGACAAGGATCCATATCAAACGCATCCTAACTTAATACACGCGAGTTACTTATAGAGAGTACTATCCAAATGGTCATTCCCCAAATAGCACAATGACTATCATTCAAACTATCCCAAACGTCCGCTCATTATGAAAGTGTTCCCACATTTTCCAATAATCCATAACTAAATTCCATAACCCATTTATTCACAAAGGAACCAAGGCAAAACCACATAAACCGATATTCCCAACTTGATTACAACGGACCGATTCTAAACACTTTGTCATAAGACACTAAATGAAATCTCAACACAATATAAACCTGAAACTCACCTAAATAAACCACCTCATCTTGTAGTACTCTAAAAGGGCTTTAAAACGATAGTTTACACGCCTAAAACAGGGTCCGGATAAGAAAGTTACGGACTATCGAAGATTGAACGTAAAAAGAATGATTATCACAACAGGGGATGGGGGTGCGCGCGCCTCCTGAAATCAGAAGGAATTGCGCCAAAAGAAAATATGAGGGTGCGCGCGCCTCATAGAAAAGGATGCGTGCGCCTCCCTTCTACAGTTGGAAAATCCAGGTTGGAGGAGAGGAGGGTGCGCGCGATTCATACCAAGGGGTGCGCGCGCCTCCAAGAAAATTCAACAAACCCAGATCTTCTTCCTGGGTTCTTCAACCCGAAAATGAACACCAAAAATCACCATTTCACCCCCAAATGAACACCAACACTCCAAACTAATTTACCCAAGTGCCAAAACAACTTCTAAGCCTAAAATAACTCATCTAGCAACATTTAAACAACCCCAAACCAAAGGATGATTCAAATACCCAAATCTCACAAAATATGAATAAATTGCAAATAGGTTCCAAATCAACCAACGAAGCCATATATATCAACTAGAGTATCAATGGAGTTAAAGATGACATTTTTAGCATAAATGGGGGAAAAGTAACTTACCCGGATTTTCTCAAAGGTGACGGAACTCGAAATTTCTTGGCTTCCTATGATCCTATCGACGATCTAAACATGATTCATGTTTTAAGAAATGAGAAATAACAAGAGGAAGATGAAGAAATGAGAGAGAAGGAAGAGAGAAAACTTACCCAAATTCCATGGAAGAGAGAGAGAGATATGCTGGGAGAGAGAGATGGAGTGAAAGAGTGAGGGAGGTGAGGGAGGAGAGTAGGAGGGAATAGGGAGAAATGATTTCAAAATGTTACACTTAGGCCCCTCCCCCTAATACTACCCTTTCAAATAAACTCCCCACTAACAAATAAGACTCAACACTTCTACACTAGCACAAATGACCCAAATAAAATGCTAGGCATAATTATTATGAAAGATAAAATGCACACATAAATATTTAAATAAATAAATAAGCAAATAAATAAATAATAAATATTTATTACCAATAAAATAGAGCCTAGTTTTCGGGTCGTGACATCAAAAGCTGCTAATCTTTAGGACCCAAAATAATAAAGGGGACCTCGATCTTAAATGTTTATTTTGTAGGTCCTCTGCCTAATGGCCGATCACTCCAATGAAACTACTAGTTTATGGTATCTCGACAGTGGATGCTCAAGGCATATGACTGGAGATATCAACCTATTGGAAAGTGTCCATAATGAAAAAGGTCCAGCAGTTACATTTGGCGACAACAGCAAAGGAAAGACCATCGGTTATGGAGTCTTCAGAAAAGGAAAAATAACAATCCAAGATGTTTCTCTAGTTACCGGTCTAAAACACAATCTTCTCTCAATCTCTCAATTTTGTGACAAAGGATTGCAATGCCACTTCACTTCAATTCATTGTCTTATCAAGGATGGCAACTCCGGCGTCACTTTGCTCAAAGGGATTCGTAAGAAAAATGTTTACATTGTTGATTTTAATTCTACTTGTATTTCTTCTAATCTCTGTTTTGTAGCAAAGAATGTTAGCGAAAATAGTTGGCTTTGGCATAAACGACTAAGTCACTTAAACTTCAAGTATCTCTCCAAGATTGGTAGAGGAAATCTAGTTCGTGGTCTACCCAAGGTAGCTGATCACCACGATGAAAAGTGCTCAGCATGTCAACTAGGCAAGCAACCAAAATCGTCATTCTCGCAAGACGACTCCGTCAACTTCAAGATGTTTGCAGCTACTACATATGGATTTATTTGGACCTGTCACTACCGCAAGTATCGGAGGAAATAGATATACATTAGTTTGTGGTAGACGATTATTCAAGATATACGTGGGTCGAAATGATGATCTCCAAAGATGATTGTTATGACATTTTGACCGCGCTCTTTAGACAGCTTCAAACTAAAAAAGAAGACAACCTAGTCAGTGTTCGATCCGACAACGGAACAGAATTCAAAAACAAAGGCGTCGCTCAATACTGTGACGACCACGGCATTGACCACAATTTTTCAGCTGCTGGAGTTCCACAACAAAATGGTGTTGTGGAAAGAAAGAACAGAACGTTGATAGAGGCAGGAAAAACGATGCTTGCTGAATCGAAGCTACCTCAATATTTTGGGCTGAAGCCGTCAACACAGCTTGCTTCACTCAAATCGATCCCTCATCAACAAGACCTACAACAAAACTCCTTATGAACTTTGGAGAGGAAGAACCCCCAACATTTCCTACTTCAAGATTTTTGGTTGCAAATGTTACATTCTCTACAACGGTAAAGAGCATCGAGGTAAATTTTCTCCTAAAGCCGATGAAGGAATATTTGTTGGGTATGCTAAACACTCAAAAGCTTTTCATGTATTTAATAAAACCACTCTTAAGATAGTTGAATCTGTCCATGTTACTTTTGATGAACATTCTCTCCTTGAGCCACATATGGCTCCAAATGTTGCTGATGATTTTGTTGAGCTTAATGAGACAGGTACAAGTCGACCACAAAATCAGTCAACTCAAGGAAATCCATCTACCTCAACAGCTCCTCCACCTACCTCACTTGAAGCACCAGAAGCTACCACATCTGCTGCTACCTCAAATGGAGTTGAAGTTGAAACACCCATAAATGTTGAAGAACCAATCCCTCAACTTACCTATGATTGGGATGGCACAAATGATGTACCACTAGAAGATTTTCAACAACCATCAACTCAACCAGACCTACCACATGAAGTGCGCGAGGTCAGAGATCACCCAATTCATAATATCATTGGTGATCTACATTCCGGTGTTCGAACAAGACGATCAAATTATGATGCTCTTACCGCTTTCATATCTCAAGTTGAACCCAAGAAAGTTGATGAAGCACTCCAAGACTCAAGTTGGGTTGTTGCCATGCAAGAAGAGGTCAACCAATTTGAAAGATGTAAAGTTTGGAACTTAGTTCCTCGACCTAAGGATCAAGGAGTGATTGGTACAAAGTGGGTGTCTATAAATAAGATGGATGAGAATGGAAGCATCACAAGAAATAAAGCTCGGTTGGTTGCACAAGGATATAGACAAGAAGAAGGCATTGACTACGATGAAACTTTTGCCCCCGTTGCACGACTTGAAGCTATTAGGATATTTTTAGCATATGCATCTTACAAAAGATTCAAGCTTTATCAAATGGATGTGAAGAGTGCATTTCTCAACGGCGAACTTCAAGAAACTGTCTATGTCGCTCAACCGCCCGGATTTGAAGATCCCAAATTTCCACAACATGTCTACAAACTTCAAAAGGCTTTGTATGGACTCAAACAAGCTCCACGGGCATGGTATGATACACTATCTAAATTTCTCCTAGAAAAAGGTTTTAAGCGTGGTAAGATCGACACAACTTTATTCATTGCTAAATATCATGATCATACTTTACTTGTTCAAATTTACGTCGATGATATTATTTTTGGTTCTACTAACGAATTGTTGTGTAAGCGATTTGAAAAGCTAATGAAAAGCAAATTTGAGATGAGCATGATGGGAGAATTGACATTCTTCCTTGGGCTACAAATTAAACAATGTGCTGAAGGCATCTTCCTCAACCAAGCAAAGTACACAAAAGATCTCATAAAGAAATTTGGAATCGACAATGCAAAAGCATACGACACTCCTATGGCTGCTGGTAATAAGTTGGATAAAGACTTGAAAGGTAAGAAGGTTGATCAAACCTTGTACCGAGGTATGATTGGCTCTCTCTTATACTTAACTGCTAGTAGGCCCGATATCATGTTTAGTGTTTGCGTTTGTGCTCGCTATCAAGCGGATCCTCGAGAAGCACATCTTATTGCTGTAAAACGTGTTATTCGATATTTATCTGGGACTATTAACCTTGGACTTTGGTATTCCAAGATTCAAATTTTGATCTTATAGGTTACTCAGATGCAGATTATGCAGCATGTACCATCGACAGGAAAAGCACAAGTGGAACTTGTCATTTCCTCGGAAATCGACTCGTTCATGGGCAAGCAAGAAACAAGCATCAGTTTCCGTATCTACCACGGAAGCTGAATATATAGCTGCTGGAAGCTGCTGCTGCCAAGTGCTTTGGATGAAACAACAATTGGTCGACTACGGAATCAACGAAGAAAATTGTCCAATCTATTGTGACAATACATCTACCATTGCTGTGTCCAACAACCCTGTCATGCATTCGAAGACCAAACACATTGATATCAAATACCATTTTCTCAAGGATCATGTGGAAAAAGGTAATATCCATCTAGAGTATGTGAGTACTGACAATCAAATTGCAGACATTCTCACCAAGGCGTTGGATTCCAAGAGATTTAGGTTTCTCAGAGGAGAAATGGGTATGCTAGAACTCTAAATATCTTGTCATTATGATTTATGTACAAATGTTTTGGTTTCTCCAAGTTTCTTCAAACAAGTAGGTACAAAATTGCAAAGTTGAAACTTCCTTACCTCAACAACGGTTAACCACTTGTGGTCGATCGCTTGGTGTTGACAGTATAAGTCTGTGCTACCAATCGTGCCTACCGCATGACTGTCGACCGCATGATGTACCTACCGCAATGGAAAACGAAGATATGTGTTCACTACTTTGAAGAAGCATTATCCTACCTAAACATGTTGACCGCAAGGGCTACCGCATACAGTCGACCGCATGGTCAACTTCAAACGGTCAACCGCACTATTAAGGTCTCTCATCTCTATTTTCACTTACCGCACAATTGGACTCCAGGTAAGTATTCTAACCTTAGAGATATTTAGGAGTTGTGATGATTTGACTTCAAGGGTATTAAGGGTATCAAGGTAATTTTCATTTTTCCCTCGCTTTTATTTAATTTAAATCATTAATATATTATTACACCGCCGTCATTGGTTCTCACTTGGAGATGAAAGGACTCTTTTCTGTCAAATCATATTTGCAGAGTTATCGCCCAAGTTTCCCACCTCTCCACTTCCCATAACCGCCCATATACTCCCCTCCACCATCCTACTTCCCACTCTTTCTGCTCCACTCTCTATACTCTCACTCTCTCTCTAAAACTTTCTCTCTCCTCTGCGATTTCTTGTCCGACTCTCTTCAAATTTCTCTATAAAATTCATGACTTCAAAGGATAAATCACTCAAGAAATCATCCTCTCTCATTCCTCTTCCTCAAATATCAAGAATGGTATGATTTCCGACTCTAAATCTATGTTTATTTGATGATTTTCGAATTCCTATTAATTTTGTTGGGTTTTTATAAACCTTTTTATATTCTCGAAATTCTTCTTGGTATATTGACGATTCTTATGCTCATAAGTTGTTTGATTGATGATACAATGTCATTTTATGCATATCTATGTCGTTTTTTAACATGATTTTTTGTTGATTTTTGAAGTGTTTTACCCAAATAGGTTTTCTAGTTTTTTCGCCGCCCCCCCTTTTCTATCGCTCTTCGATTTCTTGTTCTTTGGATAATAATTTCTTGAAATTGATGTCATTTTCGGAGTTGATCGGACTTTTCGATGCTATACACACATTTTTTTCAAATTTTAGGCTTGATTTGCGTGAATCTGAGTTTCCGCTACAGTATCTTCATCGTGTTTCTTAGTGATGTTTCTTGTGTTCTTGAACTTTTTCACTTTTGATCCATTTTCCTAGAGCACACACACTAAAGAGTATTTGTGTGTGTTTTGATCCTCTTAGTTAGATTTCTTTCAAGTTTCATTGTTTTTGAAAACTTTCCCAAGAATGTTGACCGCATGAATTACACTTACCGCATTGTTGACCGTATGATTTGCTTGCCGCATGTTCCTTGTTTATTGATTTGCTTGCCGTGATTTGTATCTTACCGCAATAGTTTACTTACCGCAAGTCCCTCTTTTTCTAACGGTCGTTATCACTTACAGCACCATCAAGGAAGTGACCGCATATATATATCTTGTTTTCCTCACTTCTAATTTGTTTTTCAGGATTACAAGCATTTCCTACCTGGTCTTCGAATGGACCTTGAAGATTTAAAAGAGGATGCTATAGGCAAAAATCTTATCAAGCGATTCGAGAAGACAGGGCTTCTACCATTTGTTAGTACCCGACCTGAAAATGAGTTTATTAGGACTTTCCCGAAAATACAAGGACTTTATAGGAATTAGAAACCTTACAAAGACTTGTCCCGGATTCCCGAAATATCTCATTTATGACAAAATCTATCAAATTAGGTAGTAAATGGTTTCCTTAAAACCATGCAGAAACCCTAGCTTAAGAATCAAGCCAGCCTGCAACCTTGGCCACGCGGCCAACCTTGCTCAGCGTTGATCTTGGCCACGCGGCCACTATTGTCACCGGCTTCAACCATGGCCAGGCGGCCAACCTTGCGCTGGATGATCCTGACCGTCAGATCTTCCCATCAGTTTACTATATAAACCATTCCATTCCATTGGTTTAAGGATCCGATTTTGAGAGCTCTAAGTCCGAGTTTTGGAGTTCTTAAACACTATTTTGCCCTCTAATTAACATTCAAACACTCAAGAAGATCCAAGGTTTATTTCTTGCCAACATAGGTAAGTTTTCTAACTTTTTCTTCGTGTTCTTGCATTATTTTTAATGTAGATCTTTTATATTCATGTTCGTACATATTTATTCATAGTTTCTTCATATTCTTTGCATGCTCATTCATATGTTCATAATATGTTCTTCGCATGTTCTTCGTATTCATAGATTAAAACCTTATTTATGCTATATTTAGGGTTGCGATCTTCATAATTACATGTTATTTCACAGCCGATGATGATCGAGGGTTCATCAACCCGAGGATGATCTAGGAACTACTTCTAAACCCTAATCTTTAGGTAATTCCCCCCTCATTATGCATGATCCCGATTCTTCTGCCTATTCTAATTCTCTGCGAACTACGCTGACCTGAGCTTCTCACATTGAGAGGAACGTAGGCAATCTTCGGATCCGGTCTCAAACACTAACACACTACTAACACATTCATCATGATAGAAAGACCGATCATTCGGGCAATAGGAGTGATAACGTTCAATATTCTTCTCTTATTGTAATTTGACCCCCGAACCCATTAAACATGCTTTTTCTCAATGTTTTGGCTATAATTAAAACGGCGTGGCGACTCTCATAATTTTAATGTTGCTATGAATATTCTCAAATTCAAACACACGTATTCACAGTGGCGACTCTGCTGGGGACTGCTTTGAAACTTTTTCAAACTTAGTGGGTCTAACTTTCGTCACATCATGATGCTTGCCATGTTTACACATGCACACACCTGCCATGTTTACATATGCACACACCTGCCATGTTTACACATGCACACACCTGCCATGTTTACATATGTACATATGCCATGTTTACACATGCACACACCTGCCATGTTTACACATGCACACTTGCCATGTTTATACATGCACACACCTGCCATGTGTACACATGCACACACCTGCCATGTTCACACATGCACACTTGCCATGTTCACACATGCACACACCTGCCATGTTTACACATGCACACACCTACCATGTTTACACATGCACACACCTGCCATGTTTACACATGCACACTTGCCATGTTTATACATGCACACACTTTCCATGTTTACACATGCACACACCTGCCATGTTTACACATGCACACTTGCCATGTTTACACATGCACACACTTGCAATGTTTACACATACACATGTTTATTCATAGTTTCTTCATATGCTTCGCATGTTTATTCATATGTTCATATATGTTCTTCATATAATCATCGTGTTCATAGATTAAAACCTTATTTATGCTATATTTAGGGTTGCGATCTTCATGTTTGCATGTTATTTCATAGCCGATGATGATCTAGGGTTCATCAACCCGATGATGATCTAGGAACTATTTCTAAACCCTAATCTTTAGGTAATTCCCCCCTCATTATGCATGATCCTGATTCTTCTGCCTATTCTAAATTCTTCTCGAACTACGCTGACCTGAGCTTCTCACATTGAGAGGAACGTAGGCAATCTTCGGATCCGGTCTCAAACACTAACACACTACTAACACATTCATCATGATAGAAAGACCGATCATTCGGGCAATAGGAGTGATAACGTCCAATATTCTTCTCTTGTTGTAATTTAACCCCCGAACCCATTAAACATGCTTTTTCTCAATGTTTTGGCTATAATTAAAACGGCGTGGCGACTCTCATAATTTAAATGTTGCTATGAATATCCCAAATTCAAACACACGTATTCACAGTGGCAACTCTGCTGGGGACTGCTTTGAAACTTTTTCAAACATTAGTGGGTCTAACTTTCGTCACATCATGATGCTTGCCATGTTTACACATGCACACACTTGCCCTGTTTATACATACACATACTTGCCATGTTTGCACATGCACGCACCTGCCATGTTACACCTGCACGCACCTGCCATGTTTACACATGCACACACCTGCCATGTTTACACATGCACACACCTGCCATGTTTATACATGCACATATTTGCCATGTTTACACATGCACACACCTGCCATGTTTACACATGCACACACCTGCCATGTTAAACATGCACACACCTGCCATGTTAAACATGCACACACCTGCCATGTTTACACATGCACACACCTTCCATGTTTACACATGTACACACTTGCCATGTTTACACATGCACATATTTGCCATGTTTACACATGCACACACCTGCCATGTTTACACATGCACACACCTGCCATGTTTACACATGCACACACCTGCCATGTTTAGACATGCACACACCTGCCATGTTAAACATGCACACACTCTGCCATGTTAAACATGCACACACCTGCCATGTTTACACGTGCACACACCTGCCATGTTTACACGTGCACACACCTGCCATGTTTACACATGCACACTTGCTATGTTTACACATGCACCTCACACACTTGCCATGTTTGCACAGGCACCCTACACACACTTGCCATGTTTACACATGCACACACTGCCCTGTTTATACATGCACCTCACATACTTGCCATGTTTACACATGCACCCGTACACCCCGCAATGTTAATACTTGTACTTTGTTGATACTTGTACTTTGTATATACCTTGTATCCTTATACCTTTGTTATTTTCCCCTTAGTATTAGGGTCAAACAAAACTCTGCTATGCTCCCTTGTACATTATTTTCCTTCTCCTGCATTGCATTGCATAGCATCATTCAAACATTCAAAACTTCTCTCTTTTCTCCTTAAAAAGAATTAGTTTTTTGCCACACACTGCCACTAGTCTGTGTCAGCACTGCACAGGTCCCTACTACCCGGAGTATTCGATGTGCAGGAATTTGTGCGCTACTGCCTCACATTTTTCGAGTCACTCGTCTACTCCACTCACCATGTACGTTCCGCGAGCGGTGGGAACCTTTGACCTAACCCGTGTCAACCCACACATAGAGATTAGGACACTCCTCGGACCACTCATTTAGGATGTAAATAAATGCAAAACTTTTCGCAAAATAAATGTGCATTGCATCTAGGCGACCTCTAAGGTCCATCGCTCATCCGTTGGGCCATCATTGCGATCCATTTGGGTCTACCCTTCACCTTCGACCGCCTAGGTCAACCTTCTCAACCTTTGACCCCCTAGGTCAACCCTTACCAACTTTGACCTCCTAGGTCAACCTTATCCGCCTTTGACCCCTTAGGTCAACCTTTGACCTCCTAGGTCAACCTTTGACCGCCTAAGTCAACCTTCTCAACCTTTGACCCCCTAGGTCAACCTTTGACCGCCTAGGTCAACCCTCTGAACCTTTGACCTCCTAGGTCAACCTTATCAACCTTTGACCGCCTAGGTCAACTTTATCTACCTTTGACCCCCTAGGTCAACCTTTGACCCCCTAGGTCAACCCTTACCAACTTTTGACCTCCTAGGTAACCTTATCCGCCTTTGACCCCTTAGGTCAACCTTTGACCTCCTAGGTCAACCTTTGACCGCCTAGGTCAACCTTCTCAACCTTTGGCCCCTAGGTCAACCTTTGACCGCCTAGGTCAACCCTCTGAACCTTTGACCTCCTAGGTCAACCTTGACCCCCTAGGTTAACTTCTCCGCTCTTGACCCCCTTAGGTCAACCTTTGACCCCTAGGTCAACCTTCTCCGCTCTTGACCCCCTTAGGTCAACCTTTGACCCCCTAGGTCAATCTTATCCGTTTAAGTCAACCTTTGACCCCTAGGTCAACCTCATTTGTCTTTTAACCTCTTAGGTCAACCTTTGACCCCCTAGGTCAACTTCTCTGCTCTTGACCCCCTTAGGTCAACCTTCGACCTCTTAGGTCAAACCTTTGACCCCATAGGTCAACCTTATCCGCCTTTGACCTCTTAGGTCTACCCTTGACCTCCTAGGTCAACCTTATCACCCTCGACCTCTTAGGTCACCCCTCGACCTCTTAGGTCAACCCTTGACCGCCTAGGTCAACTTTATCCGCCTCCGACCTCTTAGGACAACCCTTGACCTCCTAGGTCAACTTATCTACCTTTGACCTCCTAGGTCAACCTTTAACCGCCTAGGTCAACCTTACCACCCTTTGACCTCTTAGGCCAACTTTGACCCCCTAGGTCAATCTTATCCGTTTAAGTCAAAACTTTGACCCCCTAGGTCAATCTTATCCGTTTAAGTCAACCTTTGACCCCTAGGTCAACCTTACAACCTTTGACCTCTTAGGTCTACCCTTGACCCCCTAGGTCAAACTTTATCAACCTCCGACCTCTTAGGTCAACCCTTGACCTCCTAGGTCAACCTTATCACCTTCGATCTCTTAGGTCACCCCTCGACCTCTTAGGTCAACCTTTGACCCCTTAGGTCAACCTCATCCGCCTTTGACCTCTTAGGTCAACCTTTGACCCCATAGGTCATTCTCATCTGCCTTTGACCCCATAGGTCAAACCTTGGACCCCTTAAGTCAACTTTATCACCCCTCGATCTCTTAGGTCAACCTTTGACCACTTAGGTCAACCTTATCCGCCTTTGACCTCTGAGGTCAACCTTGACTCCCTAAGTCAACCCAATCACCTTTCGACTTCTTAAGTCAACCTTTGACCCTTAGGTCAACCTTATCCGCTATTGACCTCTCAGGTCAATCTTGGGTCCCATAGGTGAACCCAATTACCTTTGACCTTAACCCGCTTAGGTCAAACCGTCATCCTGACCCACCTAGGTCATTATTTGACCCACCGTTGTCCATACCAACCTAGGTCAACCCGTCTCGACCCGTTTAGTTCCACACACCATCCTGACCCATCTAGGTCAACTCGTCCGTCTTAGGTTAAAACTACCCCTTTACTTTAACCCATCTAGGTCAATCCTTGGCCCGCTTAAGTCGACTTGCCCGTCTTGAATCTATCTACCGACCTCCCTAGGTCAACCAACCCGAATAGGTCAGCCTACCCATGTTTAACCCGTATAGGTCAACCATTTAGGTCAACCAACTCACATTCGACCCGCTTAGGTCAAACCATGTTTATCCCACTTAGATCATCCCATAGGCAACACGCTACAACCCGCTATCTTGATTCATTCACCATATAGGTCAATGCAACCCTTCTCATTTAGGTCGACCTATCCATTACCCATCTAGTCAACCCACCATTATCGTCGCATTCTAGCTTGAACAACTTCTTGTCTGAAACCTTAGGTCAACCTTAGGTCAAATTTAGGTCAAACCATAAGTCAAACCATACCCGACTCAATCAAACAACTCCTATAGGTCTTCCGCACCCATGCTTGACCAAGGACCGAGTCATCTCCCTCTTTTTGACCCCTATGGTCATCTCCCACCTCTTTCTAAAAGTCTAACTTGATTCGAACTACGGCGACCTGAGCCTCTTATTGTGTGGGACCTCTCCCCCATGATAAGGGAACGTAGGCAACTTCGGCCCGGTCAAACTTTCAATTTTTTTACCAAAATGCATTTCAAAAATGTGGAGACCGACTCTTTTCCAAAAAATGATTTTATAACGATGCCTTATCATTAAATACGAATCTAATTTAATTCAACTAAGAGGCTTAATTCTTTCATGACTAGAGTTCTGCATCATGTCGGCTGCAAGGAACATCGAAGTTGCAACTGAAGCTGCTACCCAAGATCCCGAGACAATCCTCTACACCGGTACTGCTCTCATAAGCAAGCATCCCACTTCGAAGCCATCCTCGATGAACAAGCAATCCACTTTAAGGCCATTCTCAACGAGCAAGCAACACACTTTCAGAAGAGATGCATAAGACCCTAAGAGATATCGAGAGGCACCATTTGTCTGACATTCGTGGCGTTTATGATTACCTCAGTCGAGTTCTCCCTCTTGCTCAATGTCAACACCCGTACGCTCCTCAAATGTACGGGCCGCCACAGACTGTCCCCGTCGGGATGCCTCCTATGACTACTCACAACAAGGGGTTCCGGTACCTAAATCACCTCAAAGACAGTTCGTGAAAGGAAGGACGAGCGCGAATTCGACGACTTAGGTATGCCGTTAGCCAAACTCTTCAAAAGTCTAGTTCAAGCTGGCAAGTTGTCTCTTTGATCAACTATGAACCAAGTAGGGTGAAGCAATGCTTGGATCCTCCAAACACTGCCAATACCACCAGTACATTGGGCATGACACCGAAGATTGCGTCCAATTGAGGAGAAGATTCAAAGCCTCATTGACAGCGGAGCCATCACCCGCCAACGGAATACATGGGCATGGGCAAAAGAGGAAATTGGGGCTACCTCCTTAAATAAAAGAAAAGAAAAGGGTCATTCAGTCTCCGTAGGAGTGTCCTTAGTCAAAAGTCCACCTTGGACGATTTTTGTTTCTTTAAGTAAAAGTCCACCCCGGACTAGTCAGTTTAAATCTTTTAGTTCCAATAAAAAGGTCTTTATTTCTTTTCTTTTCTCTCTAGACTTGAGACATAAGCTTGCATATATCAATTTCATGAAAATTGTCTATTCACCATTTTCGCTTGATTGCTATATCTTTATATGATGAATAATCTTAATCTTACTCATTAATGACGACTCATTAAAAGGTAAATGGACCCACAAACCATTCACATGACTAAGTAAACGATTAAATCTCAAAATAACAAATGCTTCGATCAATTGGGATGAACGAATCACTTTCCTTCTCTCTACATTCTACCCCATACACTCTCTCTATACACTCACCCCTTGTATACACTTCATGTACACTCTCTATATAACCTTCTCCCATACACTATCCTCATACGCCTCTCATCCCACCATTAGAACCTTTTTTATAAGGTCGTGACAAAGAAATGGATTGCGGTTGCTCATCATCAATAGACATCCATGCTGCCACAATTTAAAGGGTTGGTTTGTTCCCTTCATGAGTACTACATGCCGTTACACTGGGGCTGTCCGTATTCCATCGCAATGTAATACAAGTGCACGAAGTCATTAATGGTGCACGTGATAATCCAATGGAGCTCTACCGGTGAAAATCAAGGGGCTAGGATGCCCGCCGCCAGCAAAAGGCCGCTTGAACTATAAGGAAGCTACCTCGCAATCGAGAGAGGCGAAAGCAAACTAGGGGCTTGTCTCGCCCAATGTTTCATGTACAAATATAAAATATATATATATATATATATATATATGGCTCGCTAGGTTGAACCCAAAAGGGCGACCTAGGTAAAAGTTAGAGCATTGCACAAAAAGAAGCCCGCTAGGTTGAAACCCGAAAGGGCGGCCTAGGCAAAAAAAGGGTGTGCACAAAGAGATAAAATAAAAAAGAAAAAAGAAAAATAGAAGGGGCTATCACCATGGAAAAGTAAAAGTCCCATTTTCTTTTCACCTCAAATGTTCTATTTTCCTTTCTTTCCTTACAAAGTAGATAAACGCAGCAACCCATGACAACTACGATGGAGCAATCCACTGCAACAACTACAAAGGAGTAAATCTACCGCAATGAGCTACACAGATAACTCACCTCAAATGAACCTCACACCCCTAAACTCAAAACCCAACTTCATCGTCAACCGGGCAACCACTCAAAGCCAAACACAACCCACCTCGTAGCCAATTTTCCTTCTCTTCTCTCTTGCCCCATATTTCTACTCCTGACTTCTTCACTCACAAACTGATCAAAACATTTATTATTTCGAGACTACTTGTCTAAAACATAATCATAAGATGCATAACTAATCAACGAGGTCCATTCTCGAGCAATCAAATAAGAATCTTGAATAAAACAATTTCAAATGTCTCGACAAGTCTTCCGTTCTACAATCTAGGAAAGAGCTAAACACTTACTTTCTGTCAAGCAGGGGCTTCCTCCCTTTTGTACATATATACACTCAGTTGCCCAAAGAGTCAAAATGTGAGTACTATCTCTCTCTCTCTTACTCTCCCCAAAATGCCCCTGCAAGTTTTCATACAATTCTTTTTCTTATTTGGAGTCGACTGAATGATTTCTTAAAAAAAAAAAAAAAAAAAAAAAAAAAAATGATGACGCAAAAGAGATGCCCGCTGAATTGAAAACCCGCAAGGGCGGTCTAGGCAGAAGGGTGCGTCTTAAAAGAGGTAGGATGCCCCGCTCTACGCAACTGGGCTTCCCTAACAATAAAGGACCGACCATAAGGTTTCTCAAAGAATGCCGGGGCTTCATCGAGCACATACTTAGAAGAAGAGGACTCCTCATCATCAAGCTCGACGTAGGATCTCTCAAAGGAGGGAGGATACCCGCTCATCAAACTAGAGCGTCCCCAACAAAATGGGTCGACTATGCACTTTCTCGGAGAACACCGGAGCTTCAACAAGGAAGGGCATCCTTCATCGCCGAGCTCGGCACATGACGAACTCTTTGAATTGGTTAGAATCGTAATTAATTATAAAGCATCTTTATAAAGTCATAACACTTTCAAAAGTTTTCTCTTCCACGACACTTTGTTTATAAACCCGCACTCTCGGTCTCCACAAAATTGTATAAACCTCCTCGGTCCACTCTGAGACCCATCTTTGTGATTCTTGAACCGACTCGGTCCTTCACCCTATTTCCTACACAATAGGATACCCTTACGTCCCAATCTGACTTGATTCAAAACCTTAGGTCCCGCACCTACCCGGTCAGTCTTACATAGGTTACACCATAACCCCTTAGCTCGACCCTCCATAAGTTAGTAGCGGGACTCCTAAAGCCTCAAACCAGTCTTACCCAAAACCTCAAGCCTTAAGCCAGTCTACCGAATCCAAATCCTTAGAATGACCCATTAGGTCCCGAACCTACTGGTCTCGAGTCTACCTGATCTCTTGGATCCCAAACCTACCAATATATATTCATCCTTACCTTGTCCAGAATATGTCTCCCCTATCCTCTTAGGTCCAACCTCTTAGGTCTACCCAGTCTAACCTATTGAACGATCCCTTAGATCCCAAGTCCATGCAAGGCCGCCAAACACCTACCTTATAGGTCTCTTGCATATCCGATTCACACCTTAGGTCTCAACTCCTAAACCCTTTAGATCACAAAACTGTCTACCCTCTAGGTCTATAACCTTAGATGTCGACCCTTAGAACTCTTTAGTTCCCAAGCCTGCTTGGTCCAACCAAAACAATGCCATATACGCATACTGTCATACCCAAACTATGGCCCTGCCACTCTTAAACCTAGTGTCACTCCTTAGCTTCAAAAGACTTCCTAGTCTGACCTTCAACCACTTAGGTCTCAAACCTACTTAATCCGAGCTGAGTCTAAACCTCACCACCTACAAGGTCCACCCTTGAACTCCATGGATCTCAAACCTTTCTTCCCCACGAGTCCAAACCTCAAACGTGCTCGAACGCATAGGAACTCCCACGTACCGTGATATGCCATAAAGATATCAAAACCCGTCCAGTCAAAAATTATGCGCTTAACACCTTTAGTACCATACCAAACCCACCTTCGCAATCGCCGAACGAGCTTGGTCACGCGAGACCAAAGCATACCCAATCCAACTTAAGGTACCTATTGTACTCAAGCAAAGTCTTGGACACTCAATCCCTTTACCTAAAGCGCCAACATGGTCATATATCCAAAACCATTTCCTGCACCTACGGTTCGCACCTAGCCTAAACTTTCAAACACTCTAGGATCCAAGCCCGACATGCGTATTAGGTACTAGGATCATCCAATCCCAATCCGTTGCACCTTGGCCGACCTCAAACCTGCTTGGTCCTAACCCATAACGCGGTTTCTCTAGGACAAAAGACTTACCCGCTTGAAAGCCTTATGTCCCAACGCTACCCTACCTAGCCTTCGATCTCCTAGATCTCACGCCTACCATTCCATTAGGCCTCGGTCTCCTTAACACATGTCTGAGTCTTACCCTAGCTAAACCCTAGCACTCTAGCCTAGGTCTAACCTATTGTGCATATCCAGCCATGAGGTATCAAGCTCACATGCCCAAACCGCAACACTCTTAGACCTCAAACTTGCCCGGTCTAAACCAAGACAAACCTTCAAATGCTTTCGGTCTCCAAACCCTAGCCTTAAGCCTAAGTAGTCACATTCTCTCAACCCCATCCTCAAGCCTAGGTTGCTTCATCCTCTACAAACCCTAGCCTCAAGCCTAGATAGTCACCTTCTATTCAAAGCCTAGCCTTAAACCTAGGTAATCGTATTCCCTCTAAACCCTAGTCCCAAACCTAGGTAATCGCCTTCTCTATAAACCCTAGCCTCAAGCCTAGGTAGTCACCTTCTATCCGAAGCCTAGCCTTAAACCTAGGTAATCACATTCTCTCAAACCCTAGCCCCAAGCCTAGGTAATTACATCCTTCCAAACCCTAGCCTAAAGCCTAGGAAGTTACATCCTTCTTAAACCCTAGCCTCGATCCTAGGTAGCCACATCCTTCCTAAACCCTACCCTAGAGCCTAGGTATTTACACCCTTCCTAAACCCTAGCCTTGATCCTAGGTAGTCACGTATCCTCTCTAAACCCTAGCCTCAAGCCTAGGTAGTCATATCATTCTCTCTGAACCCTAGCCCCAAGCCTAGGTAATTACATCCTTCCAAACCCTAGCCTAAAGCATAGGAAGTTACATCCTTCTTAAACCATAGCCTCGATCCTAGGTAGCCACATCCTTCCTAAACCCTACCCTAGAGCCTAGGTATTTACACCCTTCCTAAACCCTAGCCTTGATCCTAGGTAGTCACGTATCCTCTCTAAACCCTAGCCTCAAGCCTAGGTAGTCATATCATTCTCTCTGAACCCTAGCCCCAAGCCTAGGTAATTACATCCTTCCAAACCCTAGCCTAAAGCATAGGAAGTTACATCCTTCTTAAACCCTAGCCTCGATCCTAGGTAGCCACATCCTTCCTAAACCCCCTTGGTCAACCCTATCGCCTTCGACCTCCTAGGTCAACCTTTGACCCCATAGGTCAACCTCATCCGCCTTTGACCTCTTAGGTCAACCCTTTGACCCCCTAGGTCAACTTTATCCGCCTTTGACCTCTTAGGTCTACCTTTGACCCCATAGGTCAACTTTATCCGCCTTTGACCTCTTAGGTCTACCCTTGACCCCCTTGGTCAAACTTATCCGCCTTTGACCTCTTAGGTCAACCTTCGACTCCCTAAGTCAACCCAATTGCCTTCGACCTCTTAGGTCAAACCTTGGACCCCTAGGACGGCCTTATCCGTTTTTGACCTCAATCCCTGGTTCCATAGGTGAATCCAATTACCTTTGACCTTAACTCGCTTAGGTCAAACCGTTATCTTGACCCACCTAGGTCATTATTTGACCCCCCGTTGTCCATACCAACCTAGGTCAACCCGTCTCGACCCGTTTAGGTCCACACACCATCCTCGACCCATCTAGGTCAACTTGGCCTGCTTTGGTCGACTTACCTATCTTGGATTCATCTAGGTCAATCTCCAACCTCCCTTGGTCAACCAACCTGAATAGGTCAACCTTTGACCCACCTAGGTCAAACCATGTTTGTCCCTCTTAGATCATCCCATAGGAAACCCGCTACAACCCGCTACAACCCGCTATCTCGATTCATTCACCATATAGGTCAATCCAACCCTTCTCATTTAGGTCGACCTATCCTCTACCCATCTAGGTCAACCCACCATTATCATCGCATTCTAGCTTGAACCACTTCTTGTCTCAAACCTTAGGTCAAACCTTAGGTCAAACCATACCAGACTCAATCAAAACCAACCCCTATAGGTCTTCCTCACCCATGCTTGACCAAGGACCGAGTCATCTCCCTCTTTTTTGACCCCTGTGGTCATCTCTCACCTCTTTTTAAAAGTCTAACTTGACTCGAACTACGGCGACCTGAGCCTCTTATTGTGTGGGACCTCTCCCTCATGGTAAGGGGAACGTAGGCAACTTCGGCCCGGTCAAACTTTCAAATTCTTGTCAAAAATGCATTTCAAAGTGTGGAGACCGACTCTTTTCCAAAAGTGATTTTATAACGATCCCTTGTCATTAATTATAAATCTAAGCTCAATTCAAAGACATAATTCCCCCACAACTATTGTAGATCCTGCATCATGTCTGTTGAAAGGAACATCAAAGTTGCAAATGAAGCTATTACCCGAGGTCTCGAGACAACTCTCCACACCAATACTGATCTCAATGAGCAAGCGCTCCATTTCGAGACCATCCTCAACGAGCAAGCAACCCTCTTCCGGACCTCTCTCGACGAACAAGAAGCCTACTTTGAGACTGTCCTCCTCAAGCAAGTCGACCGCTTTCAAAAAGAGATGTTCAAGGCTCTAAAGGACACCGAGAAGCGCCTTCACTCTGATATTTATTGCATTTATGTTTACCTCGGCCGAGTTCTCCCTCTTGCTCAATTTCAACACCCGTACGCTCCTCAAATGTATGGGCCATCACAGATTCCCCCCATTGGGATGCCTCCTAAGACTACTCATCAACGACAGGTACCGGTACCTAAACCACCCTCAAATACAATTCGGAAGGACGAACGCGAGTACAATGACTTGGGTATGCCGTTAGCCAAACTCTACAAAAGTCTAGTTCAAGCCGGCAAGTTGTCTCCTTTGTTCAACTATGAACCAAGTAGGGTGAAGCAAGGCTTGGATCCCTCCAAACACTGCCAATACCAACAGTACATTGGGCATGACACCGAAGATTGCCTCCAATTGAGGAGAAAGATTCAAAGCCTCATTGACAGCGGAGCCATCACCCGCCAACGGAATACATGGGCATGGGCAAAAGAGGAAATTGGGGCTACCTCCTTTAAATAAAAGAAAAGAAAAGGGTCATTCAGTCTTCGTAGGTTCTAGAGCGTCCTTAGTCAAAATTCCACCTTGGACGATTTTTGTTTCTTTAAGTAAAAGTCCACCCCGGACTAGTCAGTTTAAATCTTTTAGTTCCAATAAAAGAGTCTTTCTTTTCTTTTCTCTCTAGACTTGAGACATAATCTTGCATAAATCAATTCCATGAAAATTGTCTTATTCACCATTTTCACTTGATTGCTATATCTTTATATGATGAATTAATCTTAATATTACTCATTAATGACGACTCATTAAAAGGTAAATGGACCCACAAACCATTCACATAACTAAATAAACGATTAGTCTCAAGATAACAAATGCTTTGATCAATGGCGGTGAATGAATCACTTTCTCTTCTCTCTACATTCTACCCCCATACACTCTCTCTATACACTCACCCCGTGTACACCCTTCATGTACACTCTCTATATGCACTTTTTTCCATATAATACCCTCATACGCCTCTTATCCCACCATTAGACACCTTTTCCATACGGTCATCACAAAGAAATGGACTGCGATTGCTTATCATCAAATAGAATCCATGCTGCCACAATCCAAGGGGTTGTTTGTTCCCTTCATGAGTACTACATGCCGATACACCGGGGCTGTCCGTATTCCATCGCAAATATAAAATAAATGCACGAAGTCGTTCATGCCATTAATAGGTGCACGTGACAATCCGATGGAGCTCTGCCGGTAAGAATCAAGGGGCTACGGATTCCCCTCGCCAGCAAAAGGCCGCTTGAACTTTAAGGAGGTTACCTTGCAATCAAGAGAGGCGAAAGCAAACTAGGGGCTCGTCTTGCCCAATGTTTCAGGTACAAATATATATATATATATATATAAAAAGGCTCGCTAGGTTGAAACCCAAAAGGGCGACCTAGGCAAAAATTAGAGCATTGCACAAAAAAGAAGCCCGCTAGGTTGAAAACCCGAAAGGGCGGCCTAGGCAAAAAAAGGGTGTGCACAAAAAAGATAAAATAAAAAATAAAAGAAAAATAGAAGGGGCTATCACCATGGAAAAGTAAAAGTCCCATTTTCTTTTCACTTCAAATGTTCTATTTTTCTTTCTTTCCCCACAAAGAAGATTAACGCGGCAGCAACAGCCCATGACAACTACAATGGAGCAATCCACCGCAACAGGCTACAACAGAGCAACCTATCGCGACAAATGAACCTCACACCCCTAAACTCAAACCCAATTTCATCATCAGCCGGGCCACCCCCGAACTACGCGGACCTGAGCTCCTCACCTTGAGGAGAACGTAGGCAACCTCCCGGTTCGGTCCAAAATATACACAACCCACCTTGAGCCAATTTCCTTTCTCTTCTCTCTTCCCCATATATTTCTACTTCTGACTTCTTCACTCACAATTGATCAAAAGATTTATTATTTCAAGACTACTTGTCTAAAACATAATCATAAGATGCATAACTAATCAACGAGGTCCATTCTCGAGCAATCAAATGAGAATCTTGAATAAAACAATTTTCAAATGTCTCGACAAGTCTTCCGTTCTACAATCTAGGAAAGAGCTAAACACTTACTTTCTGTCAAGCAGGAGCTTCCTCCCTTTTGTACATATATACACTCAGTTGCCCAAAGAGTCAAAATGTGAGTACTATCTCTCTCTCTCTTACTCTCCCCAAAATGCCCACACATGTTTTCAAACAACTCTTTTTTCCTTATTTGAGTCGACTGAATGATTTCAAAAAAAAAAAAAAAATGATGACGCAAAAGAGATACCCGCTAGATTGAAAACCCGCAAGGGCGGTCTAGGCAGAAAAAAGGGTGCGTCTTAAAGGAGGTAGGATACCCCGCTCTACACCCTTATCGAACTAGGGCTTCCCCAACAGAATGGGTCGACTATGTGGTTTCTCGGAGAATATCGAGGCTTCGACAAGCACATACTTAGCTCGATGTAGAATTTCTCAAAGGGGGAAGGGTGCCCGCTCACCAAATTAGATAATCCCCAACGGAATGGGTCGACTATGTGGTTCCCAAAGAATACCGAGGCTTCAACAAGGATGTACCCCTCATCGTCAAACTCTGCACATGACGAACACTTTGAATTTGTTAGAATCATAACTAATTATAAGGCATCTTTATAAAATCATAACACTTTCAAAAGTATTCTCTTCCCTGACACTTTGTTTATAAACCCGCACTCTCGGTCTCCACAAAATTGTAAAAACATCCTCGATCCATCTGAGACCCATCTCCGTGATTCTTGAGTTGACTCGGTCCTTTACCCTATCTCCTACACTTTAGGGAACCCCTAGGCCTAAACCCTCAACTCTCTACGTCCCAATCTGACTTGATTCAAAACCTTAGGTCCCGCACCTACCCGGTCAGTCTTACATAGGTTACACCATGACCCCTTAGCTCGACCCTCCACAAGTTAGTAGCGTGACTCCTAAAGCCTTAAACCAGTCTACCGAATCCAAATCCTTAGAATGACCCATTAGGTCCCGAACCTACCGGTCTCGAGTCTACCTGATTTCTTAGATCCCAAACCTACAAATATATATTCATCCTTACCTTGTCCAGACTATGTCTCCATTATCCTCTTAGGTCCAATCTAACCTGTTGAGCGATCCTTTGGATGCCAAGACCATTCGAGTCTACCAAACTTATACTTGAAGTCCATGATATGTCTGATCCATACCTTAGGCCTCAACCCCTAAACCTTTAGGTCACAAGACTCTCTACCCTCTAGGTCTCTCACCTTACATCTCCACCCTAGGAATTCTTTAATTCCCAAGCTTACTTGGTCCGATTAAAAGCGATGCATCTACGTCTCCCGACTCCCGTCATATCCAAGCCATGGCCCTACCACTCTTAAACCTACCAAGTACCAACCTAGTGTCATTCATTAGCCGCAAGAGACTACCTAGTCTGACCTTCAACTCCTTACGACTCTAACCTACTTAATCCAAGCCGAGTCCAAACCTCACCACCTGCACGATCCTCTCCTCAAACTCTTTAGATCTCAAACCTTTCTTCCCCACGAGTCCAAACCTCAAACATGCTCGAACGCATAGGATCTCCCGCGTACCGTGACATGCCATAAAGATATCAAAACCCGTCCGGTCAAAACTCGTGCGCTTAACACCTTTGGGTCCCATCCCTACCCTACCTTCACAATCGCCGAACGAGTTTGGTCACGCGCAATGACCTCTAAGAGAAACTTCGGTCCTAAGAATACCCAATCCAACTTAGGCACCTATTGTACTCGAGAAAAGTCTTGGACACTCAATCCCTTTACCTAAAGCGCCAACATGGTCACATTTCTAGACCCATTTCTCGCACATGGCTCACACCTAGCACACCTTAGAGCCTAAACCCGACATGCGTATTAGGTACTAGGATCATCCAATCCCAATCCATTGCTCCTTGACCGACCTCAAGCCTGCTTGGTCATAACGCGGTTTCTCTAGGACAAAAGACTTACCCACTTGAAAGCCTTATGTCCCAACGTTACCCTGCCTAGCCTTCGATCTCCTAGATCTCACGCCTACCATTCCATTAGGCCCCGGTCTCCTTAACACATGTCTGAGTCTTACCCTAGCTAAACCCTAAAACTTTAGCCTAGGTCTAATCTATCGAGCCTATCCAGCCACGAGGTATAAAGCTCATTTGCCCCAAACCGCAACACTCTTAGACCTCAAACTTGCTCGGTCTAAACCAAGACAAACCTTCAAATGCTTTCGGTCTCCAAAATCTAGCCTTAAACCTAGGTAAACACATTCTCTAAACCCTAGCCTCAAGCCTAGGTAGTCATATCATTCTCTCTGAACCCTAGCCTCAAGCCTAGGTAATTACATCCTTCCTAAACCCTAGCCTTAATCCTAGGTAGTCACGTATCCTCTCTAAACCCTAGCCTCAAGCCTAGGTAGTCATATCATTCTCTCTGAACCCTAGCCTCAAGCCTAGGTAATTACATCCTTTCAAATCCTAGCCTAAAGCATAGGAAGTTACATCCTTCCTAAACCCTAGCCTTGATCCTAGGTAGCTACACCCTTCCTAAACCCTAGCCTTAATCCTAGGTAGTCACATATCCTATCTACACCCTATCCTTAAGCCTAGGAAACCACAACATCCTCTTTAACCCTAGCCCAAATTCTAGGGAATTTCCAAAGCCCCGTATGCAACATCATTTCCAAATTCCCGAAACCCTAGTCTCGAAATCTAGGAAATTTACAATCTCAATTCTCCGTTTTATTGAACCCTAGTCAAAAACCTAGGATATAATGCCCTGTCCAAAACTCAATCAACCCTAGCCTCAAGCCTAGGAAGCCGCATTCACTCTAAACCCTAGCCTCGAGCCTAGGTAGTCGCATTCGCTCCAAACCCTAGCCTCAAGCTTAGGTAGTCGCACTCCTTCTAAACCCTAGCCTCGAGCCTAGGTAGTTGAATTCGCTCTAAACCCTAGCCTCGAGCCTAGGTAGTCGCATTCGCTCTAAACCCTAGCCTCAAGCCTAGGTAGTCGCACTCTTTCTAAAACCCTAGCCTCAAGCCTAGGTAGAAATTATCCTCTTTAAACTCTATCATCAAGCCTAGGATTCAACATTCCCTTCAAACCCCAGTCCTAGACCTAGGAAACTCCTTCACCTTAGTCTCAAAACGTAGGAAGTTTACAGTCCTTAGCCTTAAAACCTAGCCTAAAGCCTAGGTTACCATGAACATTTCCAAGCCATAGTCACCAATCCCGGAAAATGGTGAACCCTAACATCAAGCTTAGTGGACCTTCCACAAAAGCAATCTCTCTTCCCAACGGTCCATGGTCTCAAGCCTAGGAAGTCACAACCCTTTCAACTCCCAGCCTTAGGTCTAAAGCCAACACCTTTGCAACCTCTGAACCTACCACAACTCCAAGCCCTAGCCTCGAAGTCTAGGATATTTCTAAACCCTAGTCCCAAACCAAGGAGAGTCATGGTCCTTAAACACCAGTTTCCAAACCCTTGTTCGAAACCCTAACATCTAGGAAGTTCCCAAACCTCAACCTCTCCAAACCCTAGCCCCAAACCTAGGAATCTGCACTCTCTCCAAACCCTAGTCTCAAGCCTAGGAAGCACCATCCTCTTTAACCCTAGCCCAAGTTCTAGGGAATTTCCAAAGCCCTGTGTGCAACATCCTTTCCAAATTCCCGAAACCCTAGTCTCGAAACCTAGGAAATTTATAATCTCAATCCCCCGCTAGTCTTATGCCTAGGATACAATAGCCTTTCCATATTCTCTCTGAACCCTAGCCTCGAGCCTAGGTAGTCGCATTCTCTCCAAACCCTAGCCCGTAAGCCTAGGAAACCCACATTGTATCCAAGACACAATCTCAAGTCTAAACAACCATAACATCTTTTGCATCCTTATCTCAAGGCTAAGAGGCTACCCATCCCCTTTCCTTAAAAGCCTTAGGTCCTACCCTAAGCAACCAAGCAAAATGTCCCTTACCTAATACCTTCATCTTAATGGTTCGTAGCCTCATATTATGTAGTCCTTTACCTTGGCGACTCCCCGAGAGTCCATCACCTTTGCGACTCCCCAAGAGTCCATCACTTCTGCGATTCCCTGAGAGTCTATCACCTTCATGACTCCTTGAGAGTTCATCCCGTTTGCGACTTAATAACGATCCATCATCTTTGCCCGCATGTAAAATCCCATTTTTACCCCTAACCTGTTTCATCCATTGTAGGTGCCCTTAAACGCTATTTTGACTGATATTCGTTACCTTTGGGTATGGAAAACCCCTTAAAATTTCCATTTTTTCACCAAATATTTGCTTAGGATTCGTATGGTTGCAGAGACTTCGGCGTCTCTATGACATACGCATCCTAGATCGATCGTGATTGGCAGAAGCCCGGGCGTTTCTGTTTGCGAGAGATCCAGCATCTATTATTTTAGCGCGGTCGGCAGAAACCCGGGCGTTTCTGCTTGCGTTTAAAATTTCCTAATATTTGCTTAGGATTCGTATGGTTGCAGAGACTTCGGCGCCTCTATGACATACGCATCCTAGATCGATCGTGATTGGCAGAAGCCCGGGCGTTTCTGTTTGCGAGAGATCCATCATCTATTATTTTAGCGCGGTCGGCAGAAACCTGGGCGTTTCTGCTTGCGTTTAAAATTTCCTAATATTTGCTTAGGATTCGTATGGTTGCAGAGACTTCGGCGCCTCTATGACATACGCATCCTAGATCGATCCTGATTGGTAGAAGCCCGGGCGTTTCTGTTTGCGAGAGATCCAGCATCTATTATTTTAGCGCGGTCGGCAGAAACCCGGGCGTTTTTGCTTGCGTTTAAAATTTCCTAATATTTGCTTAGGATTCGTATGGTTGGAGAGACTTCGGAGCCTCTATGACATACTCATCCACGATCGATCGTGATTGGCAGAAGCCCGGGCGTTTCTGTTTGCGAGAGATCCAGCATCTATTATTTTAGCGCCATTGGCAGGAACCCGGGCGGTCCTGATTGCGTTGACCCCAGCGCTTATTATTCCATCTTGGGATTATTTAGACGACGTAGTCTTTATTGTCCCATTTTCCTTCTTACCTCATTTCCCCAAATGACTTCATTGCTTACGAATGTTCGTTCTTCATACAAGATGGTATCCGTAGGATTGTTATCCCCAGTAGGAGTCCGATGTCTCGTTTCCCTAACGAATGTTTGGTCTTTATACAGGATAGTGTCCATAGGTTTGTTATCCCTAGCAGAAGTCCGATGTCTCGTTTATTTCCCCAACATCTCTGAACTATGACCGGCTTGATTCCTCTGAGGATACGTAGGAAACCTGAAAAGGTTCAGCCACCCGACCGACGCGGTCATCTATCATCCCCAGCAGGTGCATTTTCCCCAGCAGAAGACGTTGCTCCCCATAAGAGGACAGTCATTCCCAATTTCCCATCAGATTTGAACTACGTTTGGCTTGATTCCCCGCGGATACGTAGGTCGCTTGCCAAGGTTCAGCCGTTCCCTTACCTTTCATCTGTTTTGAAACTCATGTTTCAGATGGATCATTCTTTTATCGTCGACCCCACATTGCCTTGCAAGAAGCGTCGCCGAGGGGATACTGTTAGTACCCGACCTATAAATGAGTTTATTAGGACTTTCCCAAAAATACAAGGACTTTATAGGAATTAGAAACCTTGCAAAGACTTGTCCCGGGTTCCCGAAATACCTCATTTATGACAAAATCTATCAAAATAGGTAATTTATGGTTTCCTTAAAACCATGCAGAAACCCTAGCTTGAAAATCACTTCAGCCTGCATCCTTGGCCACGCGGCCAACCTTGCCACGCCCCAACCTTGGCCACGCGGCCACTCTTGTCCCCGTCTTCAATCATGGCCAGGCGGCCAACCTTGCTCCGGATGATCCTGACCGTCAGATCTTCCCATCAGTTTACTATATAAACCAATCTCAGCCTATTAGTTTAGGATCCCGATTTTGAGAGCTTTAAGTCCGAATTTTAGAGTTCTTAAACACAATTTTCTCCCTAATTAAGCATTCAAACACTCAAGGAGATCAAGGTTTATTTCTTGCCAACATAGGTAAGTTTTCTAACTTTTTATTTATGTTCTTGCATTATTTTTAATGTAGATCTTTAATATTCATGTTCTTTCATGTTTATTCATAGTTTCTTCATATTCCTTGCATGTTCATTCATATGTTCATAATATGTTCTTCGCATGTTCATCATATTCATAGATTAAACCTTATTTATGCTATATTTAGAGTTGCGATCTTCATAATTATGTGTTATTTCATAGACGATGATGATCTAGGGTTCATCAACCCAAGGATGATCTAGGAACTACTTCTAAACCCTAAACTTTAGGTAAATTCCCCCCTCATTATGCATGATCCCGATTCTTCTGCCTATTCTAAATTCTTCTCGAACTACGCTGACCTGAGCTTCTCACATTGAGAGGAACGTAGGCAATCTTCGGATCCGGTCTCAATCACTAACACACTACATACACCGCATCATGATAGAAAGACCGATCAATTCGGGCAATAGGAGTGATAACGTTCAATATTCTTCTCTTGTTGTAATTTGACCCCCGAACCCATTAAACATGCTTTTTCTCAATGTTTTGGCTATAATTAAAACGGCATGGCGACTCTCATAATTTTAATGTTGCTATGAATATTCTCAAATTCAAATACACGTATTCACACCTACGTTCCTCTTGTAGAGAGGCTCAGGTCTCCGTAGTTCAAACCAATGAAGATCATTTTTTTTTGTGCACCCTGTTTTTTGCCTAGACCGGCCTTTTGGGTTTTCAATCTAGCGGGCTTCTTTTTTGTACGTGCTCTAATTTTTGCCTAGGCCGCCCTTGCGGGTTTTCAACCTAGCGAGTGTTTTTTTTTAATTGTCTTTATTTGTTAAGCGTAGAACTTCTTGAGCTTGTCGAGGTTGACCTCCTTTGTCAATTGATCACCATCCAAGTCTATGAGTCGGACTGCACCACTGCTTAATATCTTCTTGACCACGTGAGGACCGATCCATTGAGGTCCCCATTTCCCAAGGGGGTTCATGGCATTGGGAGGATGTTGTCTTAGGACCAAGTCTCCTACCTTGATATTTCGAGGCTTCACCTTCTTGTTGAAAGCCCTTGCCATTCTTTGTTGATAAGCCCTTGTGCGTTCAAACGCCCGTAACCTCTTTTTGTCGAGTAGGGCTAGTTGCTCATTTCGACTTTGCATCCAATCAACCTCATTGACTTGGTTCTTGAGTAAGACCCGTAGAGAATGAACCTCGAGTTTGACTGGGAGTACGGCTTCAGAACCATAAACTAATGAGTACGGAGTCTCTCCCGTTGCTAACCATATTGATGTGCGGTAGCCCCACAATGCTAGTGGTAATTTCTCGGGCCAATCCCTTCCTGTTGAAGCCATTTTCCATATGATGACCTCAAGTGTATCCATTTCTTTCTCAAAGTGAGAACCATTGTCGGAGATGATCTCATAAGGAATACCGTATCGGCATATGATGTTGTTCTTCATGAATTCAGCCACTTTCTTGGCGTTGAGAACTCGGTAAGCATGTGCTTCGACCCATTTTGTGAAGTAATCCACGGCCACTAGAATGAATGACTGTCCGTTGCTTCCCGTAGGATGGACTTTACCGATGATGTCTATTCCCCCAACAAGAGAACGGCTATGGTGTGGTCATGTTGTACAATTGTGAAGGTGGAGCATGTTGCAGATTAGGATGGAACTGGCACTTGGCGCATTTCTTTACTTTCTTGATGCAGTCTCTTTCCATAGTAGTTCAATAGTAACCAATACGGAGTATCTTCTTGGCTAACATAATCCCATTCATATGGGGCCCACACTCGCCTTCGTGGACTTCATGCATAATTTCTTGAGCTTCGGTATCATTTGCACGTAAGAGGTTGATCCATTGATGATGACTCTTGTAGACTCGGTTCCCAATCGACACATATCTGGCGGCTAGCTTTTGTAATGCTATTCGAGATTTCCCATTGCTGTTCTCGGGGAAAGTGCCGTTGTTGTGAAAGTTCATGATGTCCGTGTACCACGGGGGGTTGTCTTGGAATTCATTGATCTCAATGTTCATGCAGTATGCCGGACTGGTCCTTCTTGAAATCTTTAAGGGTTTCACCATTTTTCCTTTGGGCATTTTAACCAATGAGGCTATGGTGGCTAATGCATCGTCAAAGCGGTTCTTGTCCCTCGGCAAATAATTGAACATGATATCTTGGAACTGTTCAACTAACTCCTCGAGGTGCTGACCATACTATTGGAGGGTCGGGTCTTGGATTCGCCATTTACCCGATGTCTGATTGATAAGGAGGAGGGAGTCACCAAATACTTCTAGATCTGTGACATTTCTTACTAGGGCCGCTTCTAACCCCGCTATACATGCCTCATATTCGACAATGTTGTTGCTAGCTTTGAATTTAAGATGGATTGCAATTGGAGTGTAGATGTCCTTTGGATCGACAAGCAACATTCCTATCTGTAGATACCCCGGGGAACCACAGCTTGGCTAGAGCGCACGAATTATCCTAGGATGTCTAATTGTGTTTTAGAGTCGCCACCCACGTTTTTTGAGGAACGTAAGAAAACCTAATGTTTATGAGCCTAAGTTGATTTACGAAAACAGAGATTCTTTGGGATGAGGGGTTCGGGGGTTAGGTTACGAAATGGGAAGTACTTAAACACCCATTTCGCCTGAGAAAAGTCGGTCTTGTTTGTTCATAATTCACTTTTTAAGATAAATGTGTTCTTCCTATTAAAATGATGATAAAAAGGGGGTTTTAGAGTTTGAAATGTAGGGAGATGACTCCTAGGCCTATTCAATGTAATGAAAGGACCGTTGGTGTCATGTCCCAAATGGTTTTGGGTGATTGCACATTTGATTGAAGAAGAAGAAGAAGAAGAAGAAGTCCCAAGAAAAGTCTATGAAAGAAATGAGTAAAAAGGTTTTAAAGTAATGATTTTCCAAGTCCTCCTCCAATGATGGATTGGAGGGGTTTTTATAGCTGAAAAGTGACTGTTTTTGGAGCCAAACGGAGTCTCCAAGAAATCTTTCCTGGGCAAAATCATGTATAATGAGCAAGGGAGAGATTCTTGGGCATAATCTGTAACTGACACGCCCCAGAAGCGCGCGCATCCCACCTAGGCGGCGGAAGGCGCGTGCGTCTGGCCTCAAGGGGCGGAGGCGCGCGACTCTGAGAAGCAATTTCTGACAGAATGGACTAGAAAGTTAGAACTGTTATTCAGTTTAGTCCCTGGACTTAACGGAGCCCGTCTAGAACATAACCAAAGTAACAGAAACTAACAGGAAACACTTAAAAGAGGGAGAAACACAAAATCAAGTGTGCAATCAGGGTGAGCGGTCCAAGGCGGGTGTCTACAGAGCCCCTCGGCGGCGTGGATTGCGAAGCAAACGCGCCGACGAAAGACAGACATCCGCCTAGGACATCACCAAAAAAGGAAAAGACTCGATAAAAGCAGGAATTTGAAATTGCGGAGGATAGAGGTGCGCTCCCTGTGTGAGCGGCTTTGAGGGATAAGGGTGCGCTCCCTGTGTGAGCGGCTTTGCCAATAGCGGGATCCATTTGCTGGAAGCGGGATCTGTTTGCTGGAAACGGGATCTGTTTGCTGATGGCGAGATCCATTTACTGGAAGCGGGACCTGTTTGCTAAGAGCGAGATCCGTTTGCTGAAGTGCGGGACCCGGAGGACCGTTTGCTGAGGTGCGGGACCCGGAGGACCGTTTGCTGAGGTGCGGGACCCGGAGGACCGTTTGGTGAGGTGCGGGACCCGGAGGACCGTTTGCTGAGGTACGGGACCCGGAGGACCGTTTGCTGAGGTGGGGGACCCAGAGGACCGTTTGCTTAGGTGTGGGACCCGGAGGACCGTTTGCTGAGGTGCGGGACCCGGCGGACCGTTTGCTTTGAGTGCGGGACCCGGAGGACCGTTTGCTTTGAGTGCGGGACCCGGGGGACCGTTTGCTGAAGTGCGGGACCCGGGGGACCGTTTGCTGAAGTGCGGGACCTGGAGGACCGTTTGCTTGAGTGCGGGACCCGGAGGACCGTTTGCTTTGAGTGCGGGACCCAGAGGACCGTTTGATGAAGTGCGGGACCCAGGGGACCGTTTGCTAAGGTGCGGGACCCGGAGGACCGTTTGCTGAGGTGCGGGACCCGGAGGACCATTTGCTTTGAACGGATGTAGATCTTGTTTGATGAAGAAGTAGTGATTCTGTGGATCATCCCGGACCAAGTTGTTGTCGTGAGTCGTACTTTGATGTTGACTGTTTGACTTTGACTTTTGATGGGGTGCGGGCACAGTTGACTGCGGAATGCTTTGTGCTGGGGATGAATTGTAAAAACTGATTTTTGAGAATAATGAAAGACACCCAACTTTGAGTGTGAATTTCTATCCTATTTCAGTTTTTAGACATGCCTTAAGGGCGGACCAAATTAATGTGTGCCCTTCCGAGTGCTTGCTGCCGTCGTTTTGAGCCTCTCTTGTTGGTGGGATTGATCTTTTCTGTAGACAGAGGGCGTTTGAACGTGCCTGGGCTTCCTTCTAGAACTGACAAAGGCTGTTTCTGGAGCATCTTCCGTCTGGGACGTGGGTGTTTCCTCTCTTGGATACGGGACGCGCGCGCCTTGTATACCGGTGTCGAGAGGCGCGCGCCTCTGGGAGGCGAAATTCAGGGCCTGATATTTGCTGACCAAAAGATCCCCCAACAGCTATAATATCAGCTTCTGGTCAACAATTCGATTCCAACAGCCATTTTCTGTCATTTTTGAACACCATTCTATTACCCGGTCTTGCTTATAACCTTCTTTCCCATGGCCTCCAACCTTTTTAGCCCTGATGCCGAGGTTGTCAAGAGTTACGAGAAGGATTTGTCGACCTTCGTGTATTCTTTTAAGACTCATCCCAAAAATGCCTTCATCAAAGATTTCGGGCTTCGAATTCTCTTCACTTTGCGGACATTGAAGCCGGATTGGGACTTGTTGAAGGCTGCTACAGCCTTTTGGGATTGTGATAGCCATACATTCAACTTTTCGACTAATTAAATGGTGCGACCGTTGATGATTTTGGGGCCATTTTGGGTATGCCTTTGGCCGGTCGGATTGCCGTCCCCAAGTATCACCGCGGTGTTGTTGATTCTTGGGTTGATATTCTGAATCTCCCTGTGGAGAAGTGAAGAAGATGATGCACGGGACCGTTGTTGACATAACTGAGCTTCCGATGTTTTTCAGTTTGCATTTGGAAGATGTCGTGGTTCAATCCTTTAAGAGAAATTCCATGGCTGTCTGCCTTTTCAGCGAGGTTTTGTTTGTCACTCCCCTGGGTACTGCGGATGCGCAGTTGGCTGAAATTATGTTGCAGGTGAAAGGACAGTGGTTTAGCATAACTCCGCTCATTGTAGGAGAGTCCTTGCATGGTTTGGACGAATTGCACCGTACGGGCGAGATGCGACGGGGAAGCCCCTTGCTTTTGACCATATGGCTTCGGGAGGCTTTATGCGTTGGATGGAAACCTTTCTCCTTTTCCTGTTCATAGGCGTCGGTTGCTGATTAGAGATTTGACCGAAGAGGGTTGGAGGAGATTTTTTGCTTCTCGCCTTACAGCTGACATTGAATGGTGTCCTTAGGGTCTTCGCCCTTTTGTGGAGTGGACCTTCGGGTTTCAGCATGTGGTTTTACCCGGATTGAGGGACTCTTCGTTTTATCAGCCAGAACGGGTTTTGAGACAGTTTGGTCGCCAGCAAATAATTCCTTTTTCGAGGAATGGGGTACTTCGTCCAGTTTCTTATATGGGCCCAGACTTCTCGGATGAGCTTCAGGCGGCTTGGGGAGATGATCGTGATAGTTGGCTTCCGCTCCATTACACCGGGGCAGTATTTTTCTTCCCGAGAGTTACTTGGATCATTTGCTTGGTACCGTCTACCGTGGCATTCTTGGGTAGATGCTCTTCGGGCTGAGTTGCTAGGAAGGGATTTTGAGCCCAGCAGTGCTTTGAGGTACAAGGAAGCTGCTGCTGATGTCAACAACATTCTGACCGACCCTTTCGGTACCCCTTTGGATGACTTTTATGCTCGGAGGCGCTCTGTTGCGCAGAAGATACTAGTCCATATCAGTGTCCCTAGGCCCCCCAAGAAGAGTAGGATTGATGGTCGTTCGGGTGGTCCTTCAAAGGCCAAGAGAAAATTAGATTTTTCCTAGTACCCCCGAGAGATTGCAATTAAAATAGACCACTTGTTTAGGATTTAATGTTTTAAGTTTTTTAGTAGCTCAACATCTCCATTGTAATGGCAAAATAATTCAAGAAATGAATAAAAAATTGCATCGTGTTAATTTGAAATGATTTGGGTATTTGTTTATGTTTTAGACCGCACCCGAAGGCTGCCTACGTTCCTCCAGTGTAGAGGCTCAGGTCTCCGTAGTTCAAACAAACGAAGACAAATTTTTTTATTTTTTTTATTTTTTTTAGTGCACCCTGTTTTTTGCCTAGACCGCCCTTGCGGGTTTTAATCTAGCGGGCTTCTTTTTTGCACGTGCTCTAATTTTTGCCTAGGCCGCCCTTGCGGGTTTTCAACCTAGCGAGCTTTTTTTTTTTTTTTTTTTTTTTTTTATGGTCTTCGTTTATTAGACGTAAATCCTCTTCAATTTGTCGAGGTTGATTTCCTTTGGCAGTTGATCTCCGTCGAAGTCCACGAGTCGGACTGCACCGCCACTTAGTATCTTCTTGACTACGTACGGACCAATCCATCGGGGTCCCCATTTTCCAAGAGGGTTCATGGCATTAGGAGGGTGTTGTCTTAGGACCAAATCTCCCACACTGATGTTTCGGGGCTTCACTTTTTTATTGAAAGCCCTAGCCATTCTTTGTTGATAGGCCCTCGTACGTTCGATCGCTCTTAGCCTTTTCTCGTCCAGTAGGGCTAGCTGTTGATATCGACTTTGCATCCAATCGACTTCATTGACTTGGTTCTCGAGGAGGACTCGCAGGGACGGAACTTCAAGCTCTATTGGTAGCACAGCTTCGGAACCATATACCAGTGCATAAGGAGTTTCTCCAGTCGCTGTCCGTATTGACGTACGGTAGCCCCATAATGCTAGACGTAACTTTTCGGGCCAATCCCTTCCAGTGGAGGCCATTTTCTTCACAATGGTCTCGATTGTCTTATTAGCTGCCTCGACCGCGCTGTTTGCTTGAGGGCGTATGGAGATGACTTGTGCTTAGTAATCTTGTATCCTACCAGGAGTGTGTCCATCTCTTTCTCGAAGTGAGAACCGTTGTCTGAGATGATCTCATGAGGAATGCCGTATCGGCACATGATGTGGGTTTTCACGAATTCGGCCACTTTCTTGGCGTTGAGAACTCGGTAAGCCTGTGCTTCGACCCATTTTGTAAAATAGTCCACGGCTACTAAGAAGAAATATTGTCCATTGCTTTAAGTAGGGTGAACTTTGCCGATGATGTCTATGCCCCAACAAGAGAAAGGCCAAGGCGTGGTCATATTGTAAAGCTGTGAGGGTGGAGCGTGCTGTAGATTGGCATGGAATTGGAATTTGGCGCACCTCTTGACTTTCTCGATGCAGTCCCTTTCCATGGTACTCCAATAATAACCCATGCGGAGTATCTTCTTGGCCAATATAAACCCGTTCATGTGAGGCCCACATTCACTTTCGTGGATTTCATGCATTATTTCTTGAGCTTCGGTTTCATTTGCACATAGGAGATTGATCCCCTCGTGATACCTTTTGTAAACTCTATCCCCAATCAGTACATATCGGGAGGCTAGCCTTTGCAATGCCATTTGAGACTTCTTATTGCTGTTCTCGGGGTAAGTACCATCCTTGAGGAAATTCATGATATCTGCGTACCACGGGGAGTTTGTTTGGACCTCGTTGATCTCGATACTCATGCAGTATGCCGGACTATTTCGTCGAGAGATTTTGAAGGGTTTCACCATTTTACCCTCAGGTATTTCAACCAGTGAAGCGATGGTAGCTAGTGCATAAGCAAAACGGTTTTTGTCCCTTGGCAGGTAATTGAAGGTGATTTCTTGAAATTGTTCAACCAACTCCACGAGATGTTGACCATACCGTTGCAGGGTCGAGTCTTGAATCTTCCATTTTCCAGATGTCTGATTGATGATGAGCAAGGAATCACCGAATACTTCTAAACTTGTGACATTTCTTTCGAGGGCTGCTTCGAGCCCCGCTATGCAAGCTTCGTACTCAGCGGTGTTGTTAGTGGCTTCAAATTCAAGGCGGATGGCAATTGGAGTATACATGTCCTTTGGATCAACAAGTAACATCCCTATGCCATATCCATGCTTATTGGCTGCGCCATCGAAAAAAAGTTGCCACTTATTTTCCTCTGTTGTGGCACAAATTAAATGATCGTCGGGGAACTGTACATCTTCCCCCTTCACTTCGTCACACGGAAATTCTGCAAGCTGGTCACTGAACACCTTTCCCCTGATGGATTTGTGTGTGACGTAAGTGATATCTTAGCCGGCGAGCATGAAATACCATTTGGCTATTCTTGTTGACATGAAAGGCTTCTCGAAGATGTAGCGGAGCGGGTCCACTTTTGCTACTAACTTGATTGGGAAGGCCTCCATGTAATGCTTGAGCTTTTGAGTAACCCAAACCAATGCAGCACAAGACTTCTCTAAGACAGAGTAGTTCTTTTCAGCTCCTTGAAACCGTCGGCTGACAAAGTAGATGGCATTTTCTTTTGTGGAGTCTCGATGTTCTTGTGCTAACATAGCCCCTAGGGCTTCATCATTGACAGTGAGATAGAGCAAGAGAGGCTTCTATTCGTGTGGTGGAACCAAAACTGGAGGGCATGTCAAGTAATGCTTCACTTGGTCGAAAGCTTCTTGGCACGCATCGGTCCATTCTAGAGCCACGTTCTTTTTGAGTAGCTTGAAGATTGGCTCACACATGGAAGTGAGTTGGTGCACACACCGACTGATGTATTGAAGTCTGCCCATGAAACCTTTGATTTCTTTCTGCGTCCTTGGGGGAGGCATGTGAATGATTGACTTGATCTTGGAGGGATCGGCTTCAATTCCTCTTTCAGTGACCATATAACCAAGAACCTTCCTCTGATGACCCCAAAAGTGCACTTCACGGGATTAAGTCTCATGTTGTGCTGCCGAAGCCTTTCAAAGAACTTGCGAAGAGCGATCAAATGTTGACAATCGGTCCCCTTTGAATGGATGATCATGTCGTCTACATAGACCTCGATCTCTTTATGAATCATATCGTTGAATAGATCCGTAACAGCCCTCTGGTAGGTAGCCCCAGCGTTCCTTAGTCCGAACGCATGACTGTGTAGGAGAAGGTCCCCCACGGAGTTGTGAAAGCTGTCTTGTGTTGATCCTCTTCGGACATGAGAATCTGATTGTAACCGGCAAAACCGTCCACAAATGAGCGGACTTCATAGTTGGCAGTTGAATCGACGAGCATGTCGATGTTTGGTAGTGGAAAATCATCTTTCAGGGAAGCTTTGTTCAAATACCGGAAGTCCACACAAACTCAAACCTTTTCGTTTCCTTTCTGACTGTCACAATGTTGGCTAGCCAAGTCGGATACTCAATGACTTTGATGAAACCCACACTGAGGAGCTTTTCAATCTCTTCTTTGACTTGTAGAGACCATTCTGGCTTGATTTTTCTTAGCTTCTGCTTTACTGGCTTGGCGTCCTCTCTGATCGGAATTATGTGCTCTGCGACCTTTCTGTCCAAACCCGGCATGTCTTTGTATGACCATGCGAATACATCCACAAATTCTCTGAGCAGTGCAGTCAATATGTCTTTGTCTTCCCCCTTGAAGAAGCTGCCAATCTTCGTTTCTTTCGGCACTTCGTCGGTACCCAGATTAACAACATGCAATTCTTCATCAGCCCCTGGACCATTTTCACCACGACAACGAACCTGTTGAGCTAGTTCATTTAGGTATGTTATGTTTTCGTGGTCTATTTCATCATAATTTGAATCGTTATTAACTTGTTCATTAAATTCGTTATTAGTTAATTCATCATTTATGATGTTTGCAATCTCGGGGTACTCAGAAATATCGAATTTTTCATTAGCAAAGAAAGGAAACACACGCTCGGCTAGGGCCTCCATATCCTCTTGGGTGAGGGTATTAGAAACACTCTCGGACTCGAAAGTAAGTGTGAGCCGCTCTTCCTTTGTTGCTGTACGGGGTATGCAACCCATTTCTCGGACCAAGAAATCTTGGACACTAAGGCCCCTTCGTTGAATACCAGTTGTTGATTGGCTCGGAGCTTGCCTGGATCTCGCTAATAGATGGGCTCTCCATTTCTGTGTTGTCGGAGATGGCGTTGACTTGACAATCGTCCATGATGGCCAATTCTTCGAACATGGAGGCTAGATCGGTTAGTTCTTCCCCCACGGTAACCTCTACCTCGGACTCTATAGTCGCATTCTTGCCCCACCACTCTCGGGGTGACATCGGAGTGGGTTCCCTTTCTTGCGTCGGGAATTCATAATCAGTGAAGATCTCGAGATCGGGCTTTCTGACGCCCTTGTCGTTAACCCATGGTTCGGGAAAGATCATGTATGGAACATCTTCCCCTTGGCGAACAAAATAACCATTTAGTGTGTTGCGGTAAGGTCTCAAGTCAGGGATTTCATATCGTCGACCTTCTTTGCGAGCTTGGGTCCTTTGATTCTTGACTGCTTGCTCGTATTTCAAGTCATCCTTGGTAGGCTCGTATCCCAGACCAAACTTGTTCTTGACAAAAGGAACTACCACGGGGTGCAATATCCCTTGTTGATGCTTCCCCAGGCCAAGACCGGGAAAGTGATTCATGTTCCTCATCATGCGGAGGACTTTAGGATTGCCGGGGGCCCATTGTCTTCTTCCCCCTTCTTTGTCGATGGTGTTGAGCCGGAGAGAGTGGCATCTTCTATCCGTGTTGGACTTGGTGGACTGGTTGTCCCCCATTTCTGTGGATGGTGACATTCTCGGCCATGATAGTGACTATCTTGTCCCCATTTCTGATCTTGACACACTGATGGAGAGTGGAAGGTACCGCATTGGAACTGTGGATCCAAGGTCGGTCCAGAAGTAATTTGAATGAAGCGGAGACATCAAGTACTTGGAATGGGACGGACATGATCATGCTTCCAAATTCGATATCAACTTCTAACCTTCCCATGACTGTACGGGCAGTGCTGTCGTACCCTCTAATGACTTGTGCGGAGGGTTGTAAATCAGAGCTTTTGAGCCCCAGTATGCCCATGACTCGGCTAGGCATTAAGTTGAGTGCAAAGCCACCATCTACTAGAACCCTTGAGATGGGTCTCCCCCTTGCGCTTACTTTGAGGTAGATGGCTTCATTGTGTTCGGACCCAAATGGCGGAAGGTCCTTGTCGGCAAAAGTGATGACATTGCCGAAGTGAATGTGACCTATTATTGCTGTGAGGTCCTCAGGAGTCATGTCAGGAGAGACTGATGTGTCATCCAAGTTCTTAATGACGAGGTCTCGGTGTTTCTTTGATGATGAAATAAGGTTCCAGATGGATATGTTGGCTTGCATCTTCTTGAGCTGTATTAACAAAGGATCTTCGGGTATGTCGCGTGCTTGCGATCTTTGAGAAGAGGTACTGGTTGCTGCAGTATTGGGAGGGATTGTGCTCGTTGTTACTCGACCACTGCGAGTGAGCACGGTCACGGTCCCTTGTAGCTTCTTCTTCCTATTCTCTAAGACTTCCCTCATAATCTCATCATAAGTCACAACATAACAAGAATTATCAAGTTTATTCATATCATCGGAGCCCTCATTCACAATTGGGATCGAATGAGTGGTTCCTTCAAACTCTCCTACCTCTATTACATTGACACCACCCTCATTAGGGATTATGAATTCTTTATTGTCTATGAGGTCTTGGATGGTGTTGCGGATGGAGAAGCAATCCTCGGTGAGGTGGCCGGTGCATTGATGGTAGTCACACCATTTGTGGTGAGCATGATTGGCACGGAGCGGTTGTGGTTGCTTGTACCCTTGAAGAGGGGTGATTTGTCCCTTGGCCTTTAGAGCTTCATAGGCCTCGGTGATGGTCATGCCGTTGAGAGGAGTGTAGACGCGGTCGTTTTGGAAACTCTTGCCTTGTGGTGGAGGAACCTTCTTGTAATTCCCCTTGTTAGTAGTAACGGCATTGACAGAAGCCTCTTTGTTTGAACTAGAGGCGGCCTTGTATCGGTAAGTAGGAGTGGCCTTTTTAATCTCCTTGATCAAGTCATCCATGTGTACCCCCGCCTCATACATTTGGGAGAAGTCGGAGTAGCAAGCCCCACTTAGGTGGGTGTGGAGATCAATCTTGAGACACTTGAGAAAGATGTCATTCCATCTCCTTGTGAAGTCAATGAAGGACTCGTTGTCTCTTTGAGTGGTGTTCTGGAGCTCTTTCCATGTAGGCCGGTGAGTGGTGTTGCCTTGATATTGATTCTTGAAGGCAAGCATAGCGGCATCCCAATCAAGACGAACAGTGAGCGGGAGAGTTGCATACCAATCCTTGGCCACCCCTTCGAGGGTGAGAGGAAAGCATTGAGCCATAACTTTTGGGGATACCTTCTTCGGAACCATAGCCCAAATGTAAGTCTCGATGTGGGCCATCGGGCATGAGTTGCCCTTAAACTTGCTAATGTCGGGCATCTTGAATTTGTCGGGAAGAGCGGCCATCGTGCTCATGAGGGATGGATGACTGATAAAGGCTTGTGTTGGAGCCTTTTCCCATGTTGAGGCCGTCAAATTTCTGATCAATGTAGGCCATGATGGAATCGACCATTTTGGGGTCGTTGTTGTCGGTGCTTGGTCCCCCCACTTTTTTGGTGCGGGCGCTGACATATGGTCTTTCAAACAAACCCTTGGTCCACTCGGATTCCTCATTGTCATTAACCCCTTTGTTCTTGGAGAGCTTAGGAGCTTGGCTTTCAGTTGGTCAACCTCAGCCTCGTGGGCCTCCCTTTGACTGTCGACATGAGCTTGCCACAAGGCTTCTTTGGTTTGAGCCTCGTTGTTGAGAGTGGTGATTTGTTGTTGGAGTGTTTGAACCATGGCAGAAAGCTGTTTGAGAGTCATGGCGTTGTTGGTGTTGGAGTCGCCGGCCATTGATGATGTAGAAGATGTTGGAGTGATCGGTTCACGGACAAGCCTGTTGGATGAATCTCTGTAGATGCGAAGAGTACCAATCGGACCTATAATTGGAGAAGTAGCCCTTGTCAGTGTCGGTTCACACTTTCGGTCCATGAAGAGTTGAGAACACACAGTTGGGCACACGACTCGAACCACATAAGAAAAACGACTCTTTTTTTTATTTTATAAGTCGGAGGGAATGGGTCCCTTTTGGGGTTTCTAAGAAAATAATGGAATCGTCACACTAGTATATAGACCATCTCGCGGTCCCATATACTCATCAGATTCCATCACGTTTGTGAATCCTACATGTATCGGGATTAAACTAAATTAATGTAGTAAAGCATACATGGGGGACGGATTTTTTATTTTCGTCCAAAATAACCACCTTTTGGGGACGGATTTTTATTGCGTCCGTTTCAACAAGTTGGCATGTATGATTTGAAGACATTAGTTTAGGTAAATCTCGGTACATGGAAACCGACTTGAGTCACGGAGTGTTAGACCCTAACTAAAATTGTGTGGTTTGTGCTCGGCTTGAATATGAGGCTTAAACGTCACCCCTGGCATGTAGTCATGAACTACGCCACGGGCTGAGGTTTACCGCTTCGAAAGAGCCAAGGTCGAGTGGGAGCTTGAAACTTCTAGGACGGGCCTCGACGGGTTTGGGGTTGGACTTGTGCGACTCGATAGTGAGCAGTTGATAGGAATTGTGCGCGTAGTGTGAGGTCTATCACGTGACAATTTTTTTTTTTTTTTTTTTTTTTGTTTTTTTTGAAAAGAAAAGATAAGAACACATAAACACATAAATTACAACTCCCGAATCACGCGTGTGACCGTAAATAAAACATAAAAAATAAACAGTCCAAGGGTTCAATTCTGTTCTGATGCAGGCAACTGTGCCCACACCCCACTGTTCTGTTCAGTCCCTGAAACCTGTTCTTGCCCTGGAAATTGGCCCAGAAGCGCGCGCCTCAGGCTAGTGTTGTGGGAAGCGCGCGACTGGCGCATAGAAACTGGGAGGCGCCCGCTTCTGGGCTCACCTGTCAGATCATCAGAAACTTATAGACTCAGGGGATTGCCCTAGTCCTGGTTGTGTGATGGAACCCCTGCAATGTTTGTTAGCACGAAATAATAGGAAGAATAGGAAGAACACATGGAAGGCGGGCGCTTGAGACCGTACACCTCCAAAATGCCCAGAAAAGTGAATTATGAACAGAAACACAAGTTTAACCCTCAAGCGTCCCCAGCGGAGCCGCCACTGTAGATACCCCGGGGAACCACGGCTTGGCTAGAGCGCGCGAATTATCCTAGGATGTCTAATTGTGTTTTAGAGTCGCCACCCACGTTTTTTGAGGAACGTAAGAAAACCTAATGTTTATGAGCCTAAGTTGATTTACGAAAACAGAGATTCTTTGGGATGAGGGGTTCGGGGGTTAGGTTACGAAATGGGAAGTACTTAAACACCCATTTCGCCCGAGCAAAGTCGGTCTTGTTTGTTCATAATTCACTTTTTAATATAAATTTGTTCTTCCTATTAAAATGATGATAAAGGGGGTTTAGAGTTTGAAATGTAGGGAGATGACTCCTAGGCCAATTCAATGTAATGAAAGGACCGTTGGTGTCATGTCCCAAATGGTTTAGGGTGATTGCACATTTGATTGATGAAGAAGAAGAAGAAGAAGAAGAAGGAGAGGAGAAATGTTTAAGACCTTTACCTATAGTATCCTTCAAAAATAATCTCTTGTGAAGCCTTGAAGAAGAGATTGAATACTTTGTTGAAGAAGTCCCAAGAAAAGTCTATGAAAGAAGTGAGTAAAAAGGTTTTAAAGTAATGATTTTCCAAGTCCTCCTCCAATGATGGATTGGAGGGGTTTTTATAGTTGAAAAGTGACTGTTTTTGGAGCCAAACGGAGTCTCCAAGAAATCTTTCCCGGGCAAAATCATGTATAATGAGCAAGGGGGAGATTCTTGGGCAGAATCTGTAACTGACACGCCCCAGAAGCGCGCGCACCCACCTAGGCGGCGGAAGGCGCGCGCGTCTGGCCTCAAGGGGCGAGGCGCGCGACTCTGAGAAGCAATTTCTGACAGAATGGATTAGAAAGTTAGAACTGTTATTCAGTTTAGTCCCTGGACTTAACGGAGCCCGTCTGGAACTTAAACAAAGTAACATAAACTAACAGGAAACACTTAAAAGAGGGAGAAACATAAAATCAAGTGTGCAATCGGGTGAGCGGTCCAAGGTGGGGTGTCTACACTATCCCATAACCGTGCTTTTGGCTGCACCATCGAAAAAAGTTGACACTTAGTTTCCTCGGTTGTAGTGCAAACCAAGTGCTCCTCGGAACACTGTAAGTCCTCCCCGTTCACTTCGTCACACGGAAATTCAGCAAGCTATCACTGAACACTTTCCCCTGATGGATTTGAGTGTGACATAAGTGATATCATAGCCGGCGAGCATGAAGTACACTTGCTATCCTTGTTGACATGAAAGGCTTCTCGAAGATGTAGTGGAGCGGGTCCACTTTTGCTACTATCTTGATTGGAAAGGCTACCATGTAATGTTTTTTGAGTAACCCAAACCAGTGCTGCATATGACTTCTCCAAGACGGAGTAGTTCTTTTCGCCTCCTTAAAATCGGCGACTGACAAAATAAATGGCATTCTCCTTTGTGGAGTCTCGTTGCTCTTGTGCTAGCATAGCCCCAAGGGCTTCATCATTCACCGTGAGGTAGAGCAAGAGAGACTTCTCCATGTGAGGTGGAACCAAGACTGGAGGGCATGTCAAGTAATGCTTTACTTGGTCGAAAGCTTCTTGGCAAGCGTCGGTCCATTATAGAGCCACATTCTTCTTGAGTATCTTGAAGATTGGCTCACACATGGAAATAAGCTGGTGCACAAACCGACTGATGTACTGAAGTCTGCCCATGAAACCTTTGATTTCTTTCTGTGTCTTGGGAGGAGGCATGTCAATGATTGCCTTGATTTTGGAGGGATCTGCTTCAATTCCCTTTCTGTGACCATGTAGCCAAGGACTTTGCCTCGGATAACCCCGAAAGTGCATTTTGCGGGATTGAGCCTCATCTTATGTTGTCGAAGCCGTTCAAAGAACATGCGGAGGTCGATCAAACATTGACCGTTGGTTCCTTTGAATGGATGATAATGTCGTCCACATAGACTTCAATTTCCTTATGAATCATGTCATGGAACGAATCTGTAACAGCCCTTTGATAAGTAGCCCCAGCGTTTCTTAACCCAAATCGCATGACTGTGTAGCAAAAGGTTCCCCACAGTATTGTAAAAGCAGTCTTGTGTTGATCCTCCTCGGCCATGAGAATCTGATTATACCCAGCGAAGCCATCCACAAATGAGCGGACCTCGTAGGCGGCAGTGAATCGACAAGCATGTCAATGTTGGGCAGTGGAATGTCATCCTTTGGAGAAGCTTTGTTCAAATCCCGGAAATCCACACAAACACGACCTTGCCGTTAGCCTTTCTGACTGTCACGACATTTGCAAGCCATGTTGGATACTCAATAACTTTGATGAAGCCCACACTGAGAAGCTTGTCTATCTCTACTTTAACTTGTAGAGACCATTCTGGCTTGATCTTTCTGAGTTTCTGCTTTGTCGGCTTAGCATGTCTCTGATCGGAATCCTGTGCTCGCGACCTTTCTGTCTAAACCTGGCATATCTTTGTATGACCATGAAAATACATCCACGAACTCTCTGAGCAGTGCAGTCAATCTGTCTTTCTCTTCCCCCTTGAAGAAGCTTCCGATCTTGGTTTCTTTCGGCTCTTCGTCGGTACCCAGATTAAAAACATGCAATTCTTCGTCAGCCCCTGGACCATTTTCACCACGACTACGGACCTGTTGAGCAAGTTCATTAAAGTATGTTGTGTTTTCGTGGTCTATTTCATCATTATTTGAATCGTTATTAACTAGTTCATTAAATTTATTATTAGTTAATTCATCATTCATGATGTTTACAATCTCGGGGTACTCAGAAAGATCAAATTTTTCATTAACAAAGAAAGGGAACACACGCTGGCTATGGCCTCCATATCCACTTGGGTGAGGGTATCGGAAACACACTCGGACTCGAAAGTGAATGTGAAGACGTCTTCCTTTGTAACCTTGCGCAGTATGCAACCCATCTTCATGACCAAGAATTCCTCGGATACCACGGGCCCTTTTATAGAATACCAGTTGTTGATTGGCTCTGAGCTTGGCTGGATCTCCCTGATAGTTTCCCTTCTCGTGTTGGTGTCGTAGATGGCATTGATATGGCCCTCGTCCATGATGGACAATTCTTCGAACATGGAGGCTAAATCCGTCAATTCTTCCCCCACAGTAATCTTTGTCTTGGACTCTATGGTCACTTTCTTCCCCACCATTCTCGGGGCGACATAGGAGTTGGTTCCCCTTCGGATTTCTGAATCTCACAGTCAGCAAAGACTTCAAGACCGGGCTTTCTAATGCCTTTGCTGTTAACCCATGGCTCAGGAAAGATCACGTACGGGACGTCTTCCCATGATGACAAAGTAGCCATTCAGTGTCTTGCGATAAGGCCTCAAATTGGGAATCTCATAATGACGGCCTTCCCTCCGAGCTCGGGCCTTCTCATTCTTGATGGCTTGCTCGTACTTCAAGTCATATTGGAAGGCTCGTACCCCAACCCGAACTTGTTTTTGACAAATGGGACCTCTATGGGTTGCATTCTCCCTTATTGGTATTTCCCTAAGCCTAAACCAGGGAAGTAATTCATATTCCTCATCATGCGGAGGACTTTGCGATTCCGAGGGTCCATGATCCGTTTCCCCTTCTTTGTCTGTCACGACCCGAATCTAGGCTCTATTTTTTTTGGTATTAAATAATTATCCTTTATTAAATTGCTTATTTATTTATTTAAATTTTTTTTTATTTAAATAATTATGTGTGCAATTTATGTGTTATAATAATTATGCCTAGCATTTTATTTGGGTCTTTGGGGAGTGTAGTATTTGTGTGTAGTGTAGTGGAGGGGGCCTAAGTGTAAATATTTTAAACATTTCCCTACTCCTCCCCTCACCTCCCTCACCTTCTCCCTCACTCATTCTCCATCTCCCAACCACTCTCCTCTCTCTCTCCTCCTTGGGTAAGTTTTTCTTCATCTTCCTTATCTCTTCTTTTTCTTCCTCTTCCTCTAGTTATTTCTCATTTCTTAAAACGTGAACTTTGTTTAGATCGTCGTTAGGATCACGTTGAATAAAAAAGAATTGAATTCCGTCAACTTTGAGATTTTTCAAGTAAGTTACTTTTCCCCCATTTTGATGCTAAAATGTTCATATCATGTTTATATGATGTTTGATATGTTATATTTGAAGTTTGATTGAGCTTGGAATTTATTGGGAATTTATTTTGAGTTTTGATCAAAAATGGTGTTCTTGGGAATGTTGGGGTTCGAATCTTGTTGTGGGTATCTAGATGTTGTTATTTAGGTCCATTTCAAGTTCACAAGTTGTTTTGGTGCATTATTATGCTTATTGGAAGTCTTGATTTTGAGTATTAGAGAAATGGTGAAGTTTTGGGTAAATTTTGGTTACCTGGGTTCTTCTGCGTTTTTTCTGAATTCAGGAGGTGCTCGGCCGAGCGCATCCCTTGACTCGGCCGAGCGGAGCAGACCAGAGAGTCATAGTTTTGGAACCGAGGTTGCTCGGACGAGTCATATAGAACTGCTCGGCCGAGCACCCCTGTTTAGGCATAAATGTTTATAACTTAATAGTAATCACCCGGAACAATAAGAAGTCAACCGTAAGCCTATGTAAACCGTGTAAGGAGTACGTTAGAGTTATATAAGTGGTAAATGATTGTTAGGTGGTTGTCATTACCTCCTTGTGACGCTTTATGGTATTTCCTACTTTGATCAAATTGTCCGTTTTCGCTCAATCTTCCGGAGACCATAACTTCTGCATTCGGACTCCGTTTTAGTCGAGTAAGCTATCATTTTAAAGCTCTTCTAGAGTACTACGAGATGAGGTGGTTTATCGGTTGGGATAATTGTATGTGTGGGTTGTGGATAACTCTAGTGTTTAAATTGGTTCCTTTGTGAACAAAATGTGTGGAATTTGATTATGTATCATTTTGAGAAATGTGGTTCATATTTGATGTGCTGTTTGAATTGGTTTACCTTTGTTGTAATTTAAGTGGATTGGTTCCCTACTTTGGAACCTTAAGTTGTTCATTCATGCTAAATTATTATTACTTAGCATTTATTTGGAAGCCCAACTGGCATATTTGTTGCATCGGGCGATGGGAAGGATTATAATGGCAAAGCCAAGTCCATTATAATGTTGACCATTGTTTTGCCCCTTCTTTACCCCTTCTCCAGATTGGCCTTGGAAAGGTTAAGTCAGCGTTCCTTTGTGAATGTATCTGGCTAGCGGGCATGACTTTGTGTCATGGTCCTTGTCCCTTGTGACACTTTTATGTTATTGGTTCCGGTACCGGGGTTTTCTCTTCGGCTTTCATGCTATTATGAAGATGATGATTGTTGATTATTGAAGCTGCGCAGCGATCCTTTATTTGGATGTTCCGGTTTGGAAAACCTTGGCTATATCCTTTGTTGTGTGTTTATTTCCGCTGCTATCTGTTATATGATAAATGCTTTGTGCTATGTGATACTTATTATTGCTTATTGTATATTGCATCATAGCATGTCATGTAGTTGCATCAATAACTTATTGAGATTTATCGCACCCCCTTTCCTTTTATCTTTTTTTTTCTTAACCCCCCCCCCAGGTGCTAAGGATTAGTCTCGCTGATCACGAGATTGAGGACGTCGAGTGTGGATCCATTCTTTTGGGGAAGGTTGTTATAGGTTGGTTTACATTATGTAAATGTGTAACCATTTATGGGTAGTTGTACCAAACAATGACGTCACTAAGAATTGTATAATTGTATTTTTTTGGGCATAAACTTGTGGAAGTTTATGATAGTTGTAATTGGTTTTTATCAAACTTGGTTTTGTAAAACTTTGGATCATTACCTTTTGGTATCAAATGAAATTTTTAATTCGTATTTCCAGTTTTTGTTTTAGAGTCGACGTCCAGCTCGCGGTCTCGGGCCCGCGGGGTCCGGGGTCGCGACAGTTGGTATCAGAGCCTATGGCATTAGCTCTAAGTATAAGTCTAGGTGGATTAGTATGACCTAGGTGGGTAGTAGTGTGCGGAGTGATTAACGGTTGATGTCTTATGCAGGTAATTGTTCTCAATGTCTGGAAGAAGAAACAGAGGAGGTACTAGTGGGGCACAGAATCAAAATGATACAAGGGAAGAATCACGTGCCATGTTTCAAGGCATGTTGAGGCGGCCATGAAGGCCATACATGATCAAGGTCCGAGGTAGAGCAAGCGCCACCCCGTTATGGTTTAGAGCAATTTCTGAAGTTGAAACCGGTTGAATTCAATGGGGAACCCGATGTAAGGAAAGCTGAGTTGTGGATTGAGTCGATGGAAAAGATTTATGATGTATTTGGGTGTTCGGATGAGGACAAGGTCCGGTTCGCGGCTTACAAGCTTGTGGGAGCCGCCGAGCATTGGTGGAAAGGTATTAAAGCTACTTGGGATGATACTCGCACGGTGTATGCGTGGGAGTTGTTCGTGCGCAAATTCAAGGAGCATTTCATTCCGGTTGTTGATCAAAACCGAAAGAGATCGAGCTTCTCAACCTAGAGCAAGGTGTGTTGTCTATAGCACAATACTCGGCTAAGTTCATAGAATTATCCGGTATTGCGACTATTTGGTGAGGACCGAGGAACAAAAAAGCTATGAGGTTCATCCGGGGATTGAAGACCTCCATCCGTACTCAACTCATTGCCCAGCGAATTGTGACTTTCAAGATGCGGTGGACCGAGCCTATTTGATAGAGCAGGATATCGGGGAGCATAAAAGGAAGACCGAGGTAGCTAACCCGAGTAAGCAAGGAGCTCAAGGCAAGCCACAACACCGTTCTGATAACCGAGGTAACTTTGGGGGACAATCTCAGTCCCGAGGGCAACCGATCCCAAGGAACCCGGGTACCACTTCCGAGAACCAAGGGAGCCAAATTAGGAAGCCTTGTACCTTTTGTCAGAAGGTAGGCCATTCGGAGGATAGGTGTTGGAAAAAGCAAGGCAAGTGTATCAATTGTGGTGAAATGGGGCACTTTGCGAGAGAGTGCACGAGGTACCGAGGTCAAGCATCCGGGTCAGGAGTTGGTATTAATCAGGGTCAAAAAAGGGATGCCGCTGGGAAGCCCAAGTTCAGGGGAAGGTTTATGCCATGAATCAACAACAAGCTACCGATGATCCATCCGTTATTGGAGGTATTGTTTCTGTGTCTAATGTGAGCGCACGAGCGTTAGTAGATCCAGGATCATCTCATTCATACATTTCTGTGCAATTTGCTTCCATGTTAAATGCTGCATTCGAGTCTTTACCGTACGTGCTAGAGGTGTCGACCCCTATAGGAGAATGCTTGATTTCTGATCGAGTCTTTCGTGCTTGTGATGTGGTTATTTGTGGTCGAGTCCTTTGTGCGGATTTGGTAGTTCTTCCTATCCAAGACTTTGATGTCATTTTGGGTATGGATTGGTTGAGCAAGTTTCATGCTTCTGTTGATTGCCGTAAGAAAACTGTTACTTTTTCTATTCCCGATGTGCCTAAATTTGTGTTCGAGGCTAGTCCTCTGAGTAGAAAGGTTCGCTTAATTTCTTATTGAAAGCGAGAAAATTATTGCATAGTGGTTGTGAGGGGTATTTGGCTAGTGTTCTTGATACTAGGAAAGAATCCCCTAGTTTGGATAGTGTTTCGGGTAGTTCGGGAATTTCCCGATGTTTTCTCTACCGAGTATGATATGCCTCCCGATCGTGAGATTGAGTTTTGTATAGATCTTTTGCCGGGTACGGCTCCGATTTCGAAAGCACCTTATAGGTTAGCCCCCGCAGAGTTGAAGGAGTTAAAGGTTCAGTTGCAAGAGTTGCTTGATCGAGGGTTTATCTGCCCTAGTGTTTCCCCGTGGGGAGCACCGTTTTATTTGTGCGAAAGAAAGATGGTTCGTTGAGATTGTGTATAGATTACCGGAAGTTGAATCAAGTTACGGTGAAGAATAAGTATCCTCTACCGCACATCGATGATTTGTTTGATCAGCTTCAAGAGTCCGTGGTTTTCTCTAAACTTGATTTGAGGAGTGGGTACCATCAGTTGAAGGTTCGATCGGAGGATATTCCGAAGACTGCTTTTCGCACTCGTTATGGTCATTATGAGTTCTTGGTTATGCAGTTTGGGTTGACTAACGCGCCGGCCGTGTTTATGGATTTGATGAACCGAGTTTTCCATCCTTATCTTGATTCGTTCGTGGTAGTCTTCACCGACGACATTCTTGTTTATTCGAAATCTCGAGAGGAGCACGAGCAGCATTTGAGGACAGTTTTATCCGTCCTTGCGAGGGAGAAATTATTTACGAAGTTTAGCAAATGCGAATTTTGGCTTGAGAAGGTTTCGTTTCTGGGTCATGTTATTTCGAAAGATGGGATTTCGGTGGATCCGTCTAAGATAGAGGCTATAGTGGATTGGAAGAGACCCGAATCAGTGACAGAGATTAGAAGCTTTCTTGGTTTAGCCGGTTATTACCGAAGGTTTATTGAAGGGTTTTCGAGGATCGCTACTCCGATGACTCAGTTGACCCGGAAGAATGTTCCGTTTGTGTGGACCGAGAAATGTGACAAGAGTTTCGAGGAATTGAAGAAGAGGTTGACTACCGCACCGATCTTGACTTTGCCTAATGGGAGCGACGGCCTAGTGATTTACAGTGATGCTTCGAAAGAGGGTTTGGGTTGTGTGTTGATGCAGAATGGGAAAGTAATTGCGTATGCTTCGAGGAAGTTGACCCCGAGTGAACAGAATTACCCGACTCATGATATGGAGTTAGCGGCTATTGTATTTGCGTTGCACAAATGGAAGCACTATCTTTACGGGGCGAAGTTCGAAATTTTTACCGATCACAAGAGTTTGAAATACCTATTCTCTCAGAAGGAATTGAACAACCGACAGCGCCGATGGATGGAATTGTTGAAGGATTATGATTGTACGATTTCTTATCATCCGGGGAAGGCGAATGTGGTAGCCGATGCGATTAGTAGAAAATCTTATGTGGCTTCGATGATGGTTCGTGAATGGAAAATGCTTGAGGATGTTTGAGATTGGTCTCCTCGTGAATCGAGACATGGGGCTATATTTGCGAATATTAGGGTGTCTCCGACCCTAATTCAGAGGATAAAGGAAGCTCAGAAAGAGGATCCCGAGTTGGTGAAAATAATGGGTAAATTGAAGGAAAAGAACTTCGAGGATTTTTCATTGAGTTCGAGTGGAGTGTTGACTTTCCGTGGTCGTTTGTGCGTACCCGCTGTTGGTGGAATAAAGAGGCAAGTTTTGGATGAAGGTCACAAATCGAGGTATACTATTCAACCGGGTAGTACGAAGATGTATCAGGATTTGAAGCAACAATTTTGGTGGATTAATATGAAAAGGGAAATAGCGGAGTATGTATCGAGGTGTTTAACTTGTCAGCAGGTCAAAGCCGAGCATCAGAGACCCGCGGGATTACTTCAGCCGTTAGAGATTCCCGAGTGGAAATGGGAGCATGTGACTATGGATTTCGTTACGGGACTACCTCGTACCCGTAGGAAGTATGACTGTGTTTGGGTAATAGTGGATAGATTGACCAAGAGTGCCCATTTCTTGCCCATTGACATCAGGTATTCGATGGAGAAGCTTGCGACCCTTTATATTGATGAGATCGTTAGATTGCATGGGGTTCCGGTTAGTATTGTGTCAGATCGAGACCCGAGGTTTACTTCTAGATTCTGGAAGGCGTTTCAGGAAGCTTTGGGTACAGATTTGCGATTCAGTACAGCTTTTCATCCCCAGACCGATGGTCAATCCGAGAGGACTATTCAGATTTTGGAGGATATGTTGCGAGCGTGTTCGATAGACTTTTCTGATTCTTGGGATTCGCACCTACCGTTAGTGGAATTCTCTTACAACAACAGTTATCAGGCTAGTATCGAGATGGCACCGTTTGAGGCCTTGTATGGAAGGAAATGTAGATCGCCTATTTGTTGGGATGAGGTTGGTGAAGCGAAAGTTTTGGGTATCGATTGAAGACAGCCCAGAGTCGACATAAGAGCTATGCAGACAACCGAAGGCGAGACCTTAGTTTTCAGACCGGTGATTTTGTGTTCTTGAAAGTGTCTCCGAAGGTGGGTATTCGTAGGTTTGGGAAGAAAGGCAAATTGGCTCCGAGGTTTATTGGCCCGTTTGAGGTTTTGGGAAAGGTTGGACTTCTTGCGTATCGTCTTGCGTTACCGCCATCTTTGGACCGGTTGCACAACGTCTTTCACGTTTCTATGCTTCGGAAGTATGTTCATGATCCGTCTCACGTGTTACCGAGAGTACCGGAGGATATTGAGCCAGATATGACTTATGAGGAACGACCGGTTCGGATCTTAGATTCTAAAGTCCAAGAGTTGAGAAACAAAAGCATTGCGTTGGTTAGAGTCCTTTGGAGGAATCATAACATCGAGGAGTCGACGTGGGAGCTCCGAGACGAGATCGAGAGGAAATTTCCGTGGCTTTTTGTTTAAGGTGAGTCTCGTTAAAATTCGGGTCGAATTTTCTTTAAGGGGGAGTGAATGTCACGATCCGAAATCTAGGCTCTATTTTTTGGTATTAAATAATTATCCTTTATTTAATTGCTTATTTATTTATTTAAATTTTTATTTATTTAAATAATTATGTGTGCAATTTATGTGTTATAATAATTATGCCTAGCATTTTATTTGGGTCTTTTGGGAGTGTAGTATTTGTGTGTAGTGTAGTGGAGGGGGCCTAAGTGTAAATATTTTAAACATTTCCCTACTCCTCCCCTCACCTCCCTCACCTTCTCCCTCACTCATTCTCCATCTCCCAGCCACTCTCCTCTCTCTCTCCTCCTTGGGTAAGTTTTTCTTCCTCTTCCTTCTCTCTTCTTTTTCTTCCTCTTCCTCTAGTTATTTCTCATTTCTTAAAACGTGAACTTTGTTTAGATCGTCGTTAGGATCGCGTTGAATCAAAAAGAATTGAATTCCGTCAACTTTGAGATTTTTCAAGTAAGTTACTTTTCCCCCATTTTGATGCTAAAATGTTCATATCATGTTTATATGATGTTTGATATGTTATATTTGAAGTTTGATTGAGCTTGGAATTTATTGGGAATTTATTTTGAGTTTTGATCAAAAATGGTGTTCTTGGGAATGTTGGGGTTCGAATCTTGTTGTGGGTATCTAGATGTTGTTATTTAGGTCCATTTCAAGTTCACAAGTTGTTTTGGTGCATTATTATGCTTATTGGAAGTCTTGATTTTGAGTATTAGAGAAATGGTGAAGTTTTGGGTAAATTTTGGTTACCTGGGTTCTTCTGCGTTTTTTCTGAATTCAGGAGGTGCTCGGCCGAGCGCGGCCCTTGACTCGGCCGAGCGGAGCAGACCAGAGAGTCATAGTTTTGGAACCGAGGTTGCTCGGCCGAGTCATATAGAACTGCTCGGCCGAGCACCCCTGTTTAGGCATAAATGTTTATAACTTAATAGTAATCACCCGGAACAATAAGAAGTCAACCGTAAGCCTATGTAAACCGTGTAAGGAGTACGTTAGAGTTATATAAGTGGTAAATGAGTGTTAGGTGGTTGTCATTACCTCCTTGTGACGCTTTATGGTATTTCCTACTTTGATCAAATTGTCCGTTTTTCGCTCAATCTTCCGGAGGCCATAACTTCTGCATTCGGACTCCGTTTTAGTCGAGTAAGCTATCATTTTAAAGCTCTTCTATAGTACTACGAGATGAGGTGGTTTATTCGGTTGGGATAATTGTATGTGTGGGTTGTGGATAACTCTAGTGTTTAAATTGGTTCCTTTGTGAACAAATATGTGTGGAATTTGATTATGTATCATTTTGAGAAATGTGGTTCATCTTTGATGTGCTGTTTGAATTGGTTTACCTTTGTGGTAATTTAAGTGGATTGGTTCCCTACTTTGGAACCTTAAGTTGTTCATTCATGCTAAATTATTATTACTTAGCATTTATTTGGAAGCCCAGCTGGCATATTTGTTCCATCGGGCGATGGGAAGGATTATAATGGCAAAGCCAAGTCCATTATAATGTTGACCATTGTTTTGCCCCCTTCTTTACCCCTTCTCCAGATTGGCCTTGGAAAGGTTAAGTCAGCGTTCCTTTGTGAATGTATCTGGCTAGCGGGCATGACTTTGTGTCATGGTCCTTGTCCCTTGTGACACTTTTATGTTATTGGTTCCGGTACCGGGGTTTTCTCTTCGGCTTTCATGCTATTATGAAGATGATGATTAGTTGATTATTGAAGCTGCGCAGCGATCCTTTATTTGGATGTTCCGGTTTGGAAAACCTTGGCTATATCCTTTGTTGTGTGTTTATTTCTGCTGCTATCTGTTATATGATAAATGCTTTGTGCTATGTGATACTTATTATTGCTTATTGTATATTGCATCATAGCATGTCATGTAGTTGCATCAGTAACTTATTGAGATTTATCTCACCCCCTTTCCTTTTATCTTTGTTTTTCCTTAACCCCCCCCCAGGTGCTAAGGATTAGTCTCGCTGATCACGAGATTGAGGACGTCGAGTGTGGATCCATTCTTTTGGGGAAGGTTGTTATAGGTTGGTTTACATTATGTAAATGTGTAACCATTTTGGGGTAGTTGTACCAAACAATGACGTCACTAAGAATTGTATAATTGTATTTTTTTGGGCATAAACTTGTGGAAGTTTATGATAGTTGTAATTGGTTTTTATCAAACTTGGTTTTGTAAAATTTTGGATCATTACCTTTTGGTATCAAATGAAATTTTTAACTTCGTATTTCACAGTTTTGGTTTTAGAGTCGACGTCCAGCTCGCGGTCTCGGGCCCGCGGGGTCCGGGGTCGCGACAGGTTCACCTAACAAATCATGCCACCCCCTCTATCAACAAAAGACGCTCACACAGGGAGCGCACCACTATCTCTCGCAATTTCAAATTCCTGCTTTCATCGAGTCTTTGCTTTTTCCTTGGTGATGTCCTCGGCGGGTGTTTTTAACTTTCGTCGACGCGTTTTGCTTTGCAATCCACGTCGCCGAGGGGCTCTGTAGACACCCCGCCTTGGACCGCTCACCCCGATTGCACATTTGATCTTGTGTTTCTCCCCGTTTTAAGTGTTTCTCGTTAGTTTCTGTCACTTCCGTTAAGTTTCTGACTGACTTCGTTAAGTCCAGGGACTAAACTGAATAACAGGGCTGACTTTCTAGTCCATTCTGTCAAAATTGCCTTCTCCAAGTCGCGCGCCTCCGACAGGAGGAGCTAGACGCGCGCGCCTCCCGCCCCCAAAGCAGGAAGCGCGCGCCTCTGGGCGTCAGTTACAGATTTCTGGCCAGGATTCTCTCCCTTGCTCAATTTACAGGATTTTGCCCGGGAAGGATTTCTTGGTGACTGAGTTTTGGCACCAAAAACATCTCTCTTTCACCTATAAAAACCTCCCTTTACCTCCATTTTCAACAAACGAAAACTTGAGACAAAAACTTTGGCCAAAAACCTTGACCTTGGACCTTTGGCTCTCAATCTCAATAAACCACATTTTCTACTTTCAAAGCATTTTCCAAAGGATTTCTCCAAGTAATTCAACAAGAAGTGTTTGAAGTCTCTTGAAGTCTAGGTAAAGCTATTTCTTTCCCCTTCTCAACTCCATCTCTTTTCTCTTTCTTTTTGTTTTATCAAAGTGCAATCACCCAAATCATTTTGGGACATGACTCTAATGATCACCTCATCTCATTGAGGTCGGTTAAAGAGTTATCTCCTACATTCCAAACTCTATTTCAAAACCCCTTTTTTTATGATTTAAAGAAGAAGAAGAAGAAGAAGAACGTTTATCATTCATGTAGATTTTGATCAAGCAAGACCAACTTTAGTTGGGCGAGATGGGTGTTTCGGTACTTCCCATCTCGTAATCTAACCCCCGAACCTCAAAACAAAGAATCTCTGTTTTCGTAATCAAACTTAGGCTATTATCAATAGGTTTTTCTTATGTTCCTCAAAACATAGGTGGCGACTCTAAAAACAAGTTAGACATCCTAGGACAAACTCCGCGCGCTCTAGCCTAAAGCCGTGGGCTCCTCCCGGGGTATCTACAACTGTAAATCTTAACAACCCCTAAGGCGTCGGTAACTTCACACACTGATGGTAGGTGGACGGTACTGCCTTCATGGAATGGATCCAAGGCCTGCCCAAGATCACATTGTAGCTGGTTGCGCAATCAATCACACAAAATCTCTCCATGGAATTGATGCCTTCAACATATACTGGAAGTCTGATTTCTCCCGCGGTATCCTTTGTTTCACCACTGAACCCTATGACTACTGAAGTGTTCTTGACTACTTCGGTCATTGGAATGTTCATCTCTTTCAAAGCTGCAATGGTGATAAGATTTACTGAACTGCCAGCATCTACTAGAATCCTTCTAACTTTGCAGTTTGCTATCTGGAGAGCAATGACCAACGCGTCATGATGTGGATCTAAGATGTTCTCCCTGTCATCTTCTTCGAAGGAGATGACATGTTGAGAAGTTAGCTGGGACGTCCTATCTTTTCTTCTGGGCTTTTCATCCTTGGACTCGTGTGCATGCCTTTTAGCTGCAGAATAAAAAGTTCCACAAATATCAGAACCGCCACTAATAAATTGAATTACCTTAGTTACAGGTGGAGGAGAAGGTGGTATTTCTGGGATGCTGTCGTGTCGCGACCCCGAACCCCGAGGGCCCGAGATCGCGAGCTGGACGTCGACTTAAGACCAAAACTCTAAAATATAGAAGTTAAAAATTCCATTTGATTCCAAAAGGTGATGATCCAAAGTTTTACAAATCCAAGTTTAAATCAACAAAGTACATCTAACATAAGCTCCACAGCTTATGTCCAAAAGAATGAAATATACAATTCTTAATGACGTCAATAATGGTAAGACTATCCCCAAAAGGTTATACATTTAAATAATGAAAACCGATCCATAACAACCTGCCCCAAAATCTCAAACCTCTCGACGTCCTCCTCGAACCGCGAATCCTAATCCTTTTCCTCCTAGGGGGGGGGGGTTAAGGAAAAACAAAGATGGAAATAAACGGGGTGAGATAAAATCTCAGTAAGTTACTAATACAACTACATGACATGCTATTATGCAATGACCAATAGCAATTAACATGAGACAGATAGCAGCGGAATAATAAGTGACATGCTGTCGAACAGTAACATCCAATAGTCAATCATATAAATAAACATATAACAACAAATGAGAGGCTCCCTATCGCCAACCGTCCCATACCGGTTGGAAATAACGACCAGCTCATCATGCAACACTTAAAGCTGAAATAAACACTCATAAGTGGATACATAGCCAAGGTTTCACCCAACTGAAGAACCAAATAAAGGTCGCTGCGCAGCTTCAATAATTCACAAATCGTCATCTTCATAATAGCATGAAAGCTGAAGAGAAATCCCCGGTCAGAACCGACCAATCAATCAATCAACCCAACAAACCATCTTCATAGTAGCATAAAAGCTGAAGAGAAACCCGGTACCAGAACCAATAACCAAATGAAGTGTCACAAGGGACGGGAGACATGCCACAAAGTCATGCTCCAAGTAAAGCTAAAATGCACACAAAGGAGCTAGCTCTTCTCACATCCAAGGCCAATCTGGAGGAGGGTAATAATGGGGCAAAACAATGGTCAACATCACAATGGACTTGGCTGTGCCATCATAATGTTTCGCATCGCCCAAACACACACAAAATACCAGCTGGACTTTCAAGTAAAGGCTAAGTAATAAAATACTAGCACAATAAACAACCATTGATTCCAAAGTAGGGAATCATACCAATTAATCACCATAAAAGATGCAAACGATTACTCAAGAAGAGTTCAACAACAATAGCACAAGGAGTTTCTCATAAAAGAGTCCAACAACATTGACCATTAAAACATAATGATTCCAAGATAAGGCACGTACCAAATACATCCTAAATATGATACCCACAAGTTAATCATAAAGAGCACAACCCAAACGGTCGCTCACAAATGGCACAGTGACTAATACCAAAATGACCCTAAACATTTACTCATAAATATATACTAGGACTATGAACTCAACCATCTCATCACACCTGGAATTCCAAAGTAGGAAATCAGAATGAATACACCTTAAGGTTAATCAAACCGTAAGTACCCAATTGCCAATTCACGCTTTACATCCGTCCATAACGAACCAATTCTAAACACCCCAAACGAATCCAAAAGATTACCCTTATTAGAACATGATCACGACTGGACTAAACCCTACACTTTAGTGTTCCAAAACAACCCTCTAGGTACTATAGGATATCACCTAAAACCTAGACCAAGTCTTATTCAAAAATCAATCCGATCAGTAAAATAACTTTCAATTAAAGGGTCTCAAAGTATGAAGTCCTCACTTATATCCCAAAATGATCATAACAACTCAATAAATTCACTCAATTGGATTTACAAAACTTGTTCACAACGGATCGATACAACTCCTCTTAACCTCAAACACCCAATAAAATCCCGAAGTATAAAACTTATAACTTAACTGAAAAACCTATACCATCTTGTAGTACTCGAAGAGAACTTCGAAACGATAGTTTACACGCCTAAAACGGAGTCCGGATGAGAAAGTTATGGCCTCCGGAAGATCGAACGAAAAACGGACAAACTGGAAAAAGAGGGGTGCGCGCGCCTCCATAAAAAGGGATGCGCGCGCCTCCCTAGATCAGAAGGCTGCATTTTCGAAGCAGAAAAGGGTGCGCACGCCTCCCAAAACATGGTGCGCGCGCCTCCTTGCCCGGAGGGACGAAATCCGGCCAAAAACTGGGTTTCTACTATTTTTCTTACCCATTTCACATAACAATCAAAATCAAACATAATCAACCTTCCTCCAAGCATAAAGATGAACCCAAAACAACTTATAACTAGAACAGGGACTCAAATAATACCATTCATCAACCAAGATCAAGATTCAAACCCAACATTCCTAAAATCACCATTTTTGACCAAAACTCAAAATAAATTCCAAACAAACTCCAAACTCAACCAAACTTCAAATATAAAACATCAAGCATAATATAAACATGATATGAACATTTTAGCATAAAAATGGGGAAAAAGCAACTTACCCGGATTTTCTCAAAGGTGACGGAACTCGAAATTTCTTGGTTTCCTACGATCCTATCGACGATCTAAACATGATTCATGTTTTAAGAAATGAGAAATAAAGAGAGGAAGATGATGGAAATGTAGAGAGAAGTGAGAGAGAAACTTACCCATTTCTATGGAAGGAGAGAGAGAGATGTGCTGGCGAGAGAAATGAGGAGTGAGGGTGAAAGAGTAGGGAGGTGAGGGAGAAGAGAGGGAGTAGGGGGAATTATTTCAAACTTACACTCCCTACTAACAAATAAGACCCAACAATACTACACTCACCCAAATGATCCAAATAAAATGCTAGACATAAATTATTATAACACATAAAATGCACACATAATCCATTAATTAAATAATAATTTAAATAAATAAATGAGCAAATAAATAAATGATAATTATTTATTACTAATAAAATAGAGCCTAGTTTTCGGGTCGTGACATGTCGCGCCCCAGACCCGTGGTCCTACTTGGCCCCACGCTCGGGACACGAGTGGAAGACGTTATAAAACACTTTTAGAAAAATTTTCGAAATATACTTTCATAAAGTTTAACAAAATCCACACTTGAAGTTCAAAGACTTCCACTAACTTTCAAACAAACTTTTCAAACCACTTTCACAAACGAAAGTATTTAACCCGAAGGCTTACAAACTTTTATACAAATGTACATACACCGACATTATCCAAAATATAGGTGTTACAAGATGATGAAGTCAAGGAAACTCTACCCAAAAGGTTATACATCTATGTAATGCAACCTTGACAAAACTCATATCCCAAACTCTTACCACCACGACGTCCTCCCGTGCAATTATGCTATTCCCTGGACTCGCCTTTATCTAAAACAGTAAACAAATAAGGGGTGAGAATGAATCTCGGTAAGCTACTAAAATGCAACTACGTTACATGCTGATATAATAATCATAAAGAAACTATATCAACAAATAATCATATAGCATATAGCACATAACATGAGAGGCTCCCTATCGCCAACCGTCCCATACCGGTTGGAAATAACGACCAACTCATCAGGCAGCACATAAAGCTAAATTATACACTCATACATGGATACTGAGCCAAGGTTCTCGAATCAAACATATAACCATCTGAGAAAACCGTCTGAGCAGCATAAATAGCTGAAGTCGGGATCCCGAAAACCAAACCATAACCAATAGAACCAAAGTAACCAGAGAGGGAAATATGACACAAAGTCATAACCCAAATGCTCACTCGAGGGAGGTAGTTCATACCATCCAAGGCCAATCTGGACTGGGGGTTAAAATGGGAAACCAATGGTAGAAGCCTTACAATGAACTTGGCTCGTGTGCCATTATAATCCCTACCACTGCCCGACTCCACAACACAAGACCAGCTGGACTTTAACACTAGCATAGTAATGAATACTTGCTTAAACAACAGCCAAGGACAATGATTCCAAAGTAGGGAACCAAGCCAAACACATCACAAAGATGAACCAATCCAAACCACATCAAAAGATGTTCAACTATATCCAATTAACATTTAGTCAAATTCCACAACACATATGTTCACAAAGGAACCAATTTCAAACACTAGGGTGTTCCACAATAACCCTCTAGGTACTCTAGGATATCACCTAAGACCTAGACCAAGATTGAACTTTAAATCACTTGAAATGGAACAACTCAACTTTTCAGCACTTATGGGCGGTCGCCCAAAACCAGACTCAAAATTCCCAAATTTCTCCTGCAAGTCAAATTCATCCGTCCCAAGCGTAGGAGCATAACTTACTAACACTTATACTATTACCAGGAGTACAACAACCATCCCAAAACATTACTTTCAATTTTATTCCATTCTTTTTACCGTCCCACAAATAATAGAATAATTTTCTTTTATTCCATTTAAATATTTTACCGTCCCAAAAGTATAAGTATAATTTTTCTAATATACTAATATACTCATTTAGGGATACTTTCATTCATTTCCCCGTCCCATGAATAATAGTATAAATTTTATAATATACTTATTTAACATTTAACTCAAGTTAATATTTTACCGTCCCACGAGTAGGAGTATACTTTCAAACACTTATACTAACCTTCTCAGGTATATAAACATACTCCATATACATCCTTGCATACAAACCAAGTCACTTACCCAGTATAATTATACTCCCTTTGTCCCAAATAAACAAGTATCACAAATAAATTCTTTTCACAATAATTTCACCACATATCACACATATAGCAAATATATGACCATTTTACTATTTAAGGGGAATTAGTAACTTACCTATTTCCAGAAAAAGTATCGCAAAAATATGTTTTGTTTGGGTAGAAATGACCTACTCAACGCCCTGATCAGTTTTATATAATTAGATTTTAAAACGGAGAAGTAAATAAAAAGATAGAAATTAAAATAGGATGAACTTACTCCCTTCGTCTTCAACCCAGAGAGAAAAGGTAGAAAATGTTGCTTTTCAATTTGTAAACACAGAGGGAGAGAGATGGGAAGATAAGTTATAAGAATTTTTTTACCCATTTTTATACTTTGGTCACTGGACTTTCATTTTTAACACTTAAGCCCCTGAACTTATATTTTCAACAAGGACCCTAAAGTTTCAACTAACTCATTTATTCCTTTTAACAAAATTTCTACTAACACTTTAACTACCACATATGCTCAAATAATATATGCAAGTCATAAAAGTATTTTCTAACACATAAAATGCACACATAATGTCAAATTAAAATCCCTAAAATATAAAATAAATTGGGACGAGTTTTGGGGTCGTTACAGATGCTCTCTTTGTTTTCTGCTTTGTTCTTCTGGTGACTAAAGATTTCTTTGAGATATCATTTTGACAATAAGTAGCTTAGTTCCTTCCTCAAGGTGTTGCAATCCTCTGTAAGATGTCCGAAATCCTCATGATAAGCACACCATTTGGATTTGTCCTTCCAAGTAGCTGGTTTGTCATTCTTTCTTGGCCATCTTTCTTTGTTTCCAAGGTTGCTCATTGCGTAGAGGATACCTGAAACATTAACAGAAAAAAAAATCAGTAATTTTAAGACAGTCAGCATCATCTTGGTCCTCGTCTTCCACAGAATGAATCTTGCTAGAATCATTTCTATGGTAGGGTCTGGATCTGTTGTTCTGCTTCTGGTGAGACGTCTCTGTCTTTTTGTTTGGGTTGTCATATGTCGACGCCTTGCCAGAATCCTTTGTCTGCTGTGCTTTGTCCTCTTCTAACAGGATGAACCTTGTTGCTCTATTGCTTACATCCTCCATTCTCTTGCATGGATTCATCACTAGATCCTCATAGAATGGTGAGTCCTTCTTCAAGCCCATTCTAAATGCTTCTGTTGCTATGGTCATGTCAAGGTTAGGGATTTCCAGGACTTCTTTGTTGAATCTGGTGACGTAGTCCTTTAATGCTTCGGTTGGTTGTTGAATGATTCGGTAAAGGTCACTGGTCAGTTTCTCAAATTGTCGACTGCAGGAGAACTGGTTGTTGAACATGTTGATGAGCTGGGCGTACGATCTGATTAATCCCGGTGGTTGACGAATCAACCATTTCAAAGCTGGTCCTACCAGGGTTGATCCAATGTCTTTGCACAAGCAGGCTTCCCTATAGGCCTATACTGAAGAGGTATACGAACAATCTAATGTTTTCTTGATAATGGGTGACATGCTCTTTAGGATCTGTGCTCCCATCATAAAACTTTATGGATGGAATGTTGAATCCTTTGGGGATGTCGACATGTGCAATTGCTGGCACGAAACGGGATTGACTGTAGCACGTTGGAGAGACCTGCTGGATAGGGGGAGTAACACCAGGCACATTCATGACCATATCCCTTAATTCCTGAAGCTGACTTGCTATGAAATTACCTGCAAAATGGTTAGTAGTACGAGCAGTATTATCAAATGTAAAACTTGAATTAATGTTACCGAAGGGGTTGTTGACATCTGTTGTAGATGTTACAATGGTACTGTTGGTGTAGGTTGGCCCTGCAGATGTCCCTGACATGTTATGAGTGGGAGGTGGGACAGAGGTGTTTCCAAGTGGAGAGAACTGGAAGAAGCTAGGATCCAAGGACAATGACATCATCGGAGAAGTCGTCACCAAAGGAGATGACGGGATTCCACCATCAGTTGCAGTAGCCGTCGGGAACCGCTCATTAAACACAGAAGGACTGCCCCTAGTACCGAAATCAAGAACCCTGGGACGAATTGGTGATACAGAATCCACCCTCTCGCTCAAGGCCTTCTGTTCTTTCTGCATATTCACTAGGGTGTCGAATATCAAGGAAGTGCTGCTTGTCTATCTGACTCCTCATTTGGATGAGAATGCTCTTGAGCTCGGGGTCAGCAGCTAGAGTTGACTGTTTTTTGCCAGTTACAATAGGTGGTGGCGGTGGTAGAGTTCCAGAATGGATGCGTGTCGTCTTGTTAGGACTGTTGCCCCCTATCGATAAGTTCAAGCCAACAGTTGAGGTAGAAGCCTTGCTAGTGCCGGAAATCATGGGTTGAGTAGACGTAATGATTCGAAGGAAATTCAAACAATTAAAAAACCAAAGGCCACTCGGTGGGCGCCAAATTGTTTTGGTAAAAAAACAATGAGAATTAAGTTAACTAAAAAAGTGTTTAAATTCTGGATTGAAAGGAGGGCACAATGGAATATAATTGTTGAACGAAGATGAAGAATGATAATGACACGTTAACGTATACGAGGAAGGGCTATACGAGGAAAGCCCTTGAGAAAAATATCTCGCCGACACAAAACCTCGGGAGGTGTTTCTGAGCACCTTCCACCCCGGAACGGTTGGATTAATTCTTTTGTGGTTACAATGTTGAGAGCTATGGTGGAATACAGAAAGTAGATAGTGTTTTGTGTGTATATGTGCCGCCTCATAACTCAGATTAAATAAAAGAAAAAGATAAGCTTAATCTATCCTAACCAACTAAGCTAGAATCTCAGGCTAAATCTTCCACTTTTGACCACGTCTTCGATAGTCGTTGAGTAGAGTCTTTGGGAGTTCAAATAACACGTTTTTAACACTGATCATTATCTGTAAAAAAGATATTAAATAACAATAAATAAATAAATAAATTACTTACAGCGTTCCGGTTATCAGGATGTCGCTATCTTGGAAGATGTCATCGTGCAGATTTTACCCATAACAGTTGTTATGGTGGGTTTGCTCATTCATTGACCAATCAGTTATCAAATCAATTGCTTGATTCAATAGCTTCCTTCGTTTGTGTATATCCAGTAAATTTTAGTCTCATAATCAATTTGTAGGCAATCTGCTTGGAATTTTGGACAGTTAATTCAAGAACGCCCATTAGGTGTTTGATAAAATGTCTGACTAGAAATTTCAATAAGTAACCCAGAAAAATTCGTAGAGTGGCTTGGAAGAAGTCCTTGGAGTATGATGATGAGCTAATTTTTTTCCTTAGTGAAGTTGTAATATTTATGTTCAGGCGTCAAGTAATTAATCAGCCGGAGGAGCAAGCAACTCCTGCCACATCACAGAAGTCTGGCAGCTTTTGGATATGACCGCCAGCAACATTTGCCGTGAGCTCTAATGTAAGTAATGGAGTAATATCTAAATATAAGTCGATCATCTTCTTCCGTTTTCCATGCACCCTTATTAATTAAATGACATTTCTGGCCTTAATTTTGAACTTGTGAGGGGCACATGTTGACTTCCGTTAAGTTTGGAACGGTCTGTTATGGCTAGGACCTTCCCCGGTTCACAATGTTCATTGAAAACTTTAAATGGGATTTTTGAAGTTAAGGACCCTAAGTGGGATTTTGGTGAATCTTCTGGGAACTAGATTTGTAACTTTATGCCATGATTCAACAAGATGTAGAACTTATCATTTCTCTCTCTTTTTCGTTTTGTTTTCTGGGATGGGTTGGTAAGGTAATTTTTTTTTTTAAACAAGCTTATGCAAACTTCACCTAAACCCACGTTTTAGCCAATCCAATGGCACACCTCAAATGCTTTACATATGCATTTGTAAATTATGAGGTGGTGCGACCACAATAGTATTCACCTATGGTAGTCTGCTAATTAAAGCTAGTAAGTAGCAACCACTCCAACTAATCTTTATAGTTAATTGGCTAATCACGCAATAGTTATTTTTTAATCATTTGGGCAAGACGGCACAAATATAGTTCAACAGTTGACCGCTAAAACGAATGAGCTAATTGATGGAAACCACTGGCCATATTCATGTCCCATATGCATATATGCTCTTTAGTACCCATGAATAGGAGGTTGAAGTTCCCTGGTTGTCTTTCCTAAGATCTTTTTGTCTCTGTATAATTGTTGTCCTTCCTTCAAGGAAGACAACAACACTCGTCTAATTTATAAGGTATGTTTCTTTGTCTGTCGCGTTTTCTTAATCCATTGTCTAGTAATCTCCTTTTTAATCAGTCAGACCTCATGTTTTTTATGCTTCACAGTTACAGAAGTTCCTATTTTTGATGAAAATCATACACACCTGCACACTTGACAAAATGAAGCTAGAAATAACAGTAGATCTTAATGCAACCTATCCATTTTGCTAAAGGCTTTCGCTTAAGTATGTGTAAAACATTTTGGTAAGCAAGTTGGGCCTTAAATTGCTTTATCCGAAACAAATCACATACTAAACAGATTGTGCAATTTCCTTCTTTTCCATTCAATCACTATCTACGCCACCAACTCTTGAAAACTTACACACCATGTGAAGAATGCATCTAAAGTGTTGGGTTTATTTTTGGAGAGTGTGTGCAGTTAAAATGTATTCATTTGTTGTAAACTTGACTTATGCATAGATTGGTGATAATTTTTGGGTGTAGGAACGGAGGCACCATTTTTTACATGTTAGAAAAGCTGACTAGCTAGACATGTCCTCTACCCCATCCGCTACCTCACCTGCATCTCCCTCACTGGGGAAGAGATTGCTCCAGAAGTTTACTTGGGCTGACCTAAAAGAGGTTTCCAACAATTTTGACGAATCACTGGTGATCAGAAGAGGGGTATTTGGGAAGGTGTACAAAGGCACTTACTACGATTACGTTGGAACAGTAAAGACTCAGATACCAGTTGCAGTCAGGTGCTTCAACTCAAGGATACCGCAACCAACTTCCAAACGGTTTCAACTTAAACTGGGGACCTGGTCCCAGTATAGTCACAAGAACATAGTCTCTGTGATCGGTTACTGGCTAGGATCTGGCAAGACAATCGTTGTGTACGAGTATATGTCCAATGGGAGCCTAGCTAATCACATTTGCAAAAAGACGTCTTCCAGCTTTTCTCTGACATGGGAACAATGCCTTGGGATTTGCACTGATGCTGCCCGTGGATTGGAGTTTATGCACAGTGTCAGATATTCAGCAGGTTCTTGGTTTGTTCACGGTGATGTAACAGCAGCCAATATACTGTTGGATGATGATGGTGTTGCAAAGATCTCTGATTTATATATGGTTTTTGATGAAAATCACATTGCAAGTTTCTTGGATCCAGATTATCATTCCACTGGTACTGTAAATCAGAGTGTAGATGTATACGCCTTTGGAGTCCTCCTGGTTAAAATGTTGTCCAGGAAGGTGTCCTTTGACCGGGAGGATGCAAATCTTGGCGTATGGTTTCAGAAGCACATCATGAATGGAACCATTTATCAGATCATCCATCCTGATGCAAAAGCGCAAATCCCGGGACATCGTTTGAAAGCGTTGTTACACATTGCTGGTGAATGCTTGCAAAGTGACTCAAAGATACGCCCCACTATGGCTTTGGTGGTGAAATCCCTCGAGTTGGCATCCTCCGATCAGATTTGTCGTCAGTACTCATTTCAAGAGATGAAAGACATGACAAACAACTTTGTTAACTTCCTCGGAGAAGGGGGAGAAGGAAAGGTCTACGAAGGAGTTACGAAGTCCAACATTACCGTCGCTGTGAAGCGTTTAAAACCAGAGCAGTACCGTTCTGAGTTTGAAAGGGAGATTAAGATGCTTTCAAATCTTGATCATCCTAACCTCGTTTCTTTGCTCGGTTATTGCGATGAATCTGATGAAATGATCCTCATTTATGAATATATAAGTAACGGAAACCTGCACCGTGCCTTGAAAGCGCATACACTTTCTTGGGAACAATGCTTAAGAATCTGCATTGGAGCTGCCCGTGGGTTAAGACACTTGCACGCTGGCACCAACGAATCACCCAACGGAATCATCCATCGTGACATGAAGCCCTCCAATATTTTACTGGATTCAAATTTTGATGCTAAGATATCAGATTTTGGTGTAACACCCCTAATTTTCTTATAATATATGAGCATTTAATGGCATTAAATATCCATAAATAACAATAATAAACACTTCAATTTAGGGTTCACAACGGCCCCTTATTTAACCATAAATTCAAAACAATAGCGGAAGCGTAACTTAAACTTGTCTTGGTAGGTAAACAACCCTAACCATCAATGTACTTCGACTTACATCAAGATAAATAAACGTACTTAAACTACTAAGTTAAGAATCTTCAGTCCACCGTCTTCCTACGGCTGCTTTCCTTGTCTTGTCCTTCTACTTAAATCCTGAAAACAAAATTTATAGAGAAGGGATGAGCGAACGAATGCTCAGTAAGTTCATACGTGGCCTCTCCGGTTACTAAGGAGAGACGACCAGAACGAATACTTTGAATAACTTCTACAAAGATAGGTTCAGTTACTTTTGGATTCAAGACTGCAGAACAATACAGTCGTATTACTTTTAAGATTTTACTTTCAAAGGATTATGGCACTACAATCCAAAGGGATTCATTCAAGTTCCGTCAATTCCTTGGTAACGTACATTATAACCTCAATGCCAAAGGTACAATTTGTACACCTAGCTTCTTCAGCCAATAGTGTGGGTCGTAACATATATGGTATCCACACACATATGCTCGGGGTCTAGAATCATCCTTGTAATCAGACAATTCCTGAGAGAAGGCATGTGATCACTCATGCAATCCCTAGTTTTAAGGACGAGTCTTTTCTAACTGGACTGTCCGTCAATGTCTTTTCTAACTGGACATTGGCTGCCTTAACGAGTAAGTGGTTAACTTACAAGTTAAAATGAGAACATACCATGGTACAAGTATGTGATACAAGTTTCAAACTTCGATACTTAGTAGATCGATGGGAACATCACTAAGTATAGATTCTTTCAAGGAACGTTCAATAACGCAGAGTTCATTCAAATACTATCATGCCATACTGATAGCTAACTTTAGAAAAAATATAGAATTCCAATAAACAGGAGTTCAAATACTGTAAGGAACGTAATCCCTTACCTGAATTGCTTTTCCTCGCAATCCCCTCTCTGTGCAAATCTACAAGGCACGGAGTAATTTACTTTAGTACTCTCAACATTGTTAACTATTTCTACTTAGTTAACTGAGAGATGCGTTTTAACTTCTTTACTTCGTTACTTCTTTTCTTACGTTTAAGTTTCTGACTTTGATTTACGAGTCAGTCCTTTAACTTTGATATAATTGCAATTAAGTCCTCTGACTTTGGGTTAATTACAATTTGGTCCCTCAACTTTGGGTTAATTGCAAATTGGTCCTTCAACTTTGGATTAATTGCAATTTAGTCCTTCAACTTTAGTTCAATTACAATTTAGTCCTTCAACTTTGGATTAATTGTAGATTAGTCCTTCAACTTTAGTTTAATTGTAAATTGGTCCTTCACTTTGGATTAATTACAATTTAGCCTTCAACTTTCCTTCAATTACAGGAAGGTCCTTTGACTTTGGTTTTGTTCATAAGGTCCCCTAAGTTTCTCTTTTTAATCGCTTAGGCCCCTCTAACTTCAAAGTTTCCTTTTTATTTCTTCTAACTTTAATTCTTTTCAGTTTAGTCCTTTTCCCGTTAGGAAACTAACTGAAACTTCTAATCTTTTCCTTTCTCGTTAACTTTTTAACTTTCAAGGTCTTCCAAGTACTTATTCTATTTCCTCAAGTTAATTTTCTAACTTGTTAACAATCCTTTTAACAATTTGTTTTCTTTCCATTAGAACTTAACGAAAACACTAACTTTCCGTCCCAATTCTTAACATCTTCAATCAAGAATTAACACCCAAGTTATGTCACCATTTCCGAATCATGTAGCTTCAATATCAATGATTTTGGTCAATTTTTCTTGATCTAAATTTCCATTGTAATTCCTAACATCAATTTATTCATAACTTAATAACAAAAATCATTAAAACTAACCAAACAATTTCTAATTAATCAAGGCCATTCGGCCGAATACCAATATGGGTGGAACCCATATTTTCTTCCCTTTTTGTTAAACCTAATAACCTCAGTCTCATATTGTCTAATCCCCATACATTGAATAATAGTAATCCATTTAAAATCATGATTATAAGATCAACTTAAGACCAATACTAATATGAAGATCATCATATAATCAACACCTTTAACATTTAGGATTTAATAAATAACTTCTCATCCTAAATAACTAGCATGCAATCATAATATTTATTTTCTTAATCATGCATAGTTTATGTTTTAAACATCCAAATCCAATGAAATAAATTTTAGGATGTGAGTTTCGATATTACCTTGAGTTAGAACGGATTAATCTTCAACAACAATGGCGGAAATTTTTCTTCTCCCTCCTTCCTTGGTGCGGCTGCTGCTAGGTAGACTAGGGTTTGTTTTCTTCTTTTTTTTTTTTTTTTTTTTTGAGTTTATGATAATAAAGAATTCCTAAGTTGACTAACTCAAGAATTTATACTTTGGATTGATTCCTAATTGGGTTGGGTTTACTAATATAAATTTCGGGCCAATCCAAATTCCTTGGGCCCACTTCTTTCAATTACTTTATAACTCTAATTATTGTTTAAATAAATTAGTAAAACCGAAAATAAAATAATTAAAAAAAATCCGGTTATTACATTCTTACCCCCTTAAAAGAAGTTTGTCCTCAAACTTTGACAACTCTTAATCCGAGAAGATGTCCGGGTACAATTCGCGCATTTCACTTTCTTGTTCCCATGTCACTTCTCTTTCTGAGTGATTGCTCCATTGCACTTTTACATAGGGAACCGTACGCTTTCTTACGACCTCGTCTTTTCTGCCGACGATCTTGATTGGTCGTTCATCGTACGTCAAATCAGCCCGAACTCTTAACTGCTTGTATTCTATCACATGACTCGGATCATGAATGTACTTCCTTAGCATGGAGACATGGAACACATTATGCACTCCAGCTAATACGGCGGTAATGCCAATCGATAAGCCACTTCCTCGATCTTATCAAGAATTTCGAATGGTCCCACATATCGTGGACTTAACTTTCCCTTAATCCCAAAACGTATAACTCCCTTCGTGGGTGATATCTTTAGGAATACTCGATCCCCTAGCTGAAATTCCAGTTCTCGCCTTCTATTGTCTGCGTAAGATTTCTGCCTACTCTGTGCAGTCTGTAGTCACTTCCGGATCTGTTGTACCTTATCTGCCGTGACTTGTACAAGTTCCGGTCCACTTAACCTCCTCTCGCCGACTTCGTCCCAACATGCCGGTGATCTACACTTCCTCCCATACAATGCTTCATATGGTGCCATCCCAATACTGGCATGAAAGCTATTGTTGTATGCTAATTCCTACTAACGGTAAATGTTCGTCCCATGCATTTGGCCAATCTAACGAAGTAGCCCTCAGCATGTCTTCCAGTGTCTGGATAATCCTTTCCGATTAGGGCTTCTCTCACCTCGTTTACCTCTTATGCCTCTTTAATCCTGCCCACAGTGCAGGCTGTAACGTCAATCTAGCCAACTATCCATTTACCTTCACCACTAAGTTTACCTCCTTGACATCATTCCACATACTTACCCCCTTAGAGATCAACGTCGCCAACATTCCGTGATTCTTTCTACTTAAGGCATCTGCCACCTTGTTAGCTTTCCCAGGATGGTACAATATTTAACAGTCGTAATCCTTGAGAAGCTCCAACCATCTCCGTTGTCTCATGTTCAACTCCTTATGAGTGAAAATGTACTTAAGGCTCTTGTGAGATGTAAAAATCTAGCATTTCACACCATACAAATGATGTCCACATTTTCAAGGCAAATACTACTGCCGCTAATTCCAAATCATGGGTCTGGTAATTCTCCTCATATACTTTCAACTGCCTAGATGCATAAGATATAACCTTATCATTCTGCATCAACACACAGCCTAGCCCTTTAAGCGAGGCATCGCTATATATTACAAATCCATCCGATCCAGACGGTAAAGCAAGAACCGGTGCGGACACCAATTGTCGCTTCAATTCCTCAAAACTCCTTTCACATTCTTCTGACCAAACAAACTTTGCTCCTTTCTGAGTTAACCTCGTCAATGGCACTGACAACTTCGAGAAACCTTCTACGAATCTCCTATAGTAGCCAGCCAAACTTAAGAAACTTCTGATCTCACTTACTGAAGTTGGTCTTTCCCAATCCACAATAGCTTCTATGTTTGTTGGATCTACGGCAATCCCATCCTTTGACACCACATGTCCTAAGAATGTTACTTCCTCCATCCAGAATTCACACTTCTTGAATTTAACATATAACTTCTGCTCTCTTAAAATCTGCAGTACTAACCTTAATGCTCTTCATGTTCTTCCTTGGTCCTTGAATACACCAATATATCATCAATGAATACAATCACACACTTATCCAGAACTTCTGAAATATCCTATTCTTAAGTTCCATAAACGCTGCCGGTGCGTTAGTCAACCCACACGGCATCACTACAAACTCATAATGACTATACCTTGTTCTAAAGGCTGTCTTAGCTATATCATCCTTCTTCACTCTTAGTTGATGATAACCAGACCTCAAGTCTATCTTCAAGGAATAACACGCTCCACGAAGTTGGTCAAACAAATCATCTATTCTGGGCAACGGTATTGGTTCTTTACCGTCACACGGTTCAATTCACGATAGTCGATACATAACTTCATCGACGCATCCTTGTTCTTCACAAATAATACCGGTGCACCCCATGGTGATACACTCATTCTAATCAAGCTCTTATCCAACAACTCTTACAGTTGCTCCTTTTATTCTTCAATTCTGACGGAGCCATTCTATACGGCGCCTTCGATATTGGTGAAGTCTCAGGTACCAAATCGGTAGAAAATTTTACTTCTCCTTATGGAGGTATTCCCGGTAAATCCTCAGGAAACACGTCCTTGAAATATCTAATCACAGAAAGTGATTCTACGGTTACTTCCTTCTTGCTCGTATCACCAATGTACGCCAAGAATCCTTCTCATCCTTTCTTTAAAAGCTTACGAGCCTTCCTTACCGATATAAGGTTCGATCGGGTTCTAGGTTTCGTTCCTTGAGAACATCACTCTTCTCTAGATAGTAATCTAAAGTGGACTTCTTTCTTTAAAACAATCCACATGGGCATGGTATGCAGTCAACTATAGTCCATTCCCAAGATTACATCAAATTCTTCGATGTCCTAAACTATGAGATCAACCTCAAGTTCTTCCTTGTCCATTTTCAAAGGACACTTCCTAGATATAGACGTAATAGGGATCGATTCTTTAGTTTGAATACCCATAACTAAAGAATTCTCTAACGCCTCATGAATTAAATACATATTCTTAGCCAAGCAATCATTTGGCACTTCTTATCAGAACCTTGCCTTTGACGTCGTTCTTATTACCATCATTTCTATTGCCGTAGCCTTTATTCTGGTACTTACTTGTACTACCTTCCTTTTCGCGATCGTCAGTAGCCTTCCTTTAGATTCAGTCGACACTTTCTTAGTTGACTCTTCTTCTCTTTTCGCTTACTGCGATACTTATCAGATTCTTTCTCCACTATCCTTGTCCTAGCCAACACTTAATCCTAGGTTGGTAGTCTTAATGGAGTGATTCTATATCGGATTTGGTTGCTCAAACCATCTTCAAATCCTCGAGCCTTTTGCGCTTCATCATCGAAGAGTGTTAGGGTAAATTCTAGCAATTCGGTGAATCTAGTACCATAGTCGTTCACCGTCATACTTTCTTGAGTTAGCATCATAACTTAGCCTCTCTGGCGTTTCGAACACTTGCCGGATAATATGGTACTATCATTAGTTATCATGAATACGAGACTTTTTCACGCACTCTCATACTATAGCTCGTCTCTACAGACTAACATTCAATTATAGTCATTCACTAAACCATGGTCGTTTCAACAGACCATCACTATCTTCATTAGTCAACTTTACTAGACGTATGGGTCGCTTCATTAGACCATTTCTATTTTCATAGGTCATTTCAATAGACCATAATCACTTTCATTGGTCGTTTCAATAAACCATTCTTACTTGTTCCAGGTTAACTCGCACATTTAACACTATTACTCACATCAACCCAAGCATTGTACTATGCCTAATACTTTCACATAAATATGCCGTCCCCAAAAGACGTCTTTTTACAAAAGATCGGTCTACTAGATTTCTGTCGTTCCAATAGACCAGTTCTACTTAAGAAGTTATTTCACTAGAATTTACTTATTAATCATAGGTCGATTCACTAGACCTACTCTCATTCACACTTGGCCGTTTCACTAAGCCTATTACTCTTATACTTAACCGTTTCAATAGGTTATTTTATTCTTGTTTCGATCGCTTCAATGGATCAAAATTAACTTACTTGGCAGTTTCACTAAGCCTATTACTCTTATACTTAACCATTTCAATAGATTATTTTATTCTTGTTTCGATCGCTTCAATGGATCAAAATTAACTTTACTTGGCCGTTTCACTAAGCCAAATACTTTCTCTTGACCGTTTCAATAGGTCACTTTATTCTTTCTTACTTGACCGTTTCAATAGGTCATTTTATTCTTGTTTCGATCATTTCACTAGACCAAAACTAATTTCACTTGGCCGTTACCATTGCCGTTTCCGTTGTTTCCACTTCTGGTATTCGAGGCCATCTGCAAGTTTTCCTTTACTTTAAAACAAGTTCGTGCTCTAGAAATGTCATCACTACACAATATGTGCGGTGTTCATGGTATACTTAACATTACTATCCTTTTACTAACGGTTACTTGTTAGTTTGGATCGTGTTCGTAGGTCTTTTGTACTAGACCATGATTCAGATTTGGTTAGTTTACTTTAACCTTTCTTCTCCGGTTCAGGAGTTTTCATACTTCATAATTTACAACCGTTTTACTTGGTTGTTTATTATTTCTTTATTTCACTAGTTTTTATTACTTAACTAGCTTTAACTTATTCCAATGGTGTCTTACTTCGTACCATGGTTACGGAGATTATTTCAAATCACTCCGACGTTTTCCCTTGTCTTTTCTCGACAAGTTAACTTTTGTCTACATAACAATAGTAAATTCACAATTTTGGGTATTTAAATTAAATAACTAACTTTATTCAACTAAGGTGTGAGATTTAAACATCTCAAAAACACCCAAAATTCAACTTACATAAGGAAAATTCTAACTGCATTACCCACTAATAACAAAATAAAAGATTATATTCTTATAACTATCTGTCATTAATTGCATCAATTCCCACAGTGTGCGTGTTCTGCTGCAAGTTGGTCATATTTCTCTTGCAATTCTAACTTCTCAGCCCAAATCTGATAGCCTGAAGCCCTAAGCTCTTCCTCATAAGCTGCTTGCTCATCTATCTTCTTTTTCAGTTCATTATTTTGTTCTATCTCATCTACCAGTTGTACACTGACTCGATTCCATTCGCGTTAGCTTTAACCACATGCTTTCTAGGCTTTTGACCTTCTTCAGCTGTACTGCTAACTTTCCTTCTACATACATTATGTCCTCATCGCGTTCTTTGATGACATTCTGTAGACTGCCGACTCCTCGAGTCTCCTTCTAAGCTCTCTTTTAGCTGAACGAAGTTCTTAGTTAGCTGCTTAATAATCTCCTCTTTGGCTTCTATTTCTTCCCTTAGGGTAGCACTGTACCTTACCGACTTCATGGGTCTCCTCGGCATGATCCTACACACACCAATAGTAACTTAAATAGTACATAGCCCCAAGATTCCATTATAACATATTAGTAGAATATAAATAGACATCAATGAAGAGGTTCTATTTCCCCAAGTATATCATACTTTATGTACACTCTTAGTATTATTCCTAGAGTTAGACTTTATCACTTGAACTTTCTTCAAGTAAGATCTTATTCAAGTCAAGTACTAAGTTCTCCCA